>JAOQGH010000013.1:781664-802862 GCA_025769975.1 Gallinago jamesoni
CCCCCCCCCCCCCCCCCCCCCCCCCTTTGCCTGGAAAGGGCTCCCTGTGCCATTGGGGCATCCTTCGCTTTGTGCATCTTAAGGAAAAACTGTTTTAGTTAATTCGGGGTGTTTCTTGTTTCCTGGCTCTTCCCAACCTTGCAAGGGTGCAGCAGACACAGGCTCTGGGCTGCTGCATCCCGAGGGGCCGCGGGGAAGCTGGGAGTGCTTGTGGCACGAGGCGCAGGTGGGTGCTGGGGGCAGATGTGGTGCTGCGCTTGGGCGCATCCAGCCCACGGGCTGGAGGTGGCCTGGGGCATCCCCACTGCCTGGGCACCCAGGGAGCTGCTCCCAGGCTGGCCTGAAGCCACGGGGATCGGTGAGTGTCTGCAGGCAGAAGGGACACCTGAGACGCTGGTTTGGGGTCGGCAGAGCTGATCCGGCGGCCGGTTCTCCGTCAGTGCCAGTGTGGGTCGAGGCGTTCCCTCACCGCCCGTGACCCCACTGCGATGCCTCACGCTGAACCGATTCTGCCAGAAGCCCCAGGAGCTGGGACCAGCCTCCCAACCACTCGGCAATGTCATGGTGTGCTGGAGGAGAGGCTTCCCACCTCCTCCTGTGGGACACAGGCTGTCCCTGGGGACCTGACTGCAACCGAGGGCTGCTGGGACCGGGGATCCCCGAGGTGGGGGATCCCCGAGGTGGCACCGCTGCTCCCATCAACCTTGAGCAGAGGATTCAAGGGGAAAAAAACCCAAAACCCCGATTTTGGTGCCGTGCATGGGTTTACAAGCACGAGGATGCCCTGCGGAGCTCTGATGCTCTCCCTTTGCTCCCGAGGGAGTTACAGGGTATTCCCCAGGGATGGAAGCTGGGCAGAGTGGGGTTAGTGCAGGGCGACGGCGCTGGCATGTGCCTGCTGCTGCCCACACATGAGTCTGGCGCCGCTGCCAGCAGCCTGGCACAGCCGCTGCCTGGTGCCGCAATGAGCTGCGGTGCGGCTGTGCCACGCTCAGCACTGGCTTGTGCTACCTCAGAGACTGATGGGGGAGACCCTCCTGGGCTGGTGGCCCTGGAGGAACCTTGGAGGGGACAGTGGGTGCCGGTGCTGGTGCAGCAGCGGGTGCTGGATACCGGGACCCAGGGCGCTTTGCAGGTCCTCAGGCAGGGGGGAGCTCTGTGAGTTATTCCAGGGGGACATAGCCTTCGGGGAATACACTGGCAGGGCAGCTCCTCTGTGCAGCCCAAAAGCATGTGCTGTTCTACTTGTGCCCCCAAAACACCTGGAGCAACAGAGGGACAAAGCTAGGAGGGGCCAGGGAG
Source organism: Gallinago jamesoni (assembly GCA_025769975.1). Taxonomy (NCBI): domain Eukaryota; kingdom Metazoa; phylum Chordata; class Aves; order Charadriiformes; family Scolopacidae; genus Gallinago; species Gallinago jamesoni. Next base: position 782,967 of record JAOQGH010000013.1, read on the forward strand.
AGCAGAGGACCCCGCTGCGGTGCCTGGGGGGGCTGTGACAATCATCAGGGTTGGCCCACCCGGCTCTCACAGTGGCTTTTTTCCATCTGCACCAGGTTTATCCATGGGAGTGAGTTCCCGGTGGGCTGGCCTCGGTAGTGCTTCACGTCACTTTTAAATACCCCTGGACTGGTGCGGTGCTGCCTCCCCACCAGTGCCATCATTGTCATGCTTCTGCTGTCCCCTTTCTCAACCCAAATGCCACCAGGGTGGCCCAGGGTGGCACTGGGGATGCAGAGCTCTACTCTGCCCCTGGGGCTCTCTGCCCCTTGGAGCTGGCACAGCAGCCACCAGCATCACTCGAGGCAGCTGAACCCAGGGACTGAGCACTGGCCGATGGGGAAGAGGGAAACGCTTGAAGGTTGGGCATCACTGGAGCCAGTTTTTTGGATTTCCAACACTGGTCCATCACCGCCTCAGGCTTGGCTGGGTGCTTTGGAGATTTCTTCAGGGGTTGTAGCCCAATGGCCACATGGAGCCTCACCCTGGAAATGGCATCTCATGGCTCACATTTGCTCGTTTAGCCCGTGTTCGTTTAGCTCGGGAGCAGTGCAGCGTGTGTGCTCCCGTCTCCTGTCTCAAATCGATCCACCTCGTCTCTGCTTCTCCCCCAGAGCAGCTTCTGGCTCTTCCCCAGGAGCTTGTCTGGCTTCTATTTTTCTCCCCCCGTATTGATCAGGAGTCACGGCTGTTGCGTGGGGCCATCCCTGGGCAGTGCTGGCAGCAGGGTGGTGTCACCAGCAGAGCGGTGCCAGCCCGGGCGGGCAGGATCCGGGTGCTCTCAGCCGTGTGGTGCCTTCGAAGCGCCAGGACAACTCAGCCCATCACTGTCTGTTGCCCTATTTCGCTGTGCTGGTCTCACCAGCGGAGCAAGGCATGGCTGCCACGGCATCATCGGTGCCAGGGAGCAGGCTGGGCACTAGCAGTGACCCTCCTCCTTTTTTTTTGGGGAGGCTTTTTTTGGCCGTTTGGCTCCGTGTGCCAAGGGTGGGCTGCCTGCACCGGCTGTGGTTGGGGTGAGCCCGGCACTTCGCTGGGGCTTGGCTGCAGCGGTCGGGGCCATGTGGGATGCTCTGGTGTCCCTGGGGGTGGCTGCATCCCCACAGCTCAGGGGACCGTGCTCTCCAGCATCTCCAGATGCCTTTTCCATGGGTGCAGTGGCAGCACGTGGCACATGCTGAGACCCTCTGGAAGAAGTGCTGAAGGTGGGCAGTGCCTGCAGCCCCTTCTGTGGGTAGGAAGGACGTGGGTGGCCCGTCCCCTCCCTGGCTCTGTGCTTGTGCCACCACACCATGGGACAGAGAGGCCACGGGCTGCTCCTGGAGTACCCAAGGCGACGGGGACCTTGACCCCTGCCACTTCCAAGCTCCGTTGCTGGATAAGCAGATACCTCAGCACGATCTCTCATTTGCTTGCCAGTTAATTAACGAGGCAACTGCCTTCCGTGGAGTCTTGGAGGCATCGCAGCAGATGAAAGCGGAAAGCTGAGAGCTGTAGCAGGGAGGGAGGAGAAGGCACTCACCATCCCCTCGGCTGCTGGCACCGAAAGGCTGGTGGGATCATCGGGGAGCGGCTGCTGCAGCTCCTGCCCCGGCTCCCACAGGAGCCCTGGCACCAGCCCCAGTTCCAGCTTCATCGCCTCCTTCCCTCGCTGCTGGGGTGAGGGACAGCCGGGGTCTGAATCCCCTGGGAAAGGTGGGCTTGGGGAGCAGCACCCATGGGTGCCCGGCAAGGCTCTGAGCACCCAGCCGTGGGTGCCCCCTCCCTGCTGGAGCAGGCGCGGGCATAGCGTACTGTCACTTGCCTCCTCCCCCGTGTCACCTCGGCGCTGTCCTGGTTTTACAGAGGCACAGAAACCCTGAGCTGTCTGGCCCAGCACCCTGGTGCCAGCGGCAGTCCCTGTGCAGGGAGGTGTCCCCAGGTAGGGACAAGCCTGGTGGCCCTGCCAGCAGTCCCGGGTGGGCACGATGCTTTAGGGGGGCACCCACCAGTGCCGAGGGTGACGCTGGTACACGCCAGGCTCTGGGCTGGGCGATGCTGCTGCAGGGCAAGATGCTCAGGAGCTGAGCAAGGAGGGGCAGGATGGGATCGCCCCCTCCCCAGCTCGTTGCACCCCCAGCCCCCTGGGTGCATTGGCCTTTCGCTGCCCAGCCAGCACAGCCAGGCTGGTGGGAGCTGCGGCAGGGCTCGGCACAGCCTTCTGGCAGTGGGAGTCACTGGTTTTGACTTAGGAGCACCAGAAGCCATTAATCTGGTACCCGAATGATGGATGAAGGCTACCTTTAAGACTGCATTTAACTGTTAGATGTCTCCTGGTTTTGCTGTAAATAACGCAGCTGCTGTGACACAAGAACAGGTCCTCTATCAAAGGCATGCACCAGCCTCCAAACCCAGCAGTCCTTGCATTTATTATTTATTTTTTCATTTTATACCATCCCTCCTGTGAGCCCGAGGCTGGGTCCTGTGGTGAGGAGCCAGATCCCGGGGAGAAGCTCATCACGGGGTCCCCAGCCCTGCCTGTGTTTGCAGTCTCCATCCCTGCAAGGGGTGGGGAGGGTGGGGGATCCTGGATGTGACCCCGTGGCCGAGCGAGGCCGGGGGGACACGCAGGAGATGTGCTCGCCATCGGCCGGGCAACTTGTCACATTTTTACAGTAACCAAGTCATTCTCTGGTGTGGTGTCCCCCCGGGAATGACTCCTGCAGCTGGGGGCTGGCTGGGGACGAGGGGCCGTGAGCCTCTCGAGACACCGAGTGTGTCGGTGGGGACGGAGGGTGCAGGCTGGCTCTGGTCCCTGTCCAGAGATGCCATCGGAACCTGGCTGGCAGGAGGGTGACCAGCACTGCAGGTCCCGCTGGCACTGGCGGCTGTCACCGGCCCAGGCAATGGCAGAGCAGGGTCCCGGCACCGCTCTGAGCTGGGAGGGACGGTGTGGGTCACCCGTGTCTCAGTTTCCCTCAGTGGCAGGCAGCAATGGGGGTGTTGTGGGCGACTGGGGGGGGGGGGGGGGCCCAGGGGGGGGCACTGCAGGGGGCTGCTACCAGAGGGTCTGACCCAGCCCTGCTGATGCAGCGATTGCGGATTTGTGCCAGTGTCCCCCCCGCCAGCTCCCCTCCTCTGCCTCTGCCCCGATCCTGCGGTGTCCCCGTGCCCCCGCACATCCCTGGCCGGAAATTCTGTTGATTAAATGACTGTTGGAAGCCAAGTCATGTTTTTGCCTTAATTAGACTCTCCTAGCTCATTGCTGTGAGCTGAAACTCTGGCCCAGCCATGTCCCCTCTGTGTCTGATGCCGGACACACTGGTCCCAAAACCAGGGGAGCACTGGGGGGAGTCTTGACTTGTGCGAAAGGACTCACAGGCATCACATCTGTGGGTCTGGCAGAGGTGGGGTTCCCCCCCCCCCCCCTCCCCGGCCCTCAGCCCTTGTGCTGCTGTTCCTGGGGACTAAAGCTGGGATCCAGATCTGGCTGGGGCACTGCCAAATATCTCAGCTGTACCCCGAAATCCCTGCTCGCCCCTCGCTGCACCACAGGAGCGCGCCGGCTCCCCAATGCCCAGGCTTCCCGCTGACACTGAGGCTCCCCTGTGGGACCAGTTTGGGATTTTCATTACTGGCATGGGGCGGTGCAGGTTTTGGCTCCCGAAAGCTGGTGTTCATGGAGGGCCCGTGTCTCCATCCCAGTGGGATGACTTAGAGCCCAGCCCCAGCTTTGCCATCCCATAAAGGAGCAATAACTCCAGGCTGCGATGGCAGCAGCCCTTCGTTAGCTTCCCCCCCTCAGATTGGGCTGCCCTAGGACAAGCCGGGGGTCGGGCCCTGGCCCCCACCTTACCCACCTGCCCACAGCCCAGCCTGGTGCTGTGCCAGTGCCTGGTGCCACTAATTGCTGCCTCAGCCTCATTAATCTTGATTTGTTGCTGCTTTCTGCCCTCCGTCATCACAGCGGGCTTCGCCTCCCCAGCCGGGAGAGCTTTCAGCTGCCAGAGCCACCCCCATGGAGGAACGGGGGGGGGGGGGGGGGGTTTCCAGCAGCTGGTTCCCTGAAATCCCCCACCCCCCCAGGGAGCGCTGGGCTCGTCTGGGAGCTGCGGCAGCTGGGGACACCTCACTCCTGCCCGATGTCCCCAAATTCCCTTCCTGGGTCTGGTCCTTTGGACAACACCTTGGCTGACGAGGGCAAGAGTGCAATGAGGGGGGCTGGGGGAGAGGGGTCCCGGCAGGACCCTGGGGGGCAAGTGGGGTGGTCAAATGCTTTTCTATTTCTTTTTAAAATTGTGCAAACCTTGATGTTTCCCCCTTTTTAGCCAGTCGGTTTGTGTAACCCAGCTGGGAGGATTTGCTGGTAGGGGAAGACCCCCCTACCATTGCTCATCTGCTCACCCTGCTTCTCCCTGCCTGGACCCCCCCAGTTCCCCCCCAGTTGAGGAATGCCGCCCTGAGAACTTCCCTCTCCAGCCATCTCCTGACCTGTCCCCTTCGTGGGTGCAGAGGCGGAGAATTCACAAGGAGAAAACCCAAATCCACTTTTTTTTTTTGGCTTGCAGGATGTGCCGGATGCTGCGGGGATGGGGACGGGGGGGGGGTGTGGGGGGTGTCTCTGAGGAGGAGGAGGGATGAAGGGCTCATGAAAGGGATGCTTGGGGTGCTGCTGGCAAATGACACCCAGCCTGGCTTTTAATTATGTGTAAATGGGGAGCTTGTCCGTTTGGAGAATGGTTAAGTAGGATCCAACTGCCCCCGCCTCTTCCCTCCCCCCCCCCCCAGTGTAAATCAGCAGAGCCCCTGTGAGGGCGATGGGGCCAGAGGGGTTTCACCAATAAGAGCCAAAGCTCCGACTGGGGCTTGTTTTGGGCTCAGTGCAGCTCATAAGGGGTTAAATAGCGAGGGGGGTTCAGGGTAGGATTTTGGGGTGGGGGGGTGAGCCTGGAGAGGGGTTTGCTGGATGTGGCCCCTGGGGGGGGCTGTGCTGGAGATGGACCTCGTGGCTCCTTCTAGTCCAGATGTTTGCAACTGGGGGGGCCACCAGCATTGTGGGGCTGGGAGGGGGGGCAACGCATCGCAGCGTGAAGGGGGTTGTATGGGGGGCGTGGGGTGATGCACGGCGCAGGAATGTGCCCTGAGGGTGGTGTGTTTGGGGTCTGGGAAGCTGTGGAATGGGGCAGAGGATAATGTCCTGCGGGATGGGGGGGTGCTGCAGTGGTGGGTTTGGGGAACTGCAATGCAGGGAGGCTGGGGCGGGGGGGGGAGGAAGGTGCAGGGGGGATGTGCTAGGGGCTCTGGGGGGAAAAGCACCGTGGGGGTGATGGTTTGGAGGGTGCAGGTGTCCCACACTGGGGGGGGAGTCTGGAACAAGGTCGTGCAGGATAATGCCCAGGGGTCTGGGAGCGGCATCCAGGGGGCTGTGGGGACATCGCTCCCCAGGGGCAGTGTAATTTGGGGGTGTGAGTGATGCTCTGCTGGGGGGGGGGGGTCTTTCCTGCCAGCATGGGGGGATTTGGCAGCAGCCGCCCAGGCAAAGCTCACCCTGTCCTGCTCCGTGGGGAGCTCCCAGCTGTTTTGAAGGATGCGGGATGAGTCCCTTCTCCCCATTTCATACTATGATGGGCAGGAGCTGGGGGGGTCCCCAAGGGGTTAACAGGGCAGGAGGGGGTGCCAAGAGTTCCTTCCCAGCCACCTCACTCCCCTTCCCAGCCGATATTTGTTAATGATGCTTTAACCAACGCTTGTTCTTGGGCAAAGGAACGATAGAAATGGTTATTTATTACTTTTTATTTATTTCTGTCCTTAAGACACTGGGGTCTTGATGGAGAGATGGTGAGGGCAGTGGGGACAGCTCCAAACCAGTGGAAGAATAAAGCAGAAACTTCAAGCACTGGAGGAATCCCAGTTTATGTCCTGGGCGGGGGCAGCTGAGAGGTGTCTGGGGGTCGGTGGGGACAGTGGGGAGCAGGGCTCCCTTCCCAGCTCCAGGCTGGAGGGCTCCGACAGCCCCAGCTCCGCCAGTGCCTGCCACAGCTTGCAAAAAGGAGAGAGAGAGAAAAAAAAAAAAAAAAAGAAAAATTGCAGAAGAGGGAAAAAAAAAAAAAAAAGCAAAGCAAATGGAGCCCGAGCAGGACTGCATTGCAGTGCTGCCGGCCAGGGACACCCACTGCTCGGCCACCCCAACGCTGCAGAGCGGTGACCTGGCGCGGTGCTGGGCAGGGTCAGGGTGCAGGGATGGGGACAGGGTGCTGGGATGGGCCCTTCTGCTCGGGAATCTGCTCCGTGGGGCTGGGAGCAGCTTCCCACCTGCAGCTGAGGGATCGGGCTCCCCCCGGCTCCCCATCATGTATCTGCGTGGTGTGTGGGGGCGGGGGGGGACAGGGGATGTGACCAAGGACACCTGGTGAGGCAGTGGCACAATGGGGAAGGGGGACTGCTCAAGGACATGCTGCCCCACTGCCTGCCTTCTTGCCCCACATGGTGCACCCTGGCTGCCCCCAACCTGCCCAGGCTGCCCCCCCAGGGCCCTGCCCCATGACACCCCACACCCTGCCCCACACTACCCAGCCCTGGCCACTCATGTGGGCAGCAGGATCAAGCCCCTCCCCCATCCCCGTGGCAAAAGATGCAGCATCACATGGGGCTCCAGGGGACCGGGTGGGGGGGGCATCAACAGGGTCCCCATGAGCCTGTGCCCCCCCCCCCCAGCCCCTCCCGTGCCTCAGTTTCCCTCCCTGTCCTCAGCTCTACCAGCACTCAGGGAGCACATGGGCTGCTAGGGCATGCGACACAGCAATTAATGCTGCTAATTAGCTTGCCCTGTTCAAAAATAGCCTGTCGCTGCCTGCTACCTCCCTGCCCCCCCCCCCAACCCTGAGCAGCACCCCAAAGCCCCCCAGATAACCCCCAAAGCAGAGTTTCCCCTGGCTGCACTGCCACTCATCCCCTCCACAGCTCATACCCCCGACCGCCCCTGCCGCCTGGGGCTCCCGCGCCCGCTGGCAGGCTTTTTCCTTCTTGCACTATAAATTATTTCAAGAAATCAATCAGCAGCTGCTCGCGGGGACACGCTGTCCCCATGTCCCCCCCAGCCTGTGGGGGTTTGCGCGGTAAACGTGCACGTGCAGGCACACCAGCGCATTCGTGCTCCATGCAGTGTGCACCATCCCCTTCCAGCAGTGTGAACGGGTGTGCACGCTCGTGCGCACGTGTGCAAATATGACCCACGAGCAGCTGTGTGCACACCTGCAGGCTGGCACACAGAATGTGTGTGCAAACACATCGATGTGCAAGCCTTTACGCAGGCTGCAGGCGCTGGCATGCACCTTTGTGGGTACATGCACACCCATGCGCACCTTGTGGTGTCACGTGAGTGCTGTCTGTGTGCACAAGCATGTGCACCTGACACATCTGTGAGCAGGTGTGCTCGTACACGTGTATGGCATCTGCGCACACCTGCCAGCACTTGCACACGTATATGCATGCACTGCCTGTGCACAAGTACTCCCACCACACGTATGCGTCCCCACTCGCACACACATACTTGCACTTGCGTGTGTGTGCACATCCTCATGCCTGCTTGCCTATCCCATGCACAAGCACTTGAACATGTGCTTGCACATGCATGTGCACAGACACGCATGCACGCTGCGTGTACCACCATGTGCACACCCCATACCTGTGCGCTCACACACGTGCGCAAACACACACGCCCTAGCACTCGCATCCCTCCCTGTGCACAAGCACTTGCACACGCGTGTGCACACACACGCTGCAGGTGCTCGGAGGCCTTTGCTATGGCCCTGCCAGGCTGCCCCGTCCCCGGGGGTGGCGGGGGGATGTGAGCAGCGTGGCAAGCGCGGCAGCGCGGCGGCAGCCGGTGCCTGGCTGTGCTGCAGTGGGGCTGCTGCAGCACAGGGAGCCCCCGGGGGGGGGGGGTGAGGGGGGCAGCTCTGTGCTGGCTGCCCCAGGGAACGGGGGCTGGTGGTGGGGCTCGCTTGTCCGGGTGCCCTGTCCTGGGTGCTGCCCACCCTGTACCCGATGGGTGCCACGGGCTGCAGCACAGCAGGGTGCTCCCGTGGGGGTCCCTCGCTTTGCGCCCCCCCCCCCCCCTCCTTGCTGCCCACCCATGGGAGTTGCAGGGTGTCAGTGGTCTGGACCCCCCCCCCCCCCAAACCCTGTGTCTGTGGGTTCAGGGCAGAGCCAGGACTCAATCTGCCCCTGACATTTGAGGTGTCCCGAGGGGATCCGGCACCTGGGGGGCTGGGTGGGGGGGGGGCATCAACCTGTGCGTGGGGCCCCAGCAAAGCCGCTGCCTTATAGGTCCTGGGTGCTGGTATATGGGGTCAGGGGCTGGCAGCACCCCCCCACCCCCCCCGAGGGTGCTCAGCCCTGCCTGGCCATCTAATTCTTACGGCGCTGCCTGCAGAGTCACCCCGTCACCCCGCTCTGGCAGAGATTCCCGTTTGCACAGAAATAGGGGTCAGGTCAGGGAGCGAGGGGTGTGAAAACGCTGCTTTGCCTGCAACGAGCTGGAAAGTGCTCAGCCTGCCCCTGGCAGCATCACTCCCCCACCGGCGCTCCTCCAGCTGCTTTGCTTACCTCCTAACAAACCCCAGCTCCGTGGTGGCGAATATCCCCCTCCTGTTGCCTTTCTTGCAGCGAGACCCCAGCCTGGAAATGCTCTGGCTGCCCCACGAAGGGAAAAAAAATCCCTGTGCAATGGGTGGTTTTATGGGGTGAAAATCGTAGCTGTGAGATCGTAGCAAGGCTGTGGGGAGCTGATGGCCACGTGGCAAGCAGGAGACAGCATCCCATCTCTGTCCCCCCCTAAAAAGGAGCTCCATGCAAACCCCTTCTTCCCAGCAGGCTGGCTTGCGAGGATGCCCAGAGCTCCCGGTGCCACCCAGTACTGCCCAGTGAGATGCTGGGACCAATGGTGACTCCAGCAGACAGGTGAAAAAATGAAAGCAAGCCGTGTATCCTTGGCTGTTGGAAAGCTTTGGGGAGCCCCCATACCCCTCTGATTTAAATAACCCTCCATGGGGCAAGGGGTTAAATCCAGCAGCTCCTGATTCATCCAGAGCAGGACATGGTGGCTGTGGGGCACCTCCAGCATCTCACTCCAGCTTCCCAATGCCGTCCACCACTGAGTGGCTGTGTGATGCTGATTCTGGTGGTTGCAGCCACTCCATGGGGCATGAAGGTGGCCACATCCAAGGTCCAAGGGCAGGAGGAGCAGCTGGTGGAGTGTGGAGAACCTCTTACATGCTCAGCATGTTTGGGGGGCTCCATGTGGAGCAGGTGCAAGCAGATTGACCTGCACAGACATCCAGGATGGATAAATCCACAGGAAGAGCTGGTGACCATGGTCTGTACTGGTCTCAGAGGTGCCTCTGAGTTCCAGGACCTTGGTGGCTGCATCCTCTGAATTACCATGTCTTGCATATGAAGCCCGAGGTCAGGCAGAGATCTGGCATTGTCTTGGGCTGAGGGACGCTGTGGTGGCCTCTGGGGACCCAGCCCACACCACAGAGACAGCCCCAAGCATCCATCATCAAAGTCCTTCATTTGCTGTGGGCCCAGAGCAGCACCAGGCCCCACCATCTGCCCGAAGCCTTTGGGGCTGGGACGTTGGGGTGACTGCAAGAAAAAACTGGGAGGCTTGAAAGAGCCTCCATGAAGATACTGAGATGGCCTTATCCAATCATGACAACGTCACGTCTCCATCCCCTCCCTTGTTGCACTGTGTGAGTGTGAGCACGGATCCTCCACCACGCTCCTGCCTTGACGTGGGGACGGGTCTGTGGGACTCACCCAGGGGTGGCATTTTCTAGACCATTATCAGTTCTGTGTCCCAGACAAGCTGTGGGTTGATAACCAACCAAACTTTCTGGCCTCGGTCCCCTAAAGCACGAAAGCTCAACCTAAACTGGGTCTTTGGGCTTTGCTTGGTTTGCTTCCTGCCTCGCACGAAGCTTTTGTGGCATCAGGAAGATGCCGAGCTCGTTAAGAACACGGAGCAAGAGAGTGATGGGTGCTGTCTGATGCCAGGGAATAACTATTTGAGCAGCTCAGGGGGGGTGTTAACTCGCAGGAAAGTGTCTGCCAAACCTCCGTCCATAGGCACCGGGAATGTTTTCCAGCTGAGTGTTGCTGTTGCTGCTGCAATTGGGACTCCAGTTTATAGTAACTGGTGCATTTACAATAAACAGGTGTTTTGTGCCCGTTGCAGACAAACTGCACCACCGGGACACACTCCTTGCGCTTTAACAGTGAGTTTCTGATACACGTGGCTGAGGAAAACACATAAGTATTTCAAAATCCAGGAAGGACCCTCTAAAGGCCCCCAAACCAGATGAAAAATAGCCCCAAGCTCCCTCCTGCAGAAGGGTTATTGACTGCAACTCTTCCCTCTGCCTGGCTGGGGTGGATCCCAGCAGCTCCACTCCGAGAGGCTGAGCCTAAAGGAGATCACACCACGTTTTGCTCCCAGTTTGGGATGTCGCCTGGCTTGATGAGCCCACCTGTGAGCTCGCAAAGGGGTTTCTCCAGCCACCCTGTCCTCTGTGTGGCTGCCGGGAGGACAGTCCTTCTTCTCCCAGCAGCGCTGGGGACGGACGCTTTTCTGTTGGCCCTAACTTTTGGTATTCCCAGTGCAAATGCTGCTGGTGGAAGAGATGGAGGATGAAATGAGAAGTGATGCTCCCGGCTAGCCTGGGCCCTGGGATGCTGCAGGGAGGGGTTCATCTGCAGCCCAGATTGGCTCCTGGGGCCAAGGCCATGGGGGGTTCAGTGCAGGACTTCCCCCAAGAAGCAAGACCTGCCATCAGCCTTGTTTTTAAATCAAGTAGCTGTCACCAGCAGCCCTGGAAACCTCAGCCCTGTGTTGGTGTCTGTAGCTATTTCTAAGGGGAGATGTTGGGGTCATGAATCCTGCGCTCATGGCAGGGACCTTGGTGGGGGGGTGTCACCGAATTGGCCCATTACAGTGTGAGAAGGACAGCCTCTGCCTCACTTGGGGTTCCCCCAGCCCCCCACTGCTGTAGCTACCCCCCAGCACCCCTGGAAGCAGCAGCGCAGTAGGAAGGTGTGTGGGTCTGGAGCTGAGCACTGTGTAACTCAGAGCCTGATTCACCCAAGAGGCAGCTGGAGACGGCACAGAAAAGAGGGTTCCTCCTATGCTGGAGCTCACGTGCCCCCAGAAACTCCTTCCTTGGTTATCTGCACTCCCACGTGGCTGTTTGCTTCTCCCACTGGATAACCCTTTATCTTCCTTAATCCCACCAACACCATTAATTACCTTGGCTTCTTGCCTACTTTGCAATTTTGCCTCCTGCTGGGTTAGAGAGACATGTGAGATAGAGCTGGGTCCTGGAGGAACTTTGGGGCTGGAACTGGATCCTGGGGGCACTTTGGGTCCAGAGCCAAGTCGAGGTGGCACTTTGGGTCCAAACTTAGGTTATGGAGGCACTTTATAACAGTTTTGCTTGCAGGAGCAAACGCCACATCCGCAAGACAGTAGGGTGAGTGCTCTTGGAGGGTCCTTCAGACCTGGCTGGGCTGGGGCCAGGGGTGCTGCAGTCCTGGCAGTGAACCAAGCACCTTCCCCGTGCCCCATCAGGTCTCAAGGGGGGAGCTGGGCTCTGCAGGGCTGGCTGGTGGACAGGAGCCTTGAGCCACCCAGGACATGGTACCTGTGACCCAGTTAAAGGGCTGACCCTTGGACATGCACATTGAGCCCCCCAGTGCTGTGTGGAGCTGGATCTTCTTTGCTTTCATCCATCCTCAAAATGTGCCCTGGAAAAGCTCCATGGGGCTGGAGGAAGAGCAACGTGCTGCTCCTCAACTGTTCCCATCCTTGGAAGCTCTCCCAGGGCTGGAAGCAAGTCCTGAGGGTCCCACCCCAGCACTGGGTCCCTGCGTGAAGTGAGGTCTGGCTGCTGCCATGTGTTGGTTCTGCAGGTGCCTGATGGGTCCCTGCCCGAGGTCTTTGTTCAAACAAACCTTGCTCATCTCTCCTGGAGATGCAAACACCCCTTCCCTCATCCCATGGGGCCTCACTGAGTGAACCTCCCCCTGGGAGTGTCCTCAACGTCCCCAGCAGTCTCTGAGCTGGCACCACATTGAAATGGTGCTAGGTGATGCTCCTGGTGGCTTTGGAGATGGCAACGTGGGGGTCGACTGCACTTCCCATCACTTGTGAGAGAACCCAGGTGTCTGGTCCCTCATGTCCTCCATGACCATTGGGCTCTACGCCCCTCCAGCAGAAAACCAAGTGCTCTCCTGTAGTCCTGCTCTTAATGCAGATGTGGTCCTTGGTGCAGATGGCCGCTCAGGGATGCAGCTTGGGTCAGCAGGACCCAGGTCAGCAGGAACCTGGGTGACCACTGGGGCGTCATTGTGTTTCAGGGAGCCCTTGACCCATCATGACGTTCAAGCAAGCATCCATGATGGCCCCAGAGGCCACAGCCACCACAATACCTGTGGCCACAATGGAGAACTCCACTGAGGCTACGGGGCCAGGTGAGAGCAAGGAGGACATGTTCACCAAGCTGAGGGACAAGTTCATGAATGAGCTCAACAAGATCCCCTGTGAGTAGCTGCCTCCTTTTCCAGGTATTACTTTACTCATGACCCCACCACTGCTCCAGTGCATTGCGCATGTGGGGCAAAGCAGTGGGGTGGCTGGAGCTGGGAGGGAGCTGGGGTCTGATGATGATACCGACTTTGGCCCGCAGTGCCGCCCTGGGCCCTCATTGCCATCGCGGTGGTAGCTGGACTCCTCATCCTCACCTGCTGCTTCTGCATCTGCAAGAAGTGCTGCTGCAAGAAGAAGAAGAACAAGAAAGAGAAAGGCAAAGGCATGAAGAACGCCATGAACATGAAGGACATGAAGTCAGGCAACCAGGTGATGTTCTTCTGGACTGCTTGGCCTTGACCCGCACTTGATGTTGTAGGACGATCCTTCTGGTTGAGTTACAAACTGTTGGGGAACTTGTAGCTCAGGCAGCAGAGGGGGATGGAGCCACCAGGATCCTGAGGTGGGGCAGCACAGACATGAGCCTAGAGCTGAAACAGCAGCACTAACCTCTTCCAGGGCCTGGTGGTCTAGGTGGGACCAGGCTCAGGCTGCCCTGGACCAACTGATGCTTCACTTGAATGTTAATTTAATGCCTTGTGTCTCCTTGCCTGCCTTGGAGTTGCCTTCTCACTTCTCTGTGCTTTCAGCAGAGGGGGAAGGGCCACCAGATCGAAAGCCCCACCAGCGTGGGGGAGGTCCCCAAAAAGCCATTGCTCAAGAAGCATGTTCTAGTGCATGGAGTGGATCTGGGGCCATCTCCCTGTCTTGGGAGCCAGGAGGGAAGAGCAGGAAGGAGGCTTTGGTACCATCGAATTTGGGGGCGATCCCAGTCACTTCAATTCATCAGCCCAACCCAGGGCCATTTGGAGGGAGTGGGAGATTTTGGGTGTCCATTCCTGTTCTTCAGAGTGAGGTGGGCACCATGGGTTGGCAGGAAGGGCTGGAGTTCAGAGTGCTGAGTGGAGATGCTCCATCAGACCTGCCCATCCACACACCCCCTTGGTGGTGGGAGATGTGGGTTGGGATTCCCCAGTGGAGGGCAAGGGCTGCTGTCCCCTGGGGCTCCACAGGGCCATACAAACCCTGATTCCCCACCACACCATGGGCCCCTTGTCAATGTTCTCTGTAACATGACTCTCTTCCCTCCTGCTGCTCTCGCCGTCTTTCCTCCCTGCTGCCCTGTCTGCGTGTTCCCTCTCCTTCCTGGGACACCCTCCATGGTAGGTGCCACCACGAGCCTCCTTCTCCATTGTTTGCTTCCAGGGTGGGACAGGGGACCTGGGGTCATGTCAGCGAGATGATGAGGATCTGGGGCTCCCACCCCATGGACCATGGCTTGGAGAAGCGTGGAGAGGGATCGCTTTGCCTTAGACATAGGAGAATTAGGTTGGGTCTCTATTACAAAGTTAATAAAATGGCTCTGCTAAGGCCTTAGCACTGGCTCAGGGCTCCCCCAAGCAGTAGGTTACTTGCATGTAGCCCCCCCAATCCAAGCACCAAACCTCATCCCCCTGGAGCTGACCCCATGTCCCAGCACCCTGGGGCAGCTCCCACACCATCTCGGCTGGACTAGCACTGAGCACGGGGGGTCCCCAGCAGCCCTGTAGTTGTGGGCAGAGCCAGGGCCACCCCAGGGCTGCTCTCCTGGTGCTTTATGTCCCCAGTGCGGGTTATCTCCTTGCCCCTCATGGGGAGAAGCCAGGGCTAGAGATGCCAGTGGGGTTGGGGTCCTGGAAGTCCCCAGCAGTGTGGGGATGGGGACACTTGGATGTGACCCTGCTGCTGAGCCGGGCACCTCGGCTGCCATTGCAGGATCAACAGGATGACGATGATGCGGAGACGGGTCTGACAGAGGGGGAAGGCGAGGAGGAGGAGAAGGAGCCAGAGAACCTGGGCAAGCTGCAGTTCTCACTGGATTATGATTTCCAGGCAAACCAGGTGATGGAGGGGCTGGGGCTTGGCTGAGAAGTTGAGGGAGTGGGGTTTGCCCAGGGAGGGTATTTGAGAGGAGAAGTCTCCCAGTTGGACCTGGGTGGCATGGGAAGGAGGGGGGAGGTGGGTGCTGTGCCACGAGGAGTCCTGCCCCATGTTGGTCTAGAGCCAAGCCCTTGGCATCTGCAGAGTGTAGCTGGCCTGTCTTGCTGAAGACACTCCTCTCCCCCCTCCAGCTCACAGTGGGGATCCTCCAAGCTGCTGAACTGCCAGCTTTGGACATGGGTGGCACCTCAGACCCGTACGTCAAGGTGTTCCTGCTCCCTGACAAGAAGAAAAAGTATGAGACCAAAGTGCAGAAGAAGACACTTAACCCTGCCTTCAATGAGACCTTCACCTTCAAGGTGAGTCCCCTACCAACAATAGGGTCCTTGTCTCTCACTCCCATCTTTCCCCCTGACCATGTTTTTGTCCTGTACTTGGACTCTTGCTGCTGGGAGTGGGTGGTTGTGGTTTGGGCTCCTCTGAGCCAGTTGTCAGCTCAGTGGCCCTCTTTGTGCAGGTCCCCTACCAGGAACTGGGTGGGAAGACACTAGTGATGGCCATCTATGACTTTGATCGCTTCTCCAAACATGACATCATCGGTGAGGTGAAGGTGCCCATGAACACGGTGGACCTGGGCCAGCCCATTGAGGAGTGGCGGGACCTGCAGAGTGGCGAGAAGGAGGAGGTGAGAGCTGGGCTGGCACAAGGCCCTTGGCAAGCTGCAGCTCTTGGCCAGAAGGGTTCAGATGTGGGGTGGCCATGGAGTGAGCTCTGCTTTCTGGCCATCCCACAGTGCTCAGGATGGCTATTGCTGTGGGGTCCCACCTGAATGCCATGCATGTCCTAGCCATGGTCGGCCCCTGTTGTTCCCACATGCAAAAAGCCTTTCCATAACAAAAATGAGGAGTATAAATGTCTGGGTGCTGTTCTGGGACTGGCCTGTCCCAGCCCCAAGTGATCAAATCCTTGTGCCTGTGCACGGGGCACCAGCTTGTGCCTGGTGAAGGTTGAACAGGGTTTGGAGTGACCTGCCTGTGGGCCCGAGTACTGACACTGTTGTATGACGCACTGGCAAGGCTTTGATATCTGCTCCCTGCTCTGCTTGGCAGCCAGAGAAGCTAGGAGATATCTGCATCTCCCTCCGGTATGTACCCACGGCTGGGAAACTCACTGTCTGCATCCTGGAGGCCAAGAACCTGAAGAAGATGGATGTCGGGGGTCTCTCAGGTGGGTGTTGGCTTGTGGCCATCCTCCTCCTGCCCCATTATTGGTCTCTCAACATCCTTTGTTGGGGAAGGACACTGTGGCCATCTGTCTGGCAGGGGGAGACAGGCGAGCACCCACCAGTGTAATACCACTGTCCCCAGCTGTTCTACAGGATGCAGAAGAGCTCCATCCCTTGGCTAGTTGCTCCCTCAAATCCTCTCCACTCCAAATGTTTTGGCTTTGGGCTCCACAAACCCCTGAGCACCTTTACTTGGGGAGCTCTCTTTACCCCATGGTGCATCTCATCCTAGGCTGAGACTTCTCCTGGAACCTAGCTGATAGTGTCCCCCTGAGCATCTCAGCCCTGGCTGATGCACCCTCCTGTCCCCCCCAGATCCCTATGTGAAGATCCACCTGCTGCAGAATGGCAAGAGGTTGAAGAAGAAGAAGACCACAGTCAAGAAGAAGACCCTGAACCCCTACTTCAATGAGTCCTTCAGCTTTGAGATCCCCTTTGAGCAGATACAGGTTTGTCCAATGAATTCCCTGGGGATGGGTGAGGCAGGGTGAGGGCAATGGGAGAAGTCTGCAGCTGCCCAAGCCCATGTCCCAGGCTTCTCAGTAGCCTGGGTGGCTCCTGACAAGCTCCTGGTCCAGTCACCCATGAAATACGTCCAGTCCCAACCTGGGCCCATGCTGATGCTGAGGGCAGCTGGTGCAGGGGCAGAGGTGAGGGACTGCGCAGTGCCCATGGGAGATCTAATCCCAACCAAGATCCCAACTGGAATGGGGCTTTCTTCCACTCCTGGTCCTATGGTGGTCACCCCAAGTATAGCAGGGAAGCCCCAGTGGTCCTAGGGGTATTTTGGACCATTGGTATGTGCCTTGTACCCCTCCATATCCTCGCCAAGACCTAGCATGTGCCCCTTGCCCTGGCCCAGCCCTGTTGAGCCCTGCAGCCCACAGCTCTTGCCCAGCCCCACACCACCCCTTGGTGACCTTTGCCAGATGGCCATGTCAGGATGAGCTGGGCCCTTACTGTGACTCTGATGGCCTGGGGTCCTCGGGGAAAGAAGTGGAGGGAGTTATGGTCATGGAGAGGACCCTGCCTCAAAACAGGCCATGGCAGGGCTCAGCCTTGGAGGATCCCTGGGGTGCCCTGTTGATCCCCCCTGGGGCCGGGGACAGCATGGAGGCCGTGGAGCAGTCCTGGCCTCTATACTTTCAACCCCTCTAAAGAAGGTTTCCTCCTTTAGAAAGTGCAAGTGGTCATCACGGTGCTGGACTATGACAAGCTGGGGAAGAACGAAGCCATCGGCAAGATCTTCACAGGCTGCAACTCCACCGGCACAGAGCTGCGGCACTGGTCCGACATGCTGGCCAACCCCCGGCGGCCCATTGCCCAGTGGCACTCACTGAAGCCAGAGGAAGAAGTAGATGCAGCTCTTGGGAAAAACAAATAAGATCTGCCAACCAGCACTTGGCACTGCGGACAGTGGGGGCGACCCAGAGCTACTGATACCTCAGTTACGCAACCTTTGGTTTTTCTGTTCTGTTTTAAGCTGAAATACCCTTTGATGGCTGTGGAAGGGTTTCCAGACAGTCCCAATAGCTTCCAGGGGAAGAGGTTAAAGACACAGATGGTTCTTTTCATTCTTCAGCGTTGCTTCATTCTGCTGCATGTCCCATTGCCTCCGCTCACCATCCCTTCCAGATGGACCCTTCCAGGTCCCACCTGGGACCTTCCCCAGTGTCTGCGACACCAGCCCGCAGCATTGCTGCCACCGTCCTTCCCTTGGGTTCACGTGGGGAACCATTGAACGTTGCATGGAGGTGATACCAGAGCCTCAGAGTGTGAAATGACCAGGTCTGCTGTGCTTGCTTGGGGCATGAACAGCTGCGTGGACATCAAAATGATGGAGAAGACATTATGTGGGAGACCCAGGTGTCTCCTGCTCCTGCTCTCCTACCTGTCCAGGAAAGGTGAGAGCCATGGTTTCAATCCAAGGATAGCCGAGTGACCCTAGCCAGCTCCAGGTTTGGCTTCTTCTGGGGAGAGGTTTTTCAGGGACCAGGGGTGTTGGGCTGCCAAGCCCTTGGTGCTGCAGCCGGAGCAATGGGTGCTGGTCTGAGTGTGGGGAGCCCTGGGGATTCTGCTCTGAGGAGACACAGTGGGATGTGCATGCAACGGCAGCACAGTGTGGGCCACCAACACCTCTGCCAAGTGGCCATCATGTCCCCAAAGGCCGGGCAAGGACAGGGGTGGGTGATTTGCCAGTGGGTCCCATCATCTTGGTTGAAACTTGTAGATGCAGATGCTTCCACAATGCAAGTTTCTGCTGAGAGGTCTCCAAATGGGAGGGGGGCAGCCAGCCAGAGTGGTTCCAGGTGCTTCCCTGAAGGCCATCATGTGTCCTTAGGACTCAGCCCTGTTGTGGGTACCCCAGCACAGCCTCGGGCCAGCCAGGGGGCTATGGGGAGCTCCAGCCCCATCCCCGCATCCCACTGCCATGATGCAGGTGGGAAGAGTGAGAGCAAGCCTGTGGCCAACAAGGAACCAAAGTCCCCAGCCCCCCTGAGCCACTGCTTTCCACCAGGCTGCCAGCTCCTGGATCCCTCTTGTCCTGCTCCCCTCAGGGGTATAAGCCATATCTGTGTCCCTGGCAGTGGCCAAGAGCTTCTCAGTGCCACTTCTCCCACTGCAAGACCAAGCACCTGAGCTGGAAAGCAAGCATTGGGACAGGGTCCAGCAGCCCTGCCCAGTTCAGCCCAGTCTGTACTGGAGCATCATGTGAGCTGGTGTCCCTGTCCCAGCTCTGACCCCCCCAGCAGCCTCGTGCTCCCTGCTCCACTTTGCTTTCCTGGACTTGGTTTAATGAGGTTTTTGGCAGAAGTTAAGCAGCGACGGGTTGTGCATCTTCAGGGAGGGTGGCTTGCAGTGGAGAAATGGAGCTCTGTGATGCAGCTGGGCATGCCCTGGGGACCCAACACCCAGGTTGGGACCATGGTGTAGGGTGTCCTGAGCCTGGAGACAAAGTGCCAAAACTGAGCTCACCCACAGAAGCCCCCTGTGGCTCCCAAAGTGCATCTCAATCCTGGCTGGAGGTGGGGAGATGATGGGAACCAGCTCAGGGGGTTAAGGTTGGAACTCGGGGAAAAGCCCCTTCCCCTGGAGGGATGTGTAGCTCTGGGACAGATCTCCAGGGACAGATGTCTGTCCTTGGAGGAGGTTTAGGGCTTGGTTTGCCAAACCGTGATCTGGTGGTGGGGACGGTTGAACTGGAGACCTCCAAAGACCACTTCCACCAGCACCTCAGCTGCAGCTGATCCATGTGTTGGGGTCCTCACACCCATGTCCTGGGGGCTGGCCGCTGGAACGGCAGGCTGAAGGTGGCACTGGGGCCACGCCGGGCTACAGGGGCTTCATGGGTCATCAAGTGAGTGCCCCTGCAGGGCCTTCTCCAGCGTTAATTAGTCCCTTTTCCTACTGGATGTGTCAGCAAATGAGGTCCTGTCCTGATCATTTAGCCAAAGGAGGAGAAATCTTGGGGTGCTTTTAATGAATGGGGAAGCGGGGGTGGCTGCTGTCCCTCGGCCGGGGGCACTGGCAGGATTTGGGCTCTTGAATGAGTCTCATTTCAGCGTCCATTTCTCTTGAACTCATTCTGGAGTCCATCCGGGCACCGGGGGGAGGGAGGGGGGCATTTGCCTTATGTGGAAAATAGGTTAAAAATGAAGGAATTGGAAAGCTGTTGGAGCCCTGGGAGTGTGCGCGGCCCCTCTGACCCCGTGTCCAAGGTGTACACGACGCCTGCACACATGCACCCCCCCATGCACCCCCATGTACCCCCCCTCCATGCATTCCACACACAGCCCCCCCTCCCCCGCACCCCCTGGACCCACCGCATCCCCTGGGGCCTCACCAGGAGCAGGGGTCCCCCCCCAGCTGGTTCCATTCAGACTCTAATAAGCCTTGCAAGGGGGATGGAAACCGTGACTTTAATACATAATTAATTTTTTTTTGTAATGAAAAAGGGAAAGCTAACCCAACATATTAAAGCCATCTGCACTGCCTCTACCCCCCTCCCCCCCCCTTCTCTCCCCCC
>JAOQGH010000013.1:811250-822305 GCA_025769975.1 Gallinago jamesoni
GCCTCCCCAGTGCAGAGCAGAGGGGGAGAATGACCTCCCTCAACCTGCTGGCCACACTCTTCCCTACGCAGCCCAGGATCCCATCAGCCCAGTGCTGTCCAGCCCAGCACACCACGACAGGTCAGCCACCCAGCGGGGTCTGAGACAGTCCCTGTCCCCTCTGCGTCACTGCTCAGGGTGGCCTTATGGTCCTGAATGTGTCCATCCCTGCAAAAAGGTGGTGATAGGAAATTCTGCCACTTGATTTGGTAGAGATAATGTGTCACAGGTTCCCAGGAGCCACATCAGAGAGGAATCAGCCTGGTTTTGCAGCATCCTGGAAGCTCTGATGGTGGCTATGCCTTGCACATGGGCAACTTTGGTGATTTATTTGGAAAGGAAGAGGTACATGTAAAGCTTGAAAAGTCTCCTGGCTGTAACCCCACTCCACCAGTTTCCAGCAAAGCTCCCTGAAAAATATCAATCGACCTTAGGGAATTTCATTCCTCCCAGGCCAATTCAAAGCAAAGCAGCCTTGAGCCGGGTAAAAACAACTGCACGTGAAGCAGCCTGGGCATGCAGGGGCCTGGAAACAGAGGCTTTATCGGTGTCTGACTGGGAAGGGTAAGGAGGGACGTGGCTGAGCCACCGGGGACGGTGACGCTGTGACACTGACCATGCCGCAGCGTGGGTGTAAAGCCAGGTTTGGGCTAGAGGCTGGTTACTCGTGACACTGGAGAAGGTGGCACTTCAGAAATTATTTGGATTTTGGAAAATGAGATTCTTTGAGAAGCAGCACTGCTGCAAGAGCACGGTAAATGTGTCAGAATTTGTGACACTGCTACAGGCACTGGCGAGACAAGGTTTCCAGGTACCAGCAACATCCTGCGTCAGACCAGGCAGAGGAGCTGGCAGACCCTCAGCAGAGCCCCCGACTCGCGGCTCCCCCAGCTCAGCCACCGGCACGGAGCGGCAAAGCATCGACAGCCGGGAAGGACGGGTCTGCCCAGCCCCTGGAATGTCAGAGCAGAGCGGGGGCAGCAGGAGGAAAGCGGTAACGCCAGTATTTCCTCGGAGCAAACAAGAGACTGGTGACTTACAGTCTGGGAAACATGATTTCTCGGAGGTGAAACTATTTCTCTGGAAATAGTTGTGCTCAATTTTTCCCTCTCAGATGTTAGAGGAGGTTGGGAAGGAGAATGACTTAAACTCAGCCCTTGTGAGAAGGAGTGAGTCAGTGACAGGGTTGAGAATACTCTCGCAGATTTAAACCAGAAGGCTGGTGAGATCATTTAATCTGTCCATCTGCACAATCCAGGCCACACAACACGAACCATCCCCTGCGACACACGCGGGGTCTGGAGCTGAGACTCCCGGAACGGGGGAAGCCACAATTCCCCTGGTTAGTTTGTTTCTACGTTTAATCATCCTCGATATAATTTGTGTGCTAAGAATAGACTTTTTTTTATGCCTTAGTGCCACTTCCAGCCCAGGAGAGCATACTGCTGCTTCCTTTTTTTAAAAAATAGCGATGTCTGAAGGGACTTGAATATCCCTACTAATCTGCAAAAGACAGGTAGGGCCCTAAGAAAGAAGCATTTACAGCTTTATTTTAGCACTGAACCAATGAACTAGCAAGAAGTGATGTAATTTAACTGCGTGATGTGCGAGGACAAAGCTTACGGAAGGCTTGCCCTTGGATTTCAAACACTAATTGCGCTGAATTTAAAACGGAAGATGAAAAAGGAAAGCACATCTGGCTGGCGCCGGTGGCTTGTCCTCCCTGGCAGGCAGAGGGGATGCTGCAGTGGGTGAACTTGGGCTCCACAACTGAACTGGGTTCTTTAAAATGAGGGAAGGAGCTTGTTCTCTTTGCTCAAGTGTCCGACAAAACCCGCTGGGGCCTGCCCAGTTATGGGTTTTCTGAAAGCCACCCTCCTGTCTAAAGTGTGCACTTTTCACAACATCCCTAGAAATTTATTACATTGTTCATTCTGACTTTGGACAATCCTGTTTGCTGGCTGCCAGCTTCTCATGGAGCTAAGTCCAATTAAAAAAGAATTCTATTATGAGCAGACACGTAGCATAAACCACCTATTTCGAGGTAAGGTGATGGAGAGGGAGCTGCTGGCTGGACCCACTGCCCCAAAGCTGGTGTTAAGCCACAGGGAAGCAGCTGATTCATCCATCCATCACTCCTCAGCAGCATCCCAGTGCCACCCACCCAACCCAATGGAGCTCGTCCTCCTGGTTCTCCTCTCCTGGATGACGGGAGACACGGACCCCATCCGCGAGGACACGCAAGCTCCCGGTGCAGTTGTTAGTGAAACGGCGAGGTCAGCACCATCTGCCAAAGCAGAGCAAACGGCAGCAGGACCCCAGAGAGCCTGCAGCGAAACCCTGCCGGGGGGAACACCATGCTTTTGGCTTCTCCTGGGCCACATGCTGCTCTCGAGCCACAAGCTGCATCAGACACCCCCAGGAGCAGCGAAGAGGGGGGGGGACAGCCCAGCCAAGGGAGCGGAGACCTGCCTGGAAGAGTGGAAGAGGGAGGCGAGATGAGCCGGAGGGAAAGCAGCTACAGCTCCTCTGATTCGGAGGGTTTGGCAGGCAGAGAAAGTCTGGCTACGACCCGGGTCAGAGCCCTGTTTTCAGCCAGCAGTTGCTCATTCATCTGCCTCAGAGTGTGAATCTGTTTGAGCTGGTGGAGATTCTGCAGAGAGTGAGAGGAGTGGACAGAAAAATACAGAGAAAACACACCACGAAGACAAAAGGGCACAGAATTGTGAATTTAGTCCACGAGCAGTAAAAGGAAAAAAGAGAATAAAAGAAAAATTAGTAGCAGTGAGTGCTGGGTGGGCAGCAGCTCAGATGTGTATGGAGAAAGCCTTAAATGCACTGGGGATGTTTTGGGAACCATCCCTTTTTCCAGGTGCCCCAAAGCCTTTAAAAAGGTCAAATAAAGGGATTTCCCACCACAAAGCATGGCAGCCTCTTGCAGTTCTATTCTAGTTTACCCAGACAGTGAGCAGCTCACAGCTCCCGGGACTCAGGAACTACTGAGAGAACTACCACCATCGACTTACCACCTATTGCAGGCTTTGCAAACACTGCTGGCAAACAAGAATTTCTTTAAAACTCATTTTCTTCATGTATCTCTAACAGTTAAAGTGGGTTTGTGTAGCAGACAGTGACCAGAGCTTCATGTGAGATTTTAAAGGCACAGACTGAAGCCCCTGGGAGGGTCACTGTCCCCCAGCAGCCCACTGAGACACCTACCCCGTCCATCCCTCGCTTCAGTCCTGCCCAAAAGGTCTGGTCCATGTGGGGGATTTTCAGCCCTGCCCAGATTTATCTCTTCTCTGTCCCGGGGCTCAATTTCTCTCTGTTCTCCAGAGATGAAAAGTCAGAACCTTAAACTGCTGACTTAAACTGGAGGAGTTGGAGTGACAGCACCTGACACAAGGAGGCGTGTGAAAACGTGGTTTTCTTGGTTACAAAAAGTGAGCAAAGGAGGGTGCAGACATTGAGCCCCACAGCTGGGGCAAGCACAGGAAGAGTGGCAACTTGGTGGTACAGAACATAAAAGCAACGAGGAAGGCAAAACAGGGAAACAGTAAAAGCCATGCAGACACCACCATTTCTTGTACAAGGACAACATTTTTCCGGGTGATGCTACAGCAAAACCATACACTGGGCGTTTCTACCCAGCGCGGGTGCCAGGAGCTGCTGAGGGCTGCAGAGCTGCTTTCTGAGCATCGTCCTGTCCCTTCTGCCTCCCAACATCTCATCCGGCTGCATGGCCACAGGAACCCCTCCTCCATGGTGGAAGGAGCACAGGCACTGGGCAGGGGGAGGGAGTACAGCCTTCTTCTACAGCCACGAGAAGAGTAGTTTTAAGTTCAAATGAAAAAATCCTAGCCCAGAACCAAAGCAGCTTCTGCCCTGCCTGCAAACCAACATGCTCTTCCACGTGTCCTCCTACTCATGAGTTTGCGAGGGCAGGGAGGAGTCAGAGGGAAGGGTCTAACAGAAGGGGATTCCTTTCTGCCATTTAGTCAGCAGAAAGTGCTCAGAGAGAGGTCCCTGTCTGTCCTGAACCAGAGGCTGCATGGGCAGATCTACTGTATACGAAGAACTTGCATGAACATCCACCCAACTTGCTTGACATGGAGCTGGCTGCAGTTGGCAAGGAACCTGCTGCACCCCAGGACATTTTGTCTGAGGGCTCATTCCTGTATAAAAGAGAAGTGTTTGTGTAGCTCCTTTCCAGCAGCTTGGTTCTGGCTACTCAACAGCACAATCTCTGCTCCCTGTTAAGGAACGAAGACACCTTGCCCAAAAGCCTTGCAAAACCAGGGGAAGCCCAGGCAGGTGAGTGCAGGGAGATGGCAAAGGATGGGGTCTGAGCTCCCCGAGGGCATCAAACTGACAAAGCAGCTCCTGCTACTTGGACTACACCAACGCAAGTCTTACACCAGGTAAGTCATCAGGTCCTGAGCCAGAGCTATGGCCAACAAACTGTCAGAGAGAGAGCTCCAGGGACATCTCGGTGGCAAGGTCCCCTCTCACCAGATCTCGCCCATCACCCAATCTGTCGCACCTGTGCCAGCTCCGCCTGCGCTCGGTGAGGACAGACGGACATCACACCTCTGGTCCTGCCACAAATCACACCCAGCAGCTGCCAGAAGATGGTTCATACTGGAGGAGTCATTTCTTTTGGTGGTACCAGGGATAATAAACATCCTCTGGTTTATCACAGGGAACACAGCTGAGCATCTGGCTGGCAGAAAATGTCAAACGTATGTGAATGGGGGCACCATGCTACACGAGATGGAAAGGATTGTGATCACTTTACAGACCACCGTTGCTTTTCCATACCAATGTAGCACGAAACCTCAGCTTGGCACGATAAGATGCAGCTCAGCCTCAGCACGCTGCCACAGCCGATAAAAAGGATCACTTGGGTAAAACGTGTGTGTGTTGCAGGTAGGAGCCTTCTATTTATCCAAGAAACCTTGCACCTCCTGGGAAGCTGGGACTGAAGCCAAGGGCAAAGACCAGAATCTGGATGATCCCACTGTGATTGCTTATCACTCTGCTGGAGACTTGGCTCGCCGAAAGCAGGTTTCTTAGTTCAGCTCTACCTGCCTTCAATTAAAGGATTTTGTGCCTGCCACGCTCGGGGAAATAAAAACGCCCAAAGCATGCACAAGGTACAAAGCCAGGAGGGGCAATGCTGCTAAGGAATAAAGAACCTTCTGTGACCTTCAAGAAAAATTGCTGTGTTAAGTTGGGACCTCAGGCACTTGGCATCAAATTCAGTTCAGTACAAATGCTAATTTTCTTTCTCCTTCCTCAGCCAAGTTGCTGTATCGCCAGTCAAATTCTGCAGGCACTCAGGAAAACGCTGCTCTGCTCTGTCCCCTTCACAGGTCTGCAGGCACCAAGCACTTATTGAGAGTACTGAGTCTGTCCCGCTCCTCTCCATTTCTTGATTGCTTTGTTACCAGGGCTTAAAATCATCAAAGAACACAGCTCATTCCCTCAGAGCCTGACATACAAAGCATTTATGTGACAGAAACCCAGGACTGTCCTGCGATGACTGTGGTGCCTGCTCCTCCTAAGGAATCAGCTGCAAGAAGAGGAGAGAGATCCCTGGCCAAGACAGCTGAGGGACACAGACACCCCAGGATCAAAAGCTGGACACGAGCCGTGCTGAACCGGTTCTGTTCAAAACTCAGTGGGAGGAACCCCCAAAACAGGAGTTAGTACCCAAGACCTAATGAATGACCTGGCAAGTTTGGCTGTTTCCCCTTGCTGCTCTCCACGCGAAAGGAAACCCTTGTGATTTTGCTCGACAGCTATTTGACTAGCATGAGAAATGGGAATGATTTGATTTCCTGTCTCAACTTCCACACCAGGGATTAACTCAGATGCTCCCTGAGATTATCCCATCTCATTTAGGCAAACACAACGGGGCTGACTCTCCCACTCGAAGGCACAATGAGAGTGGACATGGAAATTGCTTCTCCAGTTCAATAGTTTTATCTTCAGAGATTTTATACTCCTTTTTACTGAGTGGCTGTCAAAACAGACATGCCAGTGCACTCAGGTACCCACATGCTCAAGTTTTTACAAGCTCTAGTGGAAACGTACTGGCACCTTGGAAGAGATATTTCCAAATTCCCCATCTATTTATTCTGCTAACCATCTGGTTGTCAACGCAGCAAGAACGCAGCAGAGAGCAAAGGGTAAGTACCACTCTGGAGGACCCGATAGCTCATTCTGTCAAACACAGGCTCCTTTTGCTCGCGTCTCTCGGGGCAATATAAGAACCTCCCAAACTTCCAGCAGAGCTCCTCCTTTTGCACCATCTTGGCTTCCATCTATCTGCAGCTCCAGAACACCAGAACCAGAGGGGCTCTGGGGGTGTCCAACAGTTCCTACAGCCACCTTTTTTTCATTCATTGTTTTCCGAACCAATATAAAAGTTTCAAAACCGACAGGCCACTAGAGGACACCAATTTGTCTTCTCACTCCATGGCCTGAGCTGGTTTGCAGAGCGAGCTGGAGAGTGGAAGAAACAACACAAACTGCCCTTGTCTGCATTTTCTCTTGAAGGCCAGATTTCTGTAATTAGAGGAAGGTATCTCTGGAGCTAAAGGCTACTACCTGTTCACTGAACAAAGAATTTGGAATTTAGGCACACTTCTCCTTCCTCTTCTGGCCTAACACATCCACAGTCATTTTCTTCTCTGCGTGAGAACAAGAGAGCCTTTACAGCACGACTCCACCAAATCCTTCTGCTACTTATTGCAGTAGAAGATGCAGCACGAGTCAACGGCGCCTTTCAAAGATGTCTGCCCGGTAAATATGTGAAGCTTCAAATAGAAACAAAAAGTTGGAATCTCCTCTAGGGTGGGCAGAAAATCATTTCCATCAGTGCTCCCAGCTCTCAAGGGGGGTCCTTCCTTCTCACAGCAGCTCAGTCCCACCTGGGTCATGCTCAAAGGGAATGAAAGCGCGGGGCACAGAGCAAAGAGGGGGCATTCTGTGAACACGAGCATCAAAACAGAGTGTAAAATGATGGAACGCTGCAAAATCAGTGTGAAGGTGTACTCAGGCGGCCAAAGCCTCCGCTCCCTCCTCTGCGGTGCTCCCCGCCAGCCCCACGCTCGCCGGGCATCCAAGCCGCGCCAGGAGGAGAACCGTCCTTGGAAGCAACGCCCCGAGAGCGGGAGGCGAGGGCGCAGTCGGTGCCGTGCCTGGTGACAGTGAGCCATGCGGCACAGCTCATCAGGAAGCAAAATTCCTCTCGGCCAAAATCTATTCCAGGCTGACCCAGCCTTCCAGTGACATGCTTTAGGAGGGGAGTACAGAAATACAATCGCGCTGTGTTTTGTCCTGGGCTCGTGTGCGTGATCTCAAAAGCCAGCTTTGTCTTCTTACCCATCCGGAGAGAACCACAGCGGCTTAGCTCGGGCTGCAGACTATTCAGAGCACAGAGGATCAGCACACTGAAACTCATTGATGCCACAAAAGGTTAGTTTTGGAAAGCATTTAAGGAGAACAGCTTTCGCAGTTCTCGGATCAAACCGCGTAACAAATTAAACATACGGTGCAATCAGGTAATTGGACAGTTTTATTAGTATTTCATGGTTGGAGAATGTGGCCATTAAAGTAAGTTCTGACTGCACAGAGGAACACGCTCAGACGTAACACAAGTCCCTCCTGTGCACACCTTTAATATCCTACTCCTGGGTGGCAATCCCAAAAAAACGTTAATATAAAGCATAAAAAAAAAAAAACGAACAGAGAAAGGGAATTGATTATTTCCTACCTTCATCTCCTCTTCCATTTCAGAGAGTTTCCGCTCCAGGGCTCGCTTCTCCTGCGTGCAAGGATTCATAACAAAGATGGTCACAAGGATTTAGAAGAAAAACTTGCAGTACATTTTCTTTTAAAGAAAAATAAGAGTCTTGTATTTCTATAGGAGTGTTCACTGAAAAGCATCTCAAAAGAACACCCAGGCTACAACCAGGAGCTGATCAGATGGGACAGGGCAGCTGTTGAGCCAGCAGGCTCAGTGGTCCTGAGCTCCCCTCACACCCCTTCCATGAAATATTCCCCCTCCTTCTGTGGTCCCAGCTTTCAGGAATTAATTCTGAATTAATGTTGATTTTGAGCCCTGCAGGTGAAGCCATGAATTTAACTGCTCCCAAGTAAAGGAGGCAACGAGAAGATTCACTGAGCCCATCAAATAAGAAACAGTGATCAGGGAAAGGTGCCTGGAAGTTCTGCTTCTCCCCAATTAATTTAGGGCTTTGAAGCTGTAACGCTGACTGCTTTCAGCATA
Organism: Gallinago jamesoni; assembly: GCA_025769975.1. Classification (NCBI taxonomy): domain Eukaryota; kingdom Metazoa; phylum Chordata; class Aves; order Charadriiformes; family Scolopacidae; genus Gallinago; species Gallinago jamesoni. The sequence continues at coordinate 819,589 of JAOQGH010000013.1, forward strand.
TTTTGGAAACCGGCCATTACATAGGTCGGCTCTGCCACACGAGTCCTGGTGGTGCCCTCAGCCGACAGCTACAGCCCTGGCCTAGAGCGAGAGCCCTGGAGGCCATCAATGGTTTTTTCACCATGAGAGGGTTCAAACTGCTGTGAACTGAGCAGGAGGAAATGACAAAGGTGGGTCAGGTACAGGCTCGACACACTCTTCCCCACTACTTGACCCTCTGCAAAGAAACATGGGGCCAGGAGAGTGAGGAAAATACAGGTTTTGAGTGTGGCTGTGAATGACGGGTTCTGGGCCACTTATTGTCCATGCTTGATGCAGGGATCCATCAGTCCAGCTGTCCTGGAAACGGTTAACGCCATCCTCACCGAGAACAGCCCAGGACTTTTTTCTCTCTAACTCTCAGAAACCTGCATTTGTGGCTGTTGTGCTCTTAATTCAACAAAGATGATGCAGGGCACTGCTCCAGCTTGGAAGCACCGCACGGGTGGGAGATGGGATGCATAGTGTAAGCTACCCCTGGCTGGGGATGTCCACCCAGTGCTCTGGCCACCCATGCTCTCTTTCTTTTCCAAAAGAAAATCTCTGTGTCCTGACTTTCCCAGCAGCTGTGCTTGGATGACAGTGATGGCTGCCTGTTTGGTGACCCCGCTCAGCCTGCTTTAAGCACACCTAGGCCTCCCATGGACCATCACTTTGAGAATCTCCAGGTTCAGAGGGGTGCGGAGATGCCCAGCTGAGGGTACCTGGCATGGCCTGAGCATCAGCTTTGCCAACTTCAGCAGTCAAAGCCTTGCGCCTGCGCAAAGCTCCTAAAAATTCTGGAGATAAAATGGTTTAGGAGGAACTTCCACTTCAGGTGACCCTCTGACACACAAGTGGACATTACTGAGAAACTGGAACCAGGCTCCAGCTTTAATTAACCACTGGTGGTTACGTGGTGGGAGAACAAGCGGTAACGGCCACCAGTTGAAGCAGGGGAGGTTCTGAGCAGATATAAGGAAAAAAGAAAAATCACTATGAAGATAGTTAAGAACTAGAAGAAGGTGCTGCAGCTGTGGGAACCCAATACTTTGAGGTCTTGATGACATGAAGGGACAAAGCACTGACTAACCTGGTTGGCTCTCCTGGGATGCACTACAGCTCTCCTCGGGTCCCTTCTCATCTGACCAAAGCTATGGTCACTGAAGGCAGAGATTTAGCCAGACACTGCCCACTTAGTTTAGCTTTTGCATGAATTTGACCGCTCAATTAAGAGGAAGGCGCATTCCAACATTCAGATTTCACGTGTAATCACAACAACGACGCCCAGCTAGTGCTTTGCCTTGTTCCCCACCCCCACCCCAAAACAGTCTTTATTTAAAAGGATCAGGATTATTTTAAGGTGTAACGTCTCTTAACGCAATGCAATACAACTTGTTGGTCTGCAGCTTCCTATAACAAAAGAAAGAAATCAGAAGAAAGATGATCTGCAAAGAGGCAGTGAAAAGGTCAGAACACAATTATCACTCTGCAGTGCTCCATATGGCAAAAATGTAATTTATCTTTTAATTAACGCTTTCCTTCAAGAAATTACTATGCCCTGCAGAGGAACACGAGGCAAAGACTGCAACTCAGAAGAAAGCAGAGACACATACCCTTTTCTCCATCTCCAGCATGCTGGACCGGTCAGAAGTTTTCTCCTGTTTCTGCTATGCAAATTAAAAATAGAAAGCTGTTAAAACTGAGAGGCATGCACAGGATGCTGCACAAAGGCCTAGATAGCCTACACATCACAGCCCGGAGAAGCAGCTGTCTTCACAGCATCACCCACACTTATTTCTGTGAAAAACAACTGTCTCCTCTGTAGCACCTTCCCTCCCCAGAGGTAAATCCTTCCCCCCCTGCTGGAACAGGCACTGGTTTGTCATGGGCCAGCACTCAGTTTCCCCAGTACAGGAGTATGTTTTGCCTCACCTGGGCTGCTTTTTCCAGCTTTGATTTGATGTCGGCCAACTCCAGCTGGGCTTCCTGCAGTTTTGACTTCAGCTTTTGATTTTCAGACAGGGCGCTTTCATATAACTGAAATAGGAAACAAAAGATTCCAATGAACCCCAGACCCCATTCTGCCCCAGATACGTGGCCTCGGCTGCGAGCGGAGGCAGATGCGGGGTCAGAGTCATTCCCCTGTCTCAAGATGTTAGAAGAAGGGCAAACAGAATTAGTTTGGATGCTTTACTTGCCTTTACATAATTCATGTGGAATAGGGAAACAGCTGTTTCATTTTGTAGGGTGTTTAAACACAGCCAAGAGGCAGAGAAAAGGGATGTTTTTAATTTAGGTAAACCACTGAGCATAATGAAGCACTAAGTTGTGTTATGCTCTGCCTGCGGTTCTGCTCTGCTCCCCAACACAAGGCACCCTTTTTGCTCTTGTGTACGTTTAGTTTGGAGAGGAGAAAAGAAAGGAGGACAATTTTAGGCCACTCCAAAATGGATTTCTGCCACACCCCCCACCCCCCCCCCCCAACTTCCCTCAAACAATTACCACCCTTCTCAGGGGACAGGCTGGGCACACTGCCCACCTCATCTGACCAGGCACCTGCACGAGCGGGAGCTGCTCACCATGCCAGGCTTCTCAGCATCAGCCTCTTCAGAACTAAGGTCTTCTTCATCTCTTTAGTTTTTAAGGAATCATGGAATTGTCAGAGTTGGAAGGGACCTCTAGAGATCATCCAGTCC
>JAOQGH010000013.1:872703-889499 GCA_025769975.1 Gallinago jamesoni
CCCTTCCCTGGAGACATTCAAGGGGAGGCTCAAGGAGGCCCTGGGCAACCTGGTCTAGTTGGGGGTGTCCCTGCTGATTGCAGAGAGGTCAGACTAGACGACCTTTGGAGGTCCCTTCTGGCCTGGACCATTCTATGTTTCTATGTGCCTTGCAGAAGTTCTGGGGTGAAGCCTGTCCTACCCCCCATGTCAGGTAACCACCAGCTGTGGGCTGTGTGTGGGTTCAGCCTCTCCTGGGAACCAAAGATTTCCTGAAAGGCTTCAGAGAGACCCAGATCCCCCAGACCTGCCTTCCAGCAGGCAGGATCTCCTGCAGACCCCTCTCCACACAGAAGGGGTGCAGCTCCAAGTGGTCCCCAGAGTCTGGGGAGCCCAGGGACCCTGCCGAGGGGGGGCTGCGGGAGATCTGAGACAGGAGATGTGGCCCCAGAGCCCTGCTCCCAAACTCCCACAAGGTCACAGACAAGCTTTGCAAAGGAGCTTTTGGTGGCACTAGAGGCCGCTGTCACCCCAGGTGAAGGAGGGTAACTCAGCACTGGGCTGCAGCCAATGGGACCCCCACGTCCCCACCGCCTGCCCGCACCGAGCGGAGACCAAAAGGATGTTTGTTTTGCACCAGGAGAGGGTCTCCGTGAGACACCAGTGGCACAGCATCCATCGCTTGGAACTCCCCCCCAGCAGAGCCAGTGCTGAGTTCAACGGGACAAATGCATTTACAATGGGAGACAATTTGAGGCTGGAAGGAGATCGTGGAAATGGCAAAACAGTAAAGTTCATCCAGGGCTCCAAAATTCCCACGAAAAAGGAAAAGAAAGGGGCTGAAAGAAATATTGACTGTGGAGGATGGTGCGTTTCTGGCCCCTCGTCCTCAGCACTCCATGGAATGGAGGGAGGCTGGAGGTGCTGCTGGTGCATGTAAATATGTACTGGGGCATGTAAATATGTGCCGGTACATGTAAATATGTGCTGGTACATGTAAATATGTGCCGGTACACGTAAATACCCATGGCAGGACACCCCTGACATGGCCCCGACACCAGGCAGCCGATAGCTCTGCTCCCTGCAGGTACAGACAGCACAGTGCTCCTCCAAACCACCTCCTCCTGCGCTGGCTTGTCCTCTCCTGTTTCTTTCCTCCCCTTTCTAACAACATGAGCCGTGATCTGCACCATTTTCCAGCTACTGGAGCGGTTGCTGACCGATTTAATCAGCAACCAAGCAGCAGGTAAGAAACCACGGATGAAAGGCTCGTTGGCCACCAAAGGATGCAAAGAGCTCTCCGGAGCAGTGCGCCAGCAGTTCCCCCCCAAACCAGCAGCCTCTTCTGCTTTAACCTTTTGGCTTCACGCAGATAATTTAAGGCACACGTTAGGAGACATCTCTGTGATCTAATATTAGATGATAAGCTTGTTTATATTTTTGTTGCTAAGAGAAAGCCGGAGCTTTGGAAACACTGAAGCAGATGAAATGCTCCTGCAACAGCTGCGGGAGGGAACTGAAATCCATACAGTGCTTCCCTGACAACTGCCTGCCGTTTTCCCTTTTTTATTTCATTTTACTGGAATTGGTCTCATTCCAAAAGAAGCTTTTCCCATTTAGGTGACCTCTCCTGTTTCTCTAGGTCCGCGTTTCCTGGTTCAAAATGTGCAGGCAGTTCCCCAGTCGCTATATCCTGCTGCTAGAACACACCTTCAGAAATAAGGTTTCCTCCACCCACAAGTACGAGGCATCATTGCTTGGCTTTTTCTTCCTGTCAGTAGTTTCAAAACATCAATTAAAGGTGGGAGGAATTTTCTGGTGTTTCTCTTTGCATTAGCATAATTCATAGGAGACAGTTCTCTCATAAAAATGCAGAGGACTTAACCAGATCTTCTGTATTATTTATAGAAAGTGATTTGGCAATAAATGCCAATGCAGCAATATTAATAGATGCTCTTTTGGGCATTTACAAGGACTCTCACAGTCAAGTTCCCCGTCCGCAGGCACTGCCAAAGCTCTGGTGGGTTCTGGGGAGCCCACTTTTCCAGGGACAAATCTAAACCTTCTGCAACTTGACTTTGGGCTTGTCAAAATGGAGATTGTGTTGTGAAACGGTCCAACGTGTGAACTGAAAGCACGACACTGGCTCTGTCCCCTGTCACACATCCTCACTTTGCACCAGGAGTAGCTTCTGGCAGCTTGTCCCAATTCAACTGCAAATGACACCAGCCCGAGTGAGCCCCAGCAAGATGACACGGACACACAGAGGCACCGCTGGCATTACAGGTAAGTGTTGTGACAGACAGAGACGCACCGCAATCCCTATTTCAAATGACAGCCCCCGCACACGGAGCTGATGAACGCGGCTCACCCAGCCCTCAAAGCTCTCCCTGTGTTAGCTCCGGGAAAAAAACAAAAGACAAAAAAGCCCAAAGACCATTAAAAGTCTGACTGTTTTCCAAACAGCACAGGCCACCTTCTCTCTTGGATCCGCGGGGCTGACTGCGGATACGGCCCCGCTCAGCTCCACCACCTCCACCTTGGCCCACTGCTAATTACCATTATTGCTCAACACATCCTTTGGCTTCGGGCTATTTAAAATTTGTCAGAGCACTATCGCCACTCAGGAAGATTTGTATTTTAAGAAGTTGTTATTTCAGTTTGGAAGAATCTGTACACTGAAAACGCTCCATGAACTGGTTGCTGGTTAGAAATAACCAGTTCATCACTGCCTCAGATTTATTACCATTTACTTTCACTGATGCCATCGGGAAAGCCAGATTTTGCAAAAGTTAACCTGTTTATAGCAATAAATATGGATCATTTGATATTCTGTATTTAAATGCACACTGTAAATTTCCTTTGAAAAGAGCAGGTTTATATTTCCCAGGCCTTAAAATAACATCATATGCTGAGAAAGAGACACCACCAGCCCCATTCAGAGTCATTTGAAATGTGTGACTGCTGGGATAGCCCTGGTGGCAAATGGCAGATTTCTGCCTCTGGGCTAAGACTTCCTTTATATAAATCAAAAGAAATGCCTCCTCCGGAGTGTGGTCCATCTCCTCCTGCCCTGCACACCCACACGCACGTCCACACACTCTGGGGATGTTTTCTTTCCCCCACTAACAGGGGTCTCCATAGTGTAGCAGAGATGCCTCCATTGGGGTGTACAGAAACGCAGCTGGGCAGAACCAGAGGAGGGACCGGATCTGACCGTGCCTCAGTCCAACCCTCTCTTTAGGATGGGATTCTCGTTACAGAACCTACTGGAGGTGGCTACTGGGTTCTGTCCCTCTGCACACAGAGGCCTTGGGGACTGAGATCAGTAGCCAAGACAGCTACTGAAAATAAAGGTTGAGACGCTGAAAAAGACAAGTAGAAAATTATGAAACTAAATTTAACCTAGCAGCCAGCGGTGACTCAATTCAAAACCTCGAGATGGGGCAGGAGCAGCCGCCTGGAACTCCAGGCTGCACCTGAGAAACAGTTCTTATACCCCACCATCACCATCAGCACCACGTGAGAGGTGGCCACGGCAGAGGGACCCACACACCCTGCTCACTGACCTTCTGCGCTCCCTGGCTTCCTCAGCTGAGAAGTCCTTTCCTGCGGTTGCGGCAGCACAGGCATTGGCAATACCGTTAGCAGAGCCGAGTACAGCACGGTTTGTGATTACACCTAGAGGGGTGCTAGCAGAGATGCCCTCTGTATTTTTCTCTACAGCAGAATCAGTTTGTTGCCTGAAAGGGGCTCTGAAATAGAGAAGACATAATGGAAAGCAAAGCAAGTGAACTCAAGTGCTGCCCAAGACCAGCCACCTCCGGGGAGCATCGACAGTTTGTTCTCCTCCTTCTAGACTCGGGGTATTGTAGAGAACAGCACACATTAAAACCAGTTTTTAAAAACTTGTCAAAGAATAAGCAGGAAGAATTTACAGTCTTCACACCCCTGTTTGTAGTGAAAATGATTAGAAAATGTACCTGGTGGGTAAGCAGAAGGAATGAACTCTAAGAGCTCGTGCCCTGAACACCCAAGAGATTCCCGAGCAACACTCTGGGTCTCTAACGGGGGGGCGAGAGGCCACAATTGGCCACTCCAGTGGGGGAAGAAGCCCTGGTCACGGGGGGGTTGTTCACTGCCTGCTGGTGCTCACACACCTCTGAAACCGTCCCACAGACCCATGCTGGGACTGCTCAGCAGCGCTTCCCGCCTGGAAGCACACTTCCAATACACAACCACTCCAGAATTCAGAACTTCCAACCCAAATGCCGCTTTTCTGCCACGCTCTCTCAGCGGGAGCCGTTACCTGGTGTACTGGTGGGCTGACGCAGTGGTGTTCGCACCCAGAGGTGTGGGGCAGGCGGGGACAGGTTGCCACGGGGTGCCCAGGGCGGTGGGTGAGGTAGCTAGAGATGGAGTGCGACTGGCTGAAATGTAGGGACTGCTGAGGTCACTACTTCTACCAAATGAAGCACTGTAAAACATCACAAAATCATGTCCTTCAGAGCACAGTAAATATCCAACAGCACACCACCCCAGCTGGCTCTCAGCTGGAAAGGGAGCGAGTGTCACCCCTTAGAGAAATGTGTGGAAGGAGATGAGAGCCCACCAGAGCCGGGGCTCACGTGAGCAGCACCCCCTGAGCTAAGTCCAGCCGAGTTTCAGCGAGAGGATAACGGCCTGGAGGGGAATTGGTGAAGATGAGGGAAGGGAAATGCCCTACGGCGCACACGGAGCACCCCTGGGCACCGCGGGGAGGGGGACAACAAGGAGCTGGGATGAGGTTGCTTAAAGCAGTGAAGGAGAGAGTGGCAGGAGCAGGTCTGGCTGCATCTCCTCCCAAGGATGCTCAGGACTCCCAGCTTTAAGAACTTGTTTTCAGTGGATTAAAGCTTTGGGAAAGATGTTCAGCTCAGGATTTAATTGTCTTTGAGGTATATTTCGTACAAATTCTGTATTTCTGGAAAAGAGCTAGCAAAACTGTCCAAAACATATCCAAGAACGAGGAAGGTAAATACATATTTTGCCAGTTTTAAACAAAACCCTTAAAACCATTATTACTAAAAACCTGTGATTGTTTAAGAGATCATAGTCTGGAGAAAAGACAGGAGGAGAGGAGAAGGGCTCTCATACAGGGATGTACCCTTTTGCTTTTCCAGAGAAAATCCATCCCGAGTGGGAGAAGCCGCACACTTCTAAACCCAAACTTGATGAAATCTGGCAAAATCTCCCCGTGCAAAGAATGCTCAGTGTCTGCATGGGGCAAAGGAGCTCCTGGGCATGATCTTGGACCCTGACACGCCTCTCCCAGCAACTGGTATTCCTGGTTGCTACTGGTCAGACTGGGCTGTCTGCAGGATGAAAGGCAGGGAGGCTGGGCTGCCTCTCCCATCCCGCATCCTGGTGACTACCGTGATGGAGCACACAGAGCAGGAGAAAAGTGGCTGTACCAGGAATGAAAGGTGACCTGGAAGAAAAGCAGAGCAGGACAAAGAGCTGCAGGCTGATGGTAAAGCCAGGGCCAAGGGACTGGAACTGGAAGTCAATAGTAGAGCAACAGTCAGAGAGAGCAGCCCCAGGCTGAAATAGAACTTGAAAGAGGCAGGACAACAGCCAAGGACAGGTCAGAGGAAGGATCCAGTCCAGTTCACTCAGACACCCAATTTACAAACCAGTTTGATGTGCCAAGGCCCCCAGCCAGCCCAGAACAAGCACCTGGTCCCCAGGCAGCCAGAGGAAAGAACGGGGCATCATGGAAGGCCTCCACGGGGAGGAACCTTAAGTTGGGGCTCTTCAGCTGATGGCTGTCTGCAACATCCAGGTCACAGAGGAACAAGCAAGTTATTGTCACCAGGGAGCAACCTCCACTGGACCCTACGCAAAGCTGCCTCTGGAGAGCCGGCCCCTGCCTGCAGCTGGGGAGCAGGAAGCCCCGTTGGAAGCAAGTGCCCCCCTTCTTGGCTCTGCAGCGGAAGAAAAGGCCGAGCTCTGGAGATGTGCTGGAGATGGGGGGGGAGCAGTGGGCATGCCTGGCTGGGGTGGGCATGCAGGGCCAGTGACCACAGAGTCACAGAAATGAGTGCACGATGAAGAAGACGATGGCGGTGGAGCATGTGCCAGGGGGAGGAATGAGAAGAGTTGGCAGGGAAAAGGTGGTGGCAGCTCTGGGGGAGCAGGGTGAATGTGGCAGCATCCTCGGAGACCCCGAGGCACCATACTAGGAGACCCCAAAGCAGAGAGGTTGGGGCACGACGGGTGGCTGTAAAAGAGACAAGGACCTTGGTCAGGACAGGAGGACATGGGGAGGTTACTAAGTCAGACCTGACGAGGACGGTCTCTCCGATGGGAAATGGGTGCCAAGGGCAGAGGAGAGGATGGAAGCAGCACCTGGTGCCTGGGAGAGCACAGATGGGAACAAGGAGGAGGAGTGGAGGAGAAGAGCATGGGGATGGTGTTGTTGCACCCCCTGGGCTGGAGAAATGTAGTGCTGGGACATAAGGGAGATGCTGCTGCTCGCGGGGAAGCACTGCCAGCGCTGCGGAAATCCACCTCCCACCCTGTCACCGCCCAGGGGACACTGCAGGGGCTGAGCAGGACTCTCAGGCTTTTATTCCATTGTTCACATTTGAGCTGAACAGGACCAGAAAATTGCAAGAAAAAGGTTAATCTTGTTCATTAACAGCCATGTTCATATGAATCTATCAAAGGGAAGATTATGAATTTATCCTAAAGAATTTGACATTAGAAATAAAGAAAGGCACTGACACACTGCTACTTGTTCCCTAACTTAATCACCATAACAGAACCATCAGGGAACGAGCAACGAAATGGGAAGCAACATTTCAAATCAATAAAAAGATATACTTCTGAAAAGAGCTAAGGCAAGTAGAATCCAAAATCTTAAAAACTTTTGAAACCTTAAAAAAGCTCCCCCATATGCTAATAAAAAAGGTTTGCACAAAACACCTCCCCATTTGTTTCTAACACACTGCCGTAGGCTAGTGCAGTGACCAAACCAGGATTTGCTCATGGCCCTTGGCCACAGTGGCCAGTAAGAATGATGTTAAATATCCTGAAGCCACCGTTGCTGGAAGCAAGGAGAGCGTGGGCGGTGGAAGACGACTCTTAAGTGACCCAAGCTTTTGAAAATGTCCTTCTAAACCAGCTGCTGTCAGAGTCTGGACTGCACGGACTGTGGCCTGACCGGCTGTGATGGTTTTTAGAACTAGTAAGAAGGTATATCTGCAAATACGTAAAATGGAGGAGAAACTAACAGCGTGAAAAGGTGACTTCACTCTGGCGTGTGGTCCCTTCCTGCGAGGTATCTCTTCTGGCTGATGACAAAGGGAGGGCGCTGAATTAATTCCATCTGCTATGCCAGTTTTCCTGCCAATCCCCTAAGAGACAGGCGATGAGAACTGGTGTTTGAAGGCCAATATGCTCTGAAGTGGAGAGCAGGCTGCGGGAGCAGGGCTCTGTGAGGTTTTGGGCTAGTGGTACCCTCACCGAGAAAGCAGAATGAAGCACAGTCACTACCCTTACAGGCAGAGCTTTAATGCTTCAACTAAAGCCGAAGAGCAATTCCAACATTGCTGCTAATTATGTTGTCCTTTTTTAGAAGAAAAGCCATTTCCAACATCTTAAGATGATCTGTTGCTGTTGTTTATTCTGTGTTTGGGGGGTCGCTTACAGAGCACAGCTAGGCAGCCGTATGGAGGGGAGTGAAATGCTAAGGTGAAGGGGTGAAGCACACGCACAAGAGTTGTCCTCTCACTAACATCCATGTGCGTCACGTTCACTTACATTTTTCCTCTCTCAGAACAAGCTTTTAGCTTTGGGAGTTGTGTTTTGTTAATACTTGGAAATGACAAAGAGCTTATCCTTAACAGGCAGCCGGGTTCTCTTCCTCATCTTAGAGGCTGATGCACAAGGCTGGAGAAATCTGAGGTTCAATAACATTATATTGAATTTCTCTGTGCTCTTCTATAGAAAGCCATATGGGATACATGTCAAATTGACCAGGATTTTAGTGTTTGTACATAAAATGCAAAACTACTGTCTCTTTTAAAGAAAGTACACTTTATCCCTACCTGACAGAGCTACTCTCTGTAATTGCTTGTAAACCAACCCTTTCCTGTGAAGGGCGCAAATTCAGCCTTTGTGACAAGAAATTGGTATCAGTGGAATACCACTGCCAGCCAGGACCTTCGCTGCTCGCTGGACAGGTCCACCAAGGAAATACAGTACAACTCCATGAATGTAATACTAAATCTGGTTCTGGATTAGCTGAGGTAAACGGGAAACATTGGTAACATTTCAAGGGACAGGCGGGTAAGTGACAGGGCCATCTCCCAGGCCAGGGGACACTCAGACACACCAGCAGCCAGAGGCAGAAGTTTTCCACCGTGACCAGCTGCGACTGGTCAGGGTGCCATCAGAGAGAGACACGCCACGGAGCTTGGGCTGTCATCATGTCCCAGGATAGATGTGAAGTCACTGGAATGGATCAGCAGACAGGGAAAAGCCTGCTCGACGTGGCTGTGTCACCTTTTGTGGAAATGGCTCTGCGTGTGCTCGGCAACTGGACAGACACATCCTCAGGCACAACTTACCTCTACCAACACAAGTACTAGAACACAAAAAATCCACCTCTTCCCAAGTATCTCAAGCCAATGTTCCACCTTCAGGGGAGATATTTAGTTCAGGGTCTAGAATTTGGTGAAACACAATCTAAAACCTTGAAATATTTCTGCCCTTTTCCTTAAGCACAGATCAAATGGCTTTGCAGCATGGCACGTTTATACATGATGGGCTCCAAATTAACTAAAATAAAGGTGAGGTGATGGCACTGTACTCATAAAAAAGGCTGGTCCTCCTTCTCACAACTGAGATGAAAACTCAGTAAGGTGTTATTGCCTTTACAGAGCAGGGCATTCACTCACCTCCCTCAGAGACAGCATTGCCTGGTACCTGAAGGAAACTGAGCCTCTGCCTTCCCAAGGGGCAAAAGATACCATCAATTAAACCAGTTACACACAGGAATGATCTGATTTTGCCTGGCTGGTTTACCAGCAATCAGCCTCTACGATTTCACATCTGCTGTGCAGAAACCGCTGCCTTTTGCCCCGATGAAATGGCTGGAGCCATCAGTCTCACTCCTTGGCAAGTGCTGCAAGTCGTGCACAAGAGCATTGGTGCTTTTCTGATAATGATGCTGTAAAAATGGACTAATATAAACCAAAATTAGAGATAAGCTACAACTTACCTGTCAATAGCTATTTGAATAATGCTTTCAGACTGTAATTACTTTATTCTCTTTTTATGATCAATTTTGGTTTTATTATGTAACCATAATTCTTGCATAAAACTGAGAAAACACTTTGCATTTGAATTATGTGAAGAAGATTGTTGAAATGCAGTTCAATAATCTACAAATCAACAAAAGTGATGGCCTTTAAAAAGACTATTTAGCATGACAAATGTTGGTATATCTTAATTTTTATTTCCTGCTCTGAGCAGAAGAGGGTCGCCAGCCAAGTGGTGGTGACGCAGTGAGGAGCAAGCGGAAGCTGAGTTTGGGAGGGGTGTCACGAGCAGAAGTGACTGCCTGGAGCCCACGGAAGACAGAACCGGACGTACCTTTTCAAGTAGGTAGAGACGTAGGTAGTGGGTGCACCAGAATGAGGAGCTTCGTTTGCCTTGGATTCATCCCTCCAGGGCTGGCGGGTGTAGGAGCCACTCCGCACGAGGTTAACGGCTGATTCTCTAACGGGGGAGAGAGCACGAGGTTTGTTTAGAAAAAATTTTGGAGTCTCCTCCAGAAGACAAACCCTTCCCTCACCCCCACATGCACCGTTGTTCGCAGGTGACAGCTCCCTGGAACACCTCTTCTGGCCCTACCATCAGCTGTATTGCTTTAGAATCACCAGATGATGCAATATTTTGCATAAAGAGCACTGAGATCCTTTTCAGTCAGAAAATTTGCAATTGGAATTCAGATTGTCCAGAAAAGTAACTGAACATATTAAACAATGTCAGTTGATATTCTCTCTGCCATCACGTATCAAACAACACCGCATAAACGGACAGATATTGCAACTGCAGGGGAAGTTTTTACTCTCTGAGGTCTCCAGGCAATGACAGGAAAGCAATTCCTATGGCAAATCCTTCACTGTACTTGGCAGCAGAAAACAACAAACAAAATATCTGGCAATATCTAAAATTACTGTCAATAAATTACTAGTAGTCCTGTTTATCATAGTTATCTGAAATCAAGGCTCCTTTTCCTGACACACACTTTGGCAGCATGTCCTGCTCTTCCCTGGTCTTGGACAGGACCTCAAGCTTGTCATGCAGCACAAACCCACTCTCTCCTTAGCCTACAATTATTTTCCATTTCTCAATTGCCATGTCCATGCTGATGCCTTTTCAGACACCTGTGGATTCCACGAAGTGAAACTCAGCTGTTCTGAAAGGAAAGAATATTGGGAAAAATCTGTGCTACACAGTGAATCTGGGCACCATCTGCTCACGCAGGGCAGTTCTCAGTCCCCGCGTCCCCAGCCAGAGGACACTCCCAGCAGTCAGCGGAAAATGCCACTGCCAAAACTGCTCAGGCTTATCATTTAAACACAAATTGTCTGCTAAACTCCAAATCACAGCAACTGGCTGAGATTAAGCAAGAACGCAGCAGGGAGGTTCCAGCAAAAGAGCAGCAGAGAATCTCACACTGTGCTGAAATTCTCCCAGGGTGGTCATCAGCTGGGACTTTGTTACAACAGTCACACTTCACAGCAACTTCTCTGTGTGTGCCTTTCTGGCACTGCTGTGGAAGTGGCTGGAAATGAGGCTAAGCTCCAATTTTACTCCTTTTAGCACAAACCCTGAAGAATCTGTTTATAGAGATTAGCTTCTCAAATGTATCTTGAGATACCAGATCACAGAATCACGGAATGCTATGGGGTTGGAAGGGACCTCTGGAGACCATTCAGTCCAACCCCCTGCCAGAGCAGGTCCACCCAGAGAAGGTCCTGCAGGAACATGTCAGGCGGGTTTTGAATGTCTCCAGAGAAGGAGACTCCACCACCTCCCTGGGCAGCCTCTCCCAGGGCTCTGCCAGCCTCACAGGAAAGAAGTTCCTCCTCATGTTTAGATGGAACTCCTTATACTCAAGTTTGTGCCCATTTCCCCTTGTCCTGTCCCTGGGCACCACTGAAAAAAGACCAGCCCCATCCTCTTGACACCCTGCCTTTAAGTATTTATTTATAGGTGTTGATCAGATCCCCCTCAGTCTTCTCTTCTGGAATATTTATCCCATTTATACTCTGGTTCCGTCCAGGGGCACGTTGCCTGTAACACCAGCCCCTGCAACGGGAACGGTTCTGTTCAGGAGAGCTCCCAAACTCAGGTGAATCAAGAACTGGCAGACGTGTGACCAAAGGGACTACTGAGCAAGAGACAACAGCATGAGTGTAGGTGCCAGCTACAAAACGAGGCACTTGCATATAAAAGGGAAAAGTAGGCATAAATCCAGTTTCCTGCTGGAGCCCATGTATGTTTGGGGGACGTGGGGGAACCAGCCTGTTACCGCTCACCTAAACGAAAAGCAACGTACCACAGCTTTAGAGATCAGAGAGAGCTCTCCATACTGCAAATTTCCTGTGCTTGGGACTGCTGAGAAAACATACGTAGCACGGATATAGAAAAGAGTTATTCCAGAGGAAATCCCGACATCAGGATCTGAGCATTAAGTTCAGTCTCACCTGTTTTCTTTCTCTTCTATATCACTCGTACTGCTCAGTCTCCTGGGGGCTATTGTGGCAAGATAGCTCTTGCTGTCTTTATCCTGGTGAAGCAAAAGAAGCACTTCAGCTGCGCAGCTCTTACACTTTGGCACGTTCGGTGACAACTACTTTCATGTGCAAATTGCTTCAACTAAGAGAGCACTCTCTAAGGACAGCTGGTTTAAGGCATTTTCTTGGGCAACACACACCACAGCATAAAAGCATTACTTCTGAAAATGATTTTCTGAACAGCACACTAGTGAATAAAAGCAGCTTCTAACTACAACTACTTATAAATCATAAAATCATAGAATACTGTGGGTGGGAAGAGATCTTTAAAGGACCATCTTTGTTGGACCATCTAGTCCAACCCCCCTGCAGTGAGCAGGGGCATCTTCAACTTGGTCAAATTGCTCAGACCCCCATCCAACCTCCCCTGGAATATTTCCAGGGATGGGGCATTGACGCACGGGCAGCAAAGTCAGAGCTAGTGAATGCACGGGACAGGATTCCCAACTACAGCTGGTGGATACAGGAGGAATCCACACAAGTGACAGTGAAGCAGAATTTCCACTGCAGGTATGTGCTACTGGCTGGATTAGGTATTTTCTGGGAAGGAATGGGCCATGCCAGATCAGCAGCAGTTCACTGGCAGCCCACTCCAAAGCGAGCAGGAGTGAGGTCAAAGGGGCACCAAACTCCAGTTCTGCAAGACCAGCTGACAGGAGTAATTTTCAAATGAAAAAAAAAAAAAAAGAATGAAAGAGACCTAAGTTTGTTATGGATACAAAACCCAGCAATAACTCAAAGCAAAAGGGAAAGGGTCTTAAATCTGTGGGGTAAAGTCTGCTCAACAGGGATGCGCTAAATGATCTTTGCTGTAAGCCAAACCTTTTCTTTGTTGTCTAATAATGCAGATATCCGAGGACTTGACGAAGAGCGATAGATGGAAGAAGTCTTATCTCTCTGCGCCTCGCGAGTAGCAGCGACTTCGCTCAACATGTTGTGGCTGCCAGTCTTCCGCAGCCCCAGCCGCCACGAGGACGGTGACTCATCCTTCTGCTCCTCTGACTTGCTGAGCCAACTGAACTGGAGAGAAAAAGGGACATTTGGAAGAAGTAAGAGCACTGCAAAGCACAGTCGAAGTTCTGAATGTGCTTCAACAAGCCCCAGTTTTCACTTGTAAGATGGAGTGGCTTTGATTTCCCACTTAGCTTTAATTACAGGACACAGCTCAAGGTGAACCCGGAGAGATGCAAACTGCTGTAGTGCCCTCATCCCCAAGGACAGACGATGAAAGAAATCTCCTGTCATTGTGCAGCTCCCACTGCTGACACAATGCCCTCCTCCAGCTTTGCAGAAAGAATATAAGGAACAATGAAGCTTTTATTAGCACCTGTTTAGGAAGGTGAAATTATTCAGTAAAGGCAGAAAACCAAAAAAGTTATCAACTCTTTTGGGACTAGCTGCAAATAAACCCTTACACAGATCAAAGTGGAGAGAGGGCAGGAGAAGCCATTAAGATCAGGGAGCTGGAGCCCACAACACGTAAAGGGAGAGACTGAGGAAACCTGGCTTGTTTAGCATGGGAAGGAGAAGGCAAAGAAAGGATTTAAATGCTCTGCTGCTTGGAGGGTGGGGTTTACAGAGGATGTGGAACCAGACTTCTTCTCAACAGTCTACAGCCAAAGGAGACGGAGGAACAGACACAAGTTCCAACACGGGAGATCCCGGCTGATGCGAGGGAAGACGTACCTCCTGGCAGAAGTGAGGAGGGACGCTCCCCCTTGTGCTGGGGGGGAACAACAGAGTGGGGCATCTCCATCCTCAGAGAGGCTTCAATGCTCAGCTGAGCTCAGGCAGCTCAAAGCAACATGAGACAGGCCTGAAGTTGGCCCTTCTTGGGGCAAGAGGCTGGACTAAAGGCTTGCAGAGGCCTGTTCTAGATTAAACTTCTCTACAGTTGGTACCTGTGTATTCTATACATACCACAGCATGGGCCTTCCTGCTTTCTGTGACATGAGGTGCTGCTGACAAGTATATATTATTCCTCAAACATACAACTGCTTAAATGTACAACTTTAGTTGTAGTTATCAAGTCTTACAAAAAGATGCCTCTCGCCACTCACGAAGGAAGCCTGGGCACCGCAGGAGATACTGCGACAGAGACAGGGGCTGAACCCTGAGTTGTATGGGAAATGAAGCAAACAAAACATTAGGGATTATTGGGGAAAAATAGAATATGAAACACAACAGCATTATGCCTCTGTGTTCCTGCAGGGCACGATCACACCTTTGGTATTGCACACAGCTCTGCTCCACAGCTGGAAAGCAGTACAGAAGAAGGGGAAGAGATTCTGAAAAAGGCAACAAGAATGAGCAGAGCAAGAGAGCTTCTGTATGAGGAGTTATTCAGAGTGGCAGGAGTCTCCACGCTGAGATGTGACCACGGGACACAAAATTCTCTGTGGCACATAGAAGGGTGAATAAGGATCCTATAAAGGAACAAGGGACAGCAAACAGCAATCTGTGGGAGGTGTGGGAAGCTCTGTACAATATGTCATTACACTGAAGGACCCTTTGCCACTGCACATTATAGGATCCCAAATATTATGGGCACTCAAAAAGTGACTGCACAAATTCATAGAGGAAAAGTCTAGCAGGGGGTGCTGAATACAAAAAATACCACAAGTTCAGCAAGGCCCCGAAATGAAAATTGCTAGAAGGTGGGAGAGAAGTCTCCAGAAGAGTCTGTCTCCTCTAGTACCTTTTCATGGTCACTGTCAAGGGCAGGACACTGGGACAGACCAGGCTGTTGGTCAAAGCTGATACAACCATAATTATACCATATTCTACATAACACAAAACACCTGACATTATCCAGAATAAATGAAGCTACTGAGGAGCTCTGCCCTCAAACCCATTGACTCAAGACTCCAAAGATAAAATAATCACTGCAGTATTTTAGCAGTGTTTCTTATCTAATGTTATTTTAATGCAGATGCACAGAGTTAATCTCCTGTACTCCACTAATTCTAGCGCTTCCAGTCTGCTGAGCTCCACAGCTCTGATGCTTCAATGTCGTTTGACACTTTCCTCAGAGAAAGCTCAAATGCTGTCTGTAATTTCTAAACACCATTGGAACAGCAAATATTAATCACTCCACTAACGGAGGGCAGCACAAGCATTCCTATTTTCCCATATAAACCCCAAGCTGACAAAGAGTTACAGAAAAATCAAACATGTAAGAGAAGGTAAAGTGGCTGAACTTAAGTGATTGAGGTCAAAGTAAGGACTGCTCTGCACACAGGCCCTCCTCTCTACCCAAACAGCCTAAGTCTGGGTTAAACAGCTCAAATGAGTGAGAACAACACTCTGCAGCTGTGAAAAGGTGAACAGAAGTGCTGACACTTCCCAGTACACTCCTGCCTTTAATTCCCCCCCTGCTACATCGGCCTGAGCTGAGCAACGCCCAGAGGGGCTCTATTTCATTGGACCTGGACAAGAAGTTAGACATAGAGGCATGTCAAAAAACCCCAAACTGTGACTAAGGAGGAAACACTTTCCCTCTAACATGTACCCAGTGCCTCAGAGGTTGGCAAGGAGCCTGCGTTGTATAGTGTCCTCCAGATTCTGGTGCAAAAAGAACCCAGAAGCACAAGATCCCAGACCCCAGGAGCACACAGAGTCTCCCGGTGCCATCGAGCTGAGTGACGTGAGAGCTGGAGAATTCAGATAAGATTTCAGTAATGCTACTTCACCTTTAAAAAGCTTTCATACCCCAGCTATCTAGTCAGATGCAAACTTTATCCTCCCTGCTCACTAGGCCGAAACATCACCCCACTGAATCAACTGAGTTTGGCAAGTTGGAGGCACTTCAGATGATGATGCCAAATTCACTGCTGATGCACCAGCTTGAACCAGCTCTGGTGAAAGATCTGCTGGTCTGAGACTGGCATCGGCTACCTCAGAACTGAGAGCAACATAAAGTGCTGGTGGTAAAGCAGGGTGTCTCCTGTGAACAGCACAATTTGCTTCAGAGGGTGAGAGGATCAAGAAGAACCTTATCGTACAAATGCCATCCTCTGTCCCAGGGGCATCTTTGTGAACACAGCATCTTTATCAAAATTCCATACTATCATGCTTCACATCTTACAGCTTCTCTGAAAATTGGTTTCAGAGTGTCCATTTCCCAATAACACCTACTGCTTTCAAGCTCTGTTGGAGTCCCCACTGATTCCAAATTCACTTACTCTTCTGGCAGACGCGGTGAAGGAGTTGGGCTCGGGTGGTGGGATTTGCTCAGTGACGCTAGGCCTGCTGTCATGGCTGGAGTGGTTGGCAAAGGGCTCTTCCTTCCTTTCTACAAATTTAAACAAGAAGAGAAACCAGATGTTTCAGTATCACACTTCCAAGGCCCCCCTTTCCAGGCACAGCGGGTGCTGACTCTCCAGCTCAGTGCTGCTGGGACCTGTGTGCGCTTCCAATGGCGAACCTGTGGGTGCCACGGTGAAGCCAGGGCTTCCTGCAAGGAGGCTTCTCTACCTACTGAAACATACCATGGACACATCTGCCAGGCAAAGCTTTTGAACTTCATCCCCACAGACAAACAAAATATTTGCAGAAAGCACTTTAAAGGAGGATAAACAGGTTTTTGGTTTGTTCCCGACTTTGTTTCCGAGGGATTGCTCCTCCCTCAGTTGACTCGGGAAGTGCAAAACACGCCACCCACAGCACGGTACGTGTGCGTGTTACACGTGTGTGTGTTACACGTGTGTTACACAGCACGTGTCCCCGCCGCTGCTGGGCACCACCCCACGGTACTGCTGCAGGGGCTTATGCTGGCGGGCACAATCTCTGCTCTTCTACAGAAAAACCCATTTTTCTACATGAAGCTGGAACTGATGCCCAAAAAAACCTTTACCAGGGCTGACAGCAAGCTACACAAACACCATCATAGAATCATAGAATCATAGAATGGTGAGAGTTGGAAGGAGAAAGTCCAACGTAGGGCAACTAAGATGACGAAGG
>JAOQGH010000013.1:893121-903423 GCA_025769975.1 Gallinago jamesoni
GAGCAGAGGGGGAGAATGACCTCCCTCCACCTACTGGCCACACTCTTCCCTACGCAGCCCAGGATCCCATTGGCCCTTTTGGCCACAAGGACACATTGCTGGCTCATCAATAGTTTACTATTTACCAGGACCCCCAGATCCTTCTCCTCAGAGAGGAGAGGGCCAGCAGGCCCATCTCTCACTGAATGCTTTTTGTCCTTGGCTTGTTTTAGCTCTAGTGGTTTGAGATAGATGTGTATAATGTGCTTTGTGGGTGAATTAACTCAATAAAAAGCCCTGCTTTAGTTTTACACAAAATTTAACACCGAGTGCTCTAGCTCTTCCCTCGCTGAAGGCTCTGAGGCTGTTCCCCAGCCAGTTAAACACCAGTAAGCTCTTCTCCTTGGGGGCACGCACTGGGCAGGGGATGCTGGGCCAGTTCCTGCCGTGGTGCCAAGGACTGGACACAGCAGAACAGGGCTGCTCTCTGCTGAAACCCCTATTTACAAAGCAAATAAATACGACTTCCACTGCCTGCCTCTTCCTCCCACTGACTTCTCCCACTGTATTTCCTTGATTTAAAAGTCAAAGGATTATTTCACCGTGCTACTGTCATTCCCAAGCAGCTTTTGTAACTCCCAGCTCTGCAAAGAGCAGCCAGGAGCCTCCCCACCTCTCATATGGTGATAAACACCATCACTGATTCAATTAGAACACAGGTGACAATTTTAATGGCACAAGAAGCAGGACAAAACTTTAAACTACACTTCCCTGCAAAGACTTATTTATTAGTACACTGGGATATAGGCCAAGTAAGCTGATGTTAGAAGTAATTTAACCATTAAACACCTCATAGTCCAAAATCCATCTCTGTTTGCAGAAATATTAAGCCCAAGTCTTGGCTTACTGTAAAATTAAGTAACTTTATTTAAAATTTCTGTGCTGGACATATATACTGTTTAAACTAATTAAGGAAGCCTTAGAAATTATGGAAAAATAATGGGAGTAGGATGTCAGCAATATGCTATAATGTAAGGGCTAACGGGATTCGATGTACTTAATCCTTATTTTCCACTGTGTTTTGCAATTACTGTACATCACAGACAGAAAAAAGTTCCTCATCCCTATAATTACACAGAACAGCTTCATCCCTTCATTTCTCTCATCCAAATCTGTTACCTTCTTATGTGTTCAATCGCTTTTCTACCATCCTGCAGTAACTGAAGTGTTCATCCTGAAACTGCCCAACAAGAAAAAAACCTACTTGTTAAGAACACCTATGAACAATGTGTTACCTTCAGTTCAAGTGAGCTGGAAGTAGAAATTAAAATACTATCTGCAGCTTTTTTTTTTTTTTAAATTATGCTGACCTGGGAATCAGTATTTAGATTAATTTTTTTAGTACAGCCAGTACAGAATTCTCCGTGTTCTATACATACACACCGGGAGGAAGACTTTCAGGATGTCTTTAACAACTAAGCAAAAAAAAAAAAAAAGCAGTTCTCAAACTCATCCCCTAATATTTCTAGGCTAATCATTAAATCCAAGAGTCTTACCTGACTCTTTTTCAGCATCTGATTCTGAAACTTCATCTTCTTCAGCTTCTTCCTCTTCTTCAGAGCTGGAACTGCTGGAGTCCTTGTTCTCCTCCTCCATCTCCATGGACTTCAGTGTGTCTTCCTCATAAAGAATCTTCTCTTTGCTGCAAGATGCAGAAATTTTAAGGACTACCAGGCGAACGAGTTATTTCTGAGTTCTACTTCTCAGGAACTCATAGATGATTTACTACATATAGAACAAGTGAAAGGACAAAATCCATCTACAGACTCAACATCCCAGCATTTCCAGCACAGCTCATTTTCCATGGATTCCAACACCAGTCTCACATTTCCTAAATTTACAAGGATTTCTCACTCCAAACAAATGTGGTCTCTTTTCCTAATGCAACACAACCCGTCAGCTGGGCTGGGGGCTCCGTGCAACTGTAAAGGTTGGGATGTTCTCAGACCAAACTCACCCTCAGCATGAGCAGAAGCCGGAGGGGGCAGCCTCAGCCCAACTCCTTGTTCTACCAGTCAGTGGCTAAGTTAAGAAACAGCTAAAATTGTATTTAAGAGAGCTCAAATTTAAAAGAGACCATGAAATGAACGTGAACAGCAGTAAATGCTGTTTCTTAACCCAGCTGAGGCCAGCTGACCATTGATGGAGCTGGTCTCCCATTACTTGGTGTGGCTTCTTTTCAATGAAGGGGAAAAAACTTACTTGGTGAAGAGCCTGCTCTGAGGCTTGCCGTTCATGTCAGCTTCAATTAGCTTATTCCTCGTCTCCTTCTCACTTCGCAACTGTCAAAAAGTCCAAGCAGATTGGAGAAAGAATGAAAAGAGACATCTTAACAAGCTACCTCTGCACAACCTGATAACTATCACAGCATAAAGTCATCCCAACCTTGTTAAATGATAAATTATGGAATTACAGAATGGTTTGGGTTGGAAGGGACCTTGAAGCCCGTCCAGTTCCAGCCACTAGAGTGGTGACACCTCCCACTAGACCAGGTTGCTCCAAGCCCATCCAACCTGGCCTTGAACCCCTCCAGGGATGGGGCAGCTTCTCTGGGCAACCTGACCCAAACCTCGTGGATTTGTTTACGGAGCCCATTCAACAGCCGCACGTCTGCAGGAGCATGGGGTGTTTTGGACTAGAGCTCCACAAGGGCACAGCTACATACCCAGCATGTCCTTGGACTCAAGCTGCAATTGAATAAAACCTTCAGAGAAGGTCTGACCCAAAGTCAAGTCCTGGGTCACTGAGTCCTGCCCCACATCTGCCCGTGCAGCAGCACTGGAGGTGTGTCCATGGGTTTGTGAGCCCACGAAACCAGGCTCCATTCCCTTTAAACCTCTGATCAGCTACAGAACTACTGTGCCCAGAGAGCAGCAATACCAATTCTATAACCACCAAGGGACAAAACAGTAACCAAAAGAAAAAAAGTGTCCTACCCTCTAGAAGCACAGACAGAGTTGAGGTAGAAAAAGGGATGGCAATTAGAGGCTCGCTTTTAAGGCTGTCTCCTTTGTGTCACATCTAGCCTAGTTAATCTTTTGATAGGAGCTTACACCAGGTGCAAGAAGCAAAAGCTCTGCAAATTCTGAATGTGGAAAAAGCTACATGGAGTCCAGTGAAGAGTGAAAATTTGGGGTACAGTGGGTCGTTAAATAGAAAAAACTACTAGAGCACAGCAAAGGGAAGTGCAAGAAACAGCCAGCTCCATTCAGCAGGATTTCAGAGATTGGGGGAAAAAAATCCAAACCCAAATCAAATTAATTGATTCCAGTGAACAAAATACCTTCTTCTTGCCAATAACAGTAGCAACTCTTGTTAGAAAGGGTGGCATATTGTACCGCTCCATTAAAAAAAAAATCTGACTTGAGAGCCATTTTGAAAGTGAAATAACATTGAGGAATGTCATAGAACTGCCTGTTTCATCCTTAACAGGTATAAGTTTTCTATTTTAAGTGATAAAAATGACACATGATAAACACAGATTATAAAATGGCATTTCTATTAAAAACATCATATCCACTAAAGAAAGAAGTGTGATAAAATCTGGATTCATCTCTTCTTCCCAGCCCCACAGCAGGTTGCCACACTCCTCAGAGACAGCCTTTCCCCAGCGCTGCCGTGCAGAGACCACGGGGGAACTTGTCCCGGTGCCACCAGCCTGGAAATAGGCTGCACCACCCGAGCCAGAGCCTTGGATTGGTCTCCTTTCCTCTTCTCCTGAGGAGCACAGTCATCTGCAGAACCTTGGGGTAGGGAGGTAGGAGGAAATCCAAAATGCAACCCTGATAGTATTTATCAACACCTCATTTAGGAAGAAGCTGATTAATTTTTAAAAAGTTTCTGCGGCTGCTGAGGCTGCTATTTAAGGCTGACAGCAGCTGGGTTGTGATCAGAGCTTGAGCTCTACCACCCACATTGTCAGTTCCTCAAAATACCTTCCTGGGTTTTACCAGCAGTGTTCTCATTATGTCTGTTTCTGAATCCAACATTTTAAATTATACTTTCTGATTTTTACTTTTTTTTAAAGAAGGTTGGTTTGATTTTTGGAAGCACCCAAATGAGACAATTGAGTAGAACAAATGAAAAAGGAAAAAATGCAATCAGAAAAGCAAATTTTTGGCTTGACGACTGGCTTAACTTCGATCAAGATATATTTTTGTTTTCCTATTTTATGCCAACTTTCTGCTTATAACCCCTTCCAATATCTCCATTGCATTTTGAAATGGTGATTTAATACAGTTTTGAAATCACCATTTTTTTAGTCCAGAATTCCCTGAAGTTTATAATTTCTTCTGACTCAATCAAAAGCCTCCGTATTGTAAGAAAGGTTGACACAGGAACATCTTTCTCAGCCTTGACAGCGTATTTCCTTAGATGCAGAGACCAAGCTGACTTGGGTAAACACAAGGAGTGTTTAAGGAAAGAGCAGTTTGGTGCTGGAGTTTGGTTAGCTGGAGCCAGCTAACAAAGCAGCTACAGAATAATAGCAACAATTCCAAAGATGAACTATATATTCCTTACCAATCTGCATAATTCTGCATGTCAGCACGCTATTCACCTCCTTGATGCAGTCATTTAGTTTTCTAGATTTCTAGCTATTAAAAATATTGTTGTAATTAAAGATTCCACATGACTAATATAACAAACTAGCTGGGCCTCAGCTCCGTGCGTCTGTTGATGCCATATGTCCTGGAGAACACCCGTGGGTGAAGAGGTGGGAAATGATCTGCTGGACACTCACCACAGTCTGTTTCTTCTGCAGCATCTCTAAATGCTCCACCAGCCCCTCGTCAGCCACATCGAACGGCGTTTGGCCCTGACATGGGAAGAAAAGACAAGAGGATATCTGATACAGCACGATGTTAATATTCAAAAAGCACTATTTAACAGTGAAGAACAAAAGGGAATATGCTCCATGTCCTACCATGCAAATGCTGAGTAACGTACCGTGTTTCACTCCAGAGCAGGGAAAGCCATGAGACAGTGATGGCAGCTTTATGGCTCAATCCATGATTAGAGCAACCATAAACATGGAAATGCAGTTCCCTGATTGCTGCTGCTCAAACCCAACAGCCAGCACTGGTGGATTTGAGTTTCCAGGTTTCTCAAAGGACACTCTTGTCCTAAGAAGGAGTGCAATCAACCTGGTCTAGTGTATCACCGCGTACCCGAACTTCCTAAAAGGCCGCAATCTCAGCAGGTCAAAAAATTTGGGAGCCACTTCCACATCCATGGGCATTTACAAAATAAAACGAATGACAAAAATGACTTTGGAGCATAAAACAAGAAATCAGATTTTCACTATAACTAAAGTTATAACAATCATTTTATTATCAATACATACTGAAACCTGATGGCTGGGGATGCAATAGCCACAGGCTGCCTCAGCCATCTGACCCAGAAGGTAACAGTCCTTGACTGGAAAGAGCAGGTCATGCAACAAATACAACTGTGTCTGCTGCTTTTCAACTCTGGCACAAGGGGAAACCCACACATGTTCTGAGCACTTAGGAAAGGCACCTGATGGCACTTCAAACAAAAAAGATTCCCCATATTTTGGATGCCAAAGAGCTCACCACACTAAAATGGCTCCTTCTCATAGAACATCAGTTTCCATATAGACAGATGAACTCACACCATTCGACACCATATTTCTCCTATCAAATTCTCCTACTCTTGCTCCCCGGTGCCGTTCCGAGCATATACAACCTTGCTTCCTCCTCCAGAAGCAGCCAGGAAGCAGCTGAATCTTACCATCTTGGTCCTAAAATTTAATCACTGATCTTTCCCAGTAATGCTTGAAACCATTTCTGCTTTCTGCCATCCAACTTACTTTATTTTCTGAGGCTTTATAATGCTCCAGTGCACACAGGAGGAGAACTGCTCCCCATGTGACTATGTCACAGTGCTGGATCAAGCGGTGGCCAATGGAGTTGATACCCACCTGGCTATAAAATGCACAGCAGAAGTTGTGCCAACCTCTTTGGGTACTGACCAGCTTGTTCCTGATGTCCATGTCGCAGAGTGCCTCGGCCAGGATGGAGCAGGCCTCTTTCACCCCCCAGTGCGCGGCAGCGTGCAGTGGTGTCCAGCCATCCTTGTCCTGCACGTTCAGATTGAACCCAGCCTGGATCAAGAGCCTGGGGAAAGGAAGGAGTAATATCGATTTCTGCTGCCCAAGAGTGACTTCTCAACACAGAAGAGGTCACACCACAAGCCACGGAGTAGGTACATGGTTCACAATAAACAGTAGTTTCTTAACTTGTTTGTTCACCTACACAACATCCCACTCCATGTGCTTGCAACTGGAACAGAAAAGGGAATATCAGGAATAGCGAGCTTGTATCAGGACCAGCGTGGGCAGCAGGAGCAGGGCAGTGATGGTGCCTCTGTCCTGGGCACTGGGGAGGCCTCACCTCCAGTGCTGGGTTCAGTTCTGGGCCCCTCACTACAGGAAGGACATTGAGCTGCTGGAGTGTGTCCAGAGGAGAGCCACCAAGCTGGTGAGGGGTCTGGAGAACAAATCACATGAGGAGAGACTGAGGGAACTGGGCATGTTTAGTTTGGAGGAGGCTGAGGGGAGACCTCATTGCCCTCTACAACTCCCTGAAAGGAGGCTGTAGAGAGGTGGGGGTTGGCCTCTTCTCCCAAGGAAATAACGACAGGAGCAGAGGAAATGGTCTGAAGTTGGGGCAGGGAAGGTTTAGATTAGATAGGAGGAAGAATTACTTTACTGAGAGGGTGGTCAGGCACTGGAACGGCCTGCCCAGGGAGGTGGTGGAATCACCATCCCTGGAGGTATGTGTAGGTAGGATCACAGAATCATAGAATCGTGATTAGAGTCTCTAAAAGGACTTTAAAGATCATCTAGTCCAACCACCAATCTAACTCTGACAAAAAAATAAATAAGAAATAGGAAATAAAAATTACTAAACCAGATGTGGCACTTCAGGGCATGCTCTAGTGCCCGGGATTGTTGGTTTGTGTCTATCTGTGCGTGTGTGTGTTGTGGTTTTTGTTGGGTTCTTTTGTTTTGCCTTTTTTTTTTGTGGTTGGACTCAATGATCAAAACTGTCCCTTCCAACCATCAATATTCTGTGATTCTGTGAAATGAAAAGTGACTTTGCTGTAAAACCTGGTGGAATCTGTCTAATTGATAAGGTTCCCTTTCAGCATGTCCTGAATTGGGAGAACACCTTAATTTCTAAGCTGGCATTGATGACCCAGTCAAAACTCTGCTCTGATGGATGAGAGACACCAGAGGGGCCCAGGCACCACCTCCAGCAGCTCCAGACCTGGAGCCAAGCACAGTGCCAGGCAAGAAAAGGAGATTTGGTGACTGGGGCTCCCTCTTGGTTCTACCAGAGAACCAGGCCACACTGTAGGAAGGTCCATAAGGAGACAATGCCAGCAGGACTGCCAGGTGAGCAGCAGTGACGTGACACTGATTGACAGATGAGAAGTTTCTAAGTTAAATAACCTACATTTGAGTTAAATAACCCAAAATGCATTTTTTTCAGACTAGTCCTAAAGCAAATCTTATCCAAGTGACCTCCTGGGAACAGCCTGGCAGCACATGTACTGTGTGCACCTCCCACCTGCACCCTCCTCTGCCTGCCCAGGGCACAGCCAGGCACAGCACCCAGGACTCGAGTATTTCAAACCAAACAGAGGAGAGGCAGTTGTGGTCTGGAGCTTCAGAGACACGTGCACACAAGTAACACCAGTGCTTGGATCAAACTGGTACCCAGTGGTCAGATGAAAGAACCGAGCAGCTCAGGTATCAAAACTGCCTAGTGTCCAAATCGCTTGAATATTGAAGAACATCCCAGGTGAATTCTGCAAGTCTGGTAAAACCACTACTGAAAATTCCCACCGTGGGAAATGTCACCATCCAGACCCCCGTTCCTGCAGCACAAGGGAAATCCAGCACAACCCCAGAATGGCACCGACAGTCTTGAAACTCCTGCAGCTTTACACCGCCGCGTTACCGCGCTAAATAAAACACAGACACCCTACAGCAGCAGCGTGCTTCTCAGTGAGAGAAACTTTAAATTAGGTGCTGACTTTCTGTTGATTTTCCAGCTGGCAAAAGGGAGGAACAGAGCTGCTAAGGGACTCAAGGTCACAGACAAATTCCACGTCTCATTTGAGAGTTAGCAAGCTCCTGGCTTTCAGCCCCTTTGGTGTAAGTCACTGAAACTTTGTATTTGAACTTACAGGGTGGCCATAAAATACCCAAGAACAAAACAATGTCAGGTCTCTGTCAGATCTGTTTATCGTTATAATAATTAATGCCAAGGAGTAACGGTCCAGAACTAGTCACCCCCCGAACACCAAATGCCGCATGCAGTGACGAGTACTGGATACCCAGCCCTGCACAGCACCAACACCTCAAATTCCGCAGATATTACATTTCTACTCCACGTGACCTGGGTTAGATCAGTGTTCCTGGGCACGGTACAGGCACATACAGCTCATAACTCAATTATAAGCTCTAATGAATGAATACAGACAAGAATCATGGGGAACAACAAAATTACTCGAGCTTGGTAAGAAACAGCTCATACACATCAAGTCACGCCCCTTAAAACTATGAAATTAAGGATTGGGATAGAGGAATACTTCCAGAAAGGATTTTAATGTGGGCAATAGAGTCACCTTCCTAATGTTTATGGGCAGCTCCACTTGTATATAAAGAGTAGAGAAGAAAGCTTTATTGTTAGAAACCTTAACTTGACCTTACCTTATTAAAAATATTAATGCTTTATGGCCAGGAAACACTACATTGTTATACTCATAAGTTATACTCATATATAAGTTATACTCATAATAAGCTTGTTAGTGCCAGAGCAGTAGCATCAAGGAGATGGGGACAGTAACAGAGGGGCGGACGCTGCATTTCTCCACCAGACCAGTCATGTAAACTGTGTTTGTGACTGTCATGCAGCATTTATTGTCACCTTGTAGGCTGAAATTGTGCTTTTATCCCCTAATACTGTTTAACTTGCTAGTCCTAAAACTGTTACTCTAACAGTGAAAATTAAGCCTTCTAATTTACATCTCACTCTCTGAAAATCTTTCATCACTTTAAAGGCCCAGAGGTATGAAAGGGAATCCTCTGGTCCCTGTGCACTTCTAGGTGAACCGCTGTGGCCGGGCACATAAATCTACGGAGCCTTTTGAGAAAGAGCAGCCTGGAAATCTCAGTATGAAACAAACTTCTGTCAACTATAAAGCTAGATAAAGCTTTTTCCTTAAGAAAAACAGCCTTAATTCAACAGATCAGCCCTGGGAAGGAGCTCCTACCTCATGACTTCTGAATAGCCCTTTGCTGCAGCGACGTGAAGAGCTGTGGCTCCTGTTCGGGGCTGCTTTGTATCTTCAATTCTCCCACTGTTCAGCCACTGTCGGGCATCCTGCAGCATCTGCTGCTCCTCTTCTTTTCTTGCCAGGTCTAGGTCTACACCTAAGAGGGTGAAGCACAGAAGAAGAGATTATCAAGTGAAAGCTCTCATGTACTTGTTACCCTCGGTTTCATTTGCTATACAACATTAGTAAACGATTTGTGATCTTCAACCAAAAAAAATCAGCAAAGGTATATTCTAGGAGCTGGGAGAACTCCTGTATCACTGACAGAGACTTCAAAGCTGTTTGACTCAAAAAAACTGAAAGTGGAGCCACTGGTTGCAAACCCACCCAACCAACTACCAGCTCAGCTGTGAGCTACGGGTGGAAGGACCGCGTTCTAAATCTGCAGTGTCCTGATAGAAATAACATTCATGAATAACAGCTTATCAAACTGAATTAAACTACAGTGAGAGTATAATCGACAGTGAAGATCTGGAGAGATGATCCTAAGATGCCTCCTGCAGGAGCAGCATGACCCCAGCTGTGCGCTCACTCCAAATCCTGCCCGATCTCCAGCGGCACAGAGATCTGCTCTCACCAGAGCCACTTGCACCAGGCTACGCCAGAGAAATATTTAGTTAATTCCACTCAGCAGCAAACCACCAGATTCTGGCAAAACCAGACTCTAAATCATTTTGGGGATAGAAGGTAAAAAAAATCTACTCTGATGGCTTAAGAGACCTTATTAATGCTTACAAGTATCTAAAGGGTGGGTTGAAGGAGGATGGAGCCAGAGTCTTTTCAGTAGTTCCCAAAGACAGGACGAGGGGCAACGGGCACAAGCTGGAACATGGGAAGTTGCACTCAAATATGAGGAAGAACTTCTTTGGGGTGAGGGTGGCAGAGCCCTGG
>JAOQGH010000013.1:908248-935725 GCA_025769975.1 Gallinago jamesoni
AAGGGCAGGTTGGAGGGGACTTGGAGCAACGTGGTGTGGTGGGAGGTGTCCCTGCCCAGGGCAGGGGGTGGCACTGGGTGGGCTTTAAGGCCCCTTCCGACCCAAACCATTGTATGATTTTATGAAAGAGAAAAGATACTGTTGGTGTATTGGTGACTGCAGAGCCCAGAACGTTGCGTTTCTCTCCGGGCAGTCCCCACACACCTGCAGAACTGCTCACATCGGCCTGTCCATGGTAAGAAAATGTAATCACTTTGCAAAGCCTCAGGACAAGGGTGAACACTGGTGCCGTCCCCCTTGAGTTGTTTTATAGTACAGCAGGTATCTACTGCTTGGGGTTTACACCAGAATAGCTAAAGGCATGTAATTACACTAACATACGTTTTGCACAAAGACAGATTTATTTTCAGTTGGAGGAATAAAATCCCAAATCACTCTTAGGTAACACTTAATATTCCACATGGGCTCCCTGCTGATGGAAGCTCACGGCAAAGACAGGCAGCAGCAGCAAAGCTGGGCTCTGTTACACATCCCTGCAGCAGCGTGCCCACCTCTTGGCCAGCCTGTCTCCCTTTCACTTGGCATTTTAGCTAAAGTACCTAATGAATCATCAGTCGCTCTACTGGGATCAGCAAAAGGCAACCAGTTGCAGGCTCCACCTTAATCCTCACAAAATAAGAATTCAGTAACAAGAGAAATGCATCTCTTTTCAGAATTGCTTCCCAAGTCGTTGTATTAGTCTCGGAGCATCAATTGCCCCTGTACCTGCTCCGAAGAGGAGGAAAGTGTGATAAGCACCCAGCACCCAGCACAGCCTGAGACTGACTCACTCTGCTATGTTCAGGTAGCCACAGGATGCCACGGCGTGGAGAGGGGTCCAGCCCTCGTTATCCTGCTGGTTCACATTGGCTCCGTTCTCTACAAGGAACTTCACCATGTCCAGGTTCTCATCTATACAGGCCTGAGGGATAAGGGGAGGGGGGACACACAGGGGAGGGAGGGATTGAAGAGAAAAGAAAGAAAAAAGGTGTTAGTATTAAATCAGGTGCAGAGCCTTTATGTGAAGTTTACTGGCAGCAGGCAATTCCTGGGCTGAGTTTCCCACGCTGGGAGCTGGCACATCTTTAAACTTAAGGTAGCATGAATTGGGGAACTAAAATAAATTAATTTCAGAACTTTCAAAAATTAATTGTAACTCAGAGAGTTCCCAGGTGGACAATCTCTAAATCTTACTTCTCACCAATTGATCCGTTTCCTTCCTCTCTCCCACACTGTCACCTCCCCGGAGCGGGGACGCACTGTCAAGTTCTATATCTGTATTAGTTTCAGGCACACAGCATCAAATTCCTCTAAGCAAGGCAAGCTATGTATTTATTTAGATTACATTGTTCCCTCAAAATGTCAATGAAATAACATCGTAACAATGAATGAAATGAGATATCACTAGTGGCAGGGACGAGCTCAAGAAGCCTGACTGAAGGAGACCACCCTGGATTTTGCCCTTGACAGATTTAACCACAGCAAAAGCAGCATTTTAGAGAAGCTAATAACTTCTTTATTCAGCAGTATCTATGCATTTTCTTGAGCATAACAAAGTACAACTTCCCCCATCAGCTCCACAGACCCTGTGAGCTACTGAAGGGAAGCACAACCCTTTATTAGTTGCTGCTTTCATTCCAGAGACAGAGACATTTCCTTCACAGAGACCTGCTTTGAAGCTGCCAGAAGACGACTTAGCTAGATTTTCAAGTCTCAGTGCTTCTGTTGGGTGGAATTCCTCCTTCCTCAAATTCCTGGCTACAGCACGTTCTGCATTGCATTTACAGTTCATTGGAGGCTGCTATTTAAGGATGAGCTGGCAATTTAATACATATATCCATGTATGTGGATATGTGCCTCATGTATGTGCCTCGGCTGGAAAGCACCAAACATGAGCAGGAGGGGAAGGACTGGCTGTTTCTGCGTGTCCAGCTACAGACAGAAACCTAGATCCTCGTTACTAGAGAGAGAATCAGCTTGGTCAAAATTCCTCCAAAAATCACAGTACTCAATTATTTTATATAGCTCGATGTGGGCACATCTATCAGCTACAGCAGTCAGATGACTTCCAGAGGATCGTTCTTCTAAAATGAGCAACACTGACTACCTATTCCTATCCCAGCAAGTAATGGAAATGAGGAAATTGTCTCTAATCGACACCCCCCGCCCTCAAAAGAGACAATCCTACGTTATCTAACACGTTTATCTGCGCTGCACCGTTTATCTGAAAGGAGAGCCGTGCCCTGCGCCAGGACACCCAGCCCTCGCTATTGCTGCAGCAACTGCAAACCCCACAGCAGCCCATCACCCCGCAAACAGGACTATTTGCTCAGTTCACAAGCCCTGTGAAAGGCTACCTGTGAACTTCAAAAGCAAAAGTGTTTATACCTCTTGCCCCTAAGGAAGCATGGTCCGGAAAGGGTTGTGGTCGATGGTTTAATGTCCAATTGGTGGCGAGTTGTGTTCCTCAGTGGTCTGTACTGGGACCGGTGCTGTTCAACATCTTTGTTGGAGACGTGGGGTAGAGTGCACCCTCAGCAAGTCTGCTGATTACGCCAAACTTGGTGGTGCAGTTGACATGCTGGAGGGAAGGGATGCCATCCAGAGGGACCTGGACAGGCTTGAAAGGTGGGCTCGTGCAAATTGCATGAAGTTCAACCAAGCCAAGTACAAGGTCCTGCACCTGGGACGTGACAATCCCAGGCACAAATAAAGGTTGGGCGGAGAATGGCTGGAGAGCAGCCCAGAAAGCCAACTGCATCCTGGGCTGCATCAAGAGAAGTGTGGCCAACAGGTCACGGGAGGTGATTCTGCCCCTCTGCTCTGCACTCGTGAGACCCCACCTGGAGTACTGTGTCCAGCTTTGGAGTCCTCAAGACAGGAAGGACATGGATCTGTTGGAATGGGTCCAGCGGAGAGCCATGGAGATGATCAGAGGGATGGAGCACCTCTCCTAGGAGGACAGGCTGAGAGAGCTGGGGTTGTTCAGCCTGGAGAAGAGAAGGCTCCGGGGAGACCTCATAGCAGCCTTCCAATATCTGAAGGGGCTACAGGAGAGCTGGGGAGGGACTGTTTACGAGGAAGTGTAGTGACAGGACAAGGGGCAATGGTTTTAAATTGGAAGAGGGGAGATTTAGATTAGACACCAGAAAGAAATTCTTTGCTGTGAGGGTGGTGGGACACTGGAACAGGTTGCCCAGGGAAGCTGTGGATGCCCCATCCCTGGAGGGGTTCAAGGCCAGGCTGGATGAGGCTTTGAGCAGCCTGCTCTAGTGGGAGGTGTCCCTGCCCATGGCAGGGGGGTTGGAACTAGATGATCTCTAAGGTCCTTTCCAACTCTAACCATTCTATGATTCTACGATTTCAGGCACGAGAAATTGGAAAAAACCCTACTCAAACCAAAAATACTAGGGATTGAAGAGCATCCCACTGAGGTTGGAGGAGTCCCAGGTCCCAGCACCATGGAGTAGGACACGGTTAGGTCTGAACAGAGCAGACACAAACCAGGTTCCACCACTAGCCTCAGGAGTGAGGTTTGTTCCTTTTCCTCTTTTATTTAGATCGTCTGGGTCCAACCTCCTCCTCAAAGCTGGGCTAAGTCTGATGTCAGATCAGGGTGCTTAGGGGCTGCTCCAGCTGGTTTTTACTGTCTGTGGGGATGGAGACCCCCTGGCTGGTCCGGGACCCTATCCCAGGGCTGCAACATCCTCTTGGGGGGGAATTTTTCTTACTATTTTTCTTGCCACAGCTTACACTCCCGGCTGCAGCAGCAGAGATCTTCCCTCCAAGTCCCAGCAGTTGAGAGCAGGAAACACCAGCCAAATATTCCAACTGCAGAGAGGAACTAACGTGTGCCCAACACACACAGGATTCATTTTAAGGCATATTCTAGAAGGTACGCATCCCTGCTTTCCATAACACTGCAAACTACACCAACAAATTTGTTAGTGGCTTATCCGTAACAAGGCATTCAAACGCAGTAGGAAGGTAAAACATGTGATGCACAGAGAGGGGGACACAGACACACACAGCAACACCATAATCCCTTTCCAGTTCAGGGAGTGATTTGGGGGGAATTCGATTCTGAGCCTGCAAAACTCAGAGCTAATATGTACTTTACTGCCACCCATATCTATTGACATACACTTTTCCCCCAACACATCGCAAACAAATTGCACTTACAACCTTAGCGATGAGTTATTTACATTTTGACCTGGATTATAGCTCACTTTCTAAAGAAAACTGACTTCATCTAAAAGCGGATTGCTCCAAGAATAGCCAAGAAAAGTCTGCCCCCGCAGTGGTTTCTCTGGAGCACAGTCACTTCTGCCCGACTAAAGAATTTTAGCCTCAAAGAAGAATTTTATCAGCCCGGCTGTGACAAAGCAGCGCAGGAGACGGCCGGGCCTGGGCACACTCACTGCTCTGCTCCATTGGGTTACGCGTTACCTGTGGTCTGAGTGTAAATCTAAATTTAGACTGAAGAATGTCTCTATGTTGTGAGCCTTGTATATATTTGATAGAGAATTATACCTACATTCTACCATTTAAACCATGCAAATACACCCGCTGCATCTGCACATACAGGGAATTGGCCAGGAGAGAGTTCTTGCTCAAGCCACTGGATATACTGGGCTCTAAAGTTAAATGTGGGTTTAGTTGCATAAAAGAGCCCCCCGCCCCGGCAGAATTTTTAAATTTCTGCCTGTTATTGCCCTCATTGTTCTGCTGGCCCCATCTCACGTGGTTCCTATGGAATGCAGGCTGGAAACAGGAGGGAGAATAGGATCAAACCCCACCTGTTCCCAGCCCCAGATCTGCAGTAATGTGACTCGCCTGGCTCCTGAGGAGATAAAACAATGACAAAGTGACAAAGCTACAAGGGTGCTGACAACAGCCGGCACTCACCCAGGGAACCATAACCCATTCCACGCTCATGGCTTGCCTTTGCCACGAGGATAAAGTCAAGCACAAAGGTGTATTGAGTCCTTAATGGAGCAGCAAGGTATTCTTCAATATCTAAGAAAAATAACCCTCACCCCATCCTTCTGCACTGATGTGTCGTGAAAAACTGCTGTGCAAGTTATGTCACCAAGCAAAGTGACACTGCTTGGGCAAATATTTATTTCACTAGCTTAGTGAGTGACACATCAGAATAGAAATGAACCCAGAACTGAGCAACATGAATGTTTTTTTAAGTGACTTGAGGCTGCATTAACAAGGCCAACTCCAAAGGTCCTGCACCTGGGTCACACCAACACCTGCAGCGCTCCAGGCTGGGGGCAGAGTGGCTGGAGCTGCCTGGTGGACCAACACCTGGGTGTGTTGGTCAACTGTCGGCTGAACATGAGCCAGCAGTGTGCCCAGGTGGCCAAGAAGGCCAACAGCATCCTGGCCTGTGTCAGGAACAGCGTGGGAAGGAGGACTCAGGAGGTGATCATCCCCCTGCACTAGGCACTGGTGAGGCCCCACTTTGAGTGTGTCCAGTTTTGGCCCCCTCACCACCAAAAAGGAGGCTAAGGGGAGACCTCCTCGCTCTCTCCAACTCCCTGAAAGGAGGGTGTAGCCGGGGGGGGTCGGTCTCTTCTCCCAAGTCACAGGCAATGGGACAAGAGGAAACGGCCTCAAGTTGCCCCAGGGGAGGTTCAGGTTGGATATTAGGAAAAATTTTTACATGGAAAGGGTTATTAAGCCTTGGAATGTGCTGCCCAGGGAAGGGGTTGAGGCTCCATCCCTGGAGGGATTCAAAGGACGGGCTGACAGAGTGCTTAGAGACACAGGTTGGCGACGGGTTTTATCAATTATGTTGATGGTTGGACTCGATGACCTTAAAGATCCCTTCCAACCCAGACAATTCCATGATTCTAATATCAGTAGGTACATCTTCTCACCTGCCTCAAATATTGAAATGCAAGAATTTTTTATATTTTTATAATATTACATAACACTAATCATATTGGCTAAAATTTGAACGAGTGAAGTGGAGAAGGAGTCTCAGAAAATTCGACAAACAGAGGCACTGAATAATCCCTGTTCAGTTCTGAAAACCTTGTCATTGTCTCATGTAATAAACTATCAGGCCCAGGATTATTTACATCATTTTTTAGTCGGATGCCCTGAAAGAACACACTGCTTGTATCTTAATATGCTCTGACCTATTTAACACCTCTTAGAGCAATAATAACAAGGCCAACAATTGGGATAATGAGAAAAACTGGTAATTTCTAAAGCTCTTCTAAACTTTGAGAGCTTTAGAAAACGTGTATAAAAGTTATGACAGATTAAATGGCAGCTTTTAGGGATTGCAATGTATTTCTGTGTATACTTTTAAACTATTAACCAATTAACACTTACATATTGTCACAGAATTCATACTTGCACACACATGAATGGTAGTAATAGTGTCACAGATGACATTTTACCACGGTATAAATTAAAGAACAGCAATTCTCACTGTTTAGAAGTTCTTGGGGCACCACTTGCTCACCTATAATTTTTGAGAGCCCTAATTGCTGATAACCCTCCAGAAAATCCTGCTTTACGGTACATATCTGCCAAAATGAACCACTGCAAAACACCAGGGAAGAAAAATGTGTTTGCTGAGCTCCAGAGGGTAAAGCTCATCTTATGGCTGAGCAAAGGGGGTTACCTGAGGTTACTGGAAGAAGGAGAAGAGGACAAAGAGGAAGTAAAGGGGGGAGATGTGTCCTCCTTTAAGTACTATTAATCCTCAAATCTTAAATTTAGGAGAGTGGATAAGTTTAGTAACCTGAGAGGATCTATCGCTATGCAAAGTTCTCCTCTTTTATTTGATAGAGCGTTCCTTGGAACATTGTAAGAATAACTACGTGGGAGAGCAACATTGCACAGCAGCCACCGGCCCCGCCGACGCCAGGGGGAGAACAGAAAGTCAAAAAAAGTTGGTTGAGAAGTAATATTGTTTTTTTCAGCGGATAGCCATTTCATGTGAGGAAACACTCCCTCCCCCTGAAATACCCCTGAAAATCGCTTTGCATAAATAAAAATAGTTCTTTCCATTTTAGGCACTGCTGACCCCCAGCTGCTTGGTCACGCACGGAGAAGGGGCTAGAAGCAAGGTTAACTACACAGCACAGCATTTTTGCCTCTAAATTTTTAATTCCTTCTTTATCTTCTTTCTCTGTAAAAGATACAATCCGCCCTTTGAGGCAAGGAGACAGGGTGGGAGTCTGCCGTGACCATCTTCCCCTCTAATTGGAGATCCTCAGCAGCAGAACCTCTTGCCACCTGTGTATTTTCCTTGGCAGCTGGTGGTCTCCAAGTGCTTCTGGAGCGGCACTAACGTAGGCCAGTTTTCTGTGTCTTTGATGCAAACTGTAACCGGTGCCCAGAATTACCCACTAACCACCCAAAGAAAGTTCACTCATCCCATTTAAATCCCGGGCATCGCTGGGCAAGACTCCATCCCCAGCTCATGGTGTTCTCCAGCTCCTGGCAGGGGACCAGCATTTAGCAGTTTTTCCATAGGGAGGAAGTGCTCAGTTTCTAAAATTTGCAGATACGGCACATTAGCTTCCCCCTCTTGGGTAACAGGTGGAGCCCTTTGCAGCCAGGGACACGCACTGCATAATTTTTTTTTTTTTTTGCCAGTAGCTATTGCCAAGGCATTCTTCTTTCAAGCGTGAAGTTTACATTACAGTAACAGGACAGGGGACATCAGGAAACGTTACAGAACAACCCTGCAAAGCTCTGTTCCTCTGGCAAGGCTCGGTCAACAACCATACAAAATCTGATCTTTATCTTGAATGGAACCCTGTTATTATAATACTATTGTTGGTGTTTGCACCTTCCTCGGAGCACACAAGCCTTGTTCCAACATCAGTGACAGCTCCGGCCGCTGCCAAGGCCTCTGGTTTGCAGATCTCCTGGGCATCCCCCTGGGACGGAGAGAGGGAGATCAGGGAGTGACAGGAGCCAGATGGGATGAGACTGGAGGGTTCCGAGGACCAAGAACCGAGCTTCAGTGAGGTGCAAACAGCAAAATACTGCTCACTTTCCAGGGGGTGGGTCACATTCAGCAAACCCAAGCCTGCAGCCGGTGTTAACGTTCCCTCTATATACAGATAGCAGGGAGGGGAGCAACTGAACTGCCTGACAAATTCCTAAGAAGTTGCTTGGGATCAGCTGAGTGAAAAAAAAAACACCCAACACCTTTTTTTTCCTTCTCCGTGGGGAAAGGGGCTGTTACAAACCCCGGAGCCGTGGCACTAATTGAAATAATTGCACATCAGCCACGCTGCCACAGGCACCCACGGAAGGCAACTGTTTTCTCCACAATTTCCCCAGCGTTATGGGATTTTAACGTACACACACGACCAAGGTTTAATGCAGCTGCTTTCAGGCAGAACGGTTCTCACCAGCATTTCAGCCCTGCATCCAGCCTCTGGCCCCTTCGCTGCCATCTCCCTGCACAAGGTGGTGGCACCACGTACGGTAGCGCGTGGACCAGGGGTGAACCTGGCCCAGAGCACACTGCATTTCTAAAGGCAGCCCCATTGAGTAACTATTTAGTTTACAAACAGTATGTCACAGCACCCAGTGTCATATGAGCATGTAATAAAATAGCAGCAGCGCACAACCAAGAGCTTGGAACCAAAGTCAGCCAGGAAACCTGTAATAACTGCTGTGGTTTTAATTTTGGCAATATTTATTTCCCTGGTGGTCCTTCCTTGGTAGGACAGAACCTACGCATTCTGTGCAACCTGCTCTGGGTGGACCTGCTTTGGCAGGGGGGTTGGACTAGATGATGTCCGGAGGTCCCTTCCAACCCCCTGTGATTCTCTGATTCTGTGATTTTCTCAAGGCAGAGGAAAGATGCAAGAAGAGAAAAGAAGAAAGGGCTCCATGCGTGGCTCCTGGGTCAGGTGTTTCTCCTCTGAATACACTAGTCTTGCGACAGAGCCCTTCTCGCTGACTGCTCTGCGCAGGAGAGTGAGAATCTTGTACCCCTCCTGTGTGGGACTCCCAGGTCACCGTCCTCATGGGTCCCACACAGAACCCAGACTTGGCAGCTCCACTCAGCATATGGAAATACAACACATAAACTACTAGTCAGACACGTCCTGGCTTTTTTAATTGAGTATTAGAGACCTCAGGCCAGTAGAGACCATGCTTCATCTCTTCTTAATTACTCCAGTATCCATCTCTAGAGACTCCCAGGAGTATCTTACCTCTTGGACCATGAAAAATCAGACCATGCTGTTAAATCAGGCTGCTCATGAAACCCCCAGTATTCTCCTCCAATCCAGAAATTGAGCGTTGATGCTGTCTTCAAAGCTCTTGACACCTCCAGCCCTCCCCTGCCATGGTTTGTCTGCCTCTGTTCCATCACTGATCCTAATTTATGTAACTCAAGTGAAAGTATTAACGAACACCTCTGAGATTGTTCCACACAGCCCTACATCCACACTACAGCATTCCTGCCCCTACCTTCAGGACCCTTCTCCATATGTCAGTTTGCCCAGAAAACCACTCCATTCTTCCCTGTGGTGAAACAGTTTTAGATGACGAGATCCTCAGAGCAGGGACCATCTGTAATTGTTTAAAGACCTCCAGCTCCCAACACCCCCCAGTGCCAGTCCAGTCCAGACCAGCAGCAGAAAAAAGGACCTCAGGAGACTTCCTCCTGCTCCAGGCAGGGTCTGCAGTGACTTCTTGCCATCGGCCCAGGCTGTAGCTGCATGTGTATCTACATGTCTATATCTACATACACACACAGACAGTCTTACTTATTCTCTGTGAGGACTGGGGAAGGACCAGCATACATAGATTTGTGTCATGTCTACAGCCATTCTGATCCAGAACTGACTCGCCTCCATTGCTTAGATGCTTTATTTGCCCAAGCCTCTAGTTTTTTCCTCCCGAATGATGTTCTCAAGCTGGAAACCTGACCCAGACTCATTTGGGTGGCAGAGGCTGCACTACCCATGAGCTACAAAAGATTTTGCATTAGATATAGGGCGACAAAAGTGGGGTTTGTTCATATGAAACAAGCACACCCTTTCCTAACTACCAGTGGGGCTGCTTTTGACAAGATCAGACAGATCCACAGCACATTCAAAGTGACTAAAAGGTTTCCTTTGGGCTAAATGAAGAGCCAGAGAGTTACCACAGTGAAAACAGGCCATAAAAAGCATTAAAAGCAGAATATTCTCTGTGTGCATGCAAACACAGCCTTGGATTCAACCCGAAACCCCCACAACAGCTCCTGTAGGTGTAAATCCAGGTTGCCAGGTCCCTCCTGCCACAGCCAGAAGTTCCCATGCCTTGCACAAGATTTATTTCATCCACATTTTCAAAGTGCGGAGAAAGAGATGTACTCAGAGTGTGTTGACTCTAAGGTAGGTGGGAAACATCACTCTCAGGGTACCTGGCCTTTCCCACTGCCTGCAGACCCCCATAAAGCCATTTACAGCAGGAGATGAATCCCACCTTCAGCGACTTACCAGCAGGCACAGGAGCCACCTCCAAGAGCCGAGATTTACCAGGTCGCTCCTTAACCTGAGGCTTGAGACTGTTTTCTTTACCACAACCTTGTGCTATACAATTAGTGCAACTAGAGCTTTTTGAGGAGTTTTAAAATGGTTAAAGAGTTACTGCAAACCAGAGGATGGCACTGATACCAGCAGCAGCATTAACTGTTAATAGACTGGGCTGGAGGAATTAGCAGGCCAGTTAAGTCATGCTGTCACAACACATAGGTCACAGTCAAAGGGATTAAATGACAAGACTTACTTCTCTACATAGGTCACAGTCAAAGGGATTAAATGACAAGACTTACTTCTCTACTGTTCTCCTGTCATAAGTCTAAAATATGTGGGACAAGGTTAGCCGGGAGAGGAGGGAGTCACTCTTCCACTGAATGCAAAGTAAGAGTAAATATATGATGTCAACACAGACTGCGAACCAGCCAGCGCTCCACAAAGGCAGGCAAGCCCGGTGACAGCCGAACAGCAGCAGGGTTAAATCTGGGAACAGAGAGAGAGGAGTTCACAGAAAACAAAGAGAAAAGCTCTCCCAAAATAGCCCTGCAACTGTCACCACTAGCGACTGTCAGCACTGGAAGGTATGACCTTGCCATTGTGTCTCATGATCCCCGCTCTGCTCTTAAGGGGGCATTTGTCAGAACTGGTGCTACCAAAAATTCCCCTTCCAAGTGCTCCCGTATCTCTGGCAGCACCGATTGCGCTCGCCAGGGATGTGGGAACAACCAACAGCTCATACTGCTGCTTCTGCAGAAACACTCCGGTACCTCCCCCTTCTCTCTTCTCAGCCCTGGCTTTAGGGTGCCCTTATGGCTACGACATCCTGCACGGGCACTCCTGTACATTGAACCTGGTTTTAAAACCTTTACGATTTAAAATCCTTGTGCAAATCTAATTCTGACACAATTGCATTAGAACCAGCAGAAAGAGGTAAATTCTGTTTTAAAGAAAGCAGGGGGAAAGGGAGGAAAATGGGATAAAAAGGGTATTATTCATTTTCTCATCTGATTAATTAGCTGTTGCTTCATTTTTTAACAGCGATTGAGTCATACTTCTCATGTAAGCAGGGAAAGAAATATGGATTATGTCAGATTTTTCCACTGGAATAAACCCCACAACAACTACAAGCACTCAGCAGTATCCATGCCAGTCATCAAAAGAAACCAACAACAAATCTCTTTGATTAGCACAACAAAAACGTCAGTAGAGCACAAGGGAAGAGAGGAGTATGTGCAAAGGCATAATTATTTCAGGAACGTAGCATTTTCAAGATGAAATAGCAGCACGAAATGTCAGGTGGGGACCTGCTTTGAATAGAAGCCACATTTTGAAACTCTCCACGCCTTTATACGTGTGCGGGGAACATCATCTTATTTAAAAGGAGGTGGATGTAAATATCTACTGCACTAGGCTATGGAAGGCTTAGCTAAATGTCTGTGAAATTCTCTGTAATTATCAGGAGTTCTGCTGCAGCTCTGCAGCCCTGGCACTGGCAGGGAGTGCCAAAGCCCCAGGCTTCACCTCCCCAGGGCCGGTACATCGTCCGCATCCAGAAAGGGAGCTCAGGGTGGCAGCGCTGCCAGCTTGGCTTCTCCAGGACAGAAGAAACACCACTGGAGAGAAGGTCAGTTGGACACTCACACACTGCGTTACTGAAATGGAAAGAAAAATGGGAAGAAAGCTAAACTGCCCTGCTCTTACTTCTGCGGGGACGACAAGCACAGGCGTGTGGGTTTGCCATCTTTTTGCTCCTCATTTAACATTTTTAATCAAAGAACATTTTGGCAAATGAATGAAGATCATTCATTGAATGATCTGCAAATGAATGAAATAAGTATTTCGCTGCACAACCAGTCACAGGAATCAACCCCTCGTGCCAACCCCTCCAACCTCATACTATTTGTGCTCCCACGTGTCCAGCAACCTCCCCCAAATTCACCTCTCATTCAAACAGGACCCAATACAGAGATTTTCCACCTCCATCTTGCTTTTCCTCTCCAGCCGATGGTCTGGTTTGCCATTTACATTCACAAACTAGAAGACGTAGCTCTTAACCAGAGATGGGCCATGTGGGGACTGACTTCAAAAATCCAATCTAGATCAGCACTTTACTCTCTTCCTTTTCATCATCTTCATCTCCCTAATTCCAACATGATTTTTAATACCCATTATTTCAACAGCAGTTGGAGGCTAATACTTCGTACCATCTGAGAAGAGCTGGAAATGAGTCCAGTACTTGATCAACTGCCAACACTAAAAATAAAGTCTTTCTGTCACTAAAAAGCAGGGACTGCCAGTTTTCTAATTGGGTAGAGCAGCATTAGCTTTTCAAGTCTCACCAGTTTAGTCATTCTGACCACTAAGTATGTAATTTCTCTCCCACTCAGCCAGCGCTCTCTGGCACTGGATCAAGACAGTATATATAAAATCCTGCGCTTAAATTACTGAAATTTTAGTTCCTGCCTGAAATAACTCTACGTTTCATAATTAGAAAGCTCACAAGTAATTCACTCCAGTGTGGAAAACAGAAATTTAGCTACTGCAGTAGCAACAGTGGCAACGTTGCACTTACTTAATGCAAGTACCTAAAGGCACTTTTACAATTCAAGCAAAATATATATATGCGGTTTCTGCCACCAGCTATATTACATAAAGATATTCCACGTTTCCAAGATGCACCCTTAGATCAGCTTCAGCCAAACCAAGGTGCTCCCCTGCACCCAGGGCTGACACTCACCCCGTTGCCTTGAATGGCAACTGAAGGTTGCAGAGCAGTGTGGCGAGGCCAATGCCGAATGAAGGCTAACACTGTCAATAATGGGGAAAAAATACAAATAGCACTGTCAATAGTGGGGAAAAAAATATAAATAGCACTTTTCAGCCCCCTTGGCAAGGTTACTCCTCTCACACCATACCTGTGAGAAGGGTGAGAAGAGCTGGGAAGGCATGACAGGGCACAGCAGGGCCACTCCGTGCTCCAGCAACAACCCTCTACGGGAAGAGGCTCTCTAGCTCTTCTCATAACTGGTCAGAGACATGGAAAAACAGCTGCAAATGGTTTTAGCTCCAGCTTGGCAAACCACAGATGAGATTTGTATAACCTATCTATAGACCTCAAAGACAGACAGAGGAATCTCTGCTGGTCATTTCAAGCTTTCTTTGCCTCTCCCACAGCAGGACATTGTGCAGGCTCTGCTGGCTGAAGCCAGGGCTGCCTTCGTCCTGCCCTCTTGCACCCCTGGCCAGCAGTCCCCCGGCAAGGGCCACTGACACTCATTTGATACTCCACTACACAGATCCAGGAGCCAAACTGGCTCCCAGCGGGACCAGACAAGCACTTACACTGCTATGAAAAGCATATGACAAGAGCAGCAGGAAGGGCAGGACCGAGATACTCTTAAGCTGCTACCAAACAGAAGCTGTCCTTTTTCCTGGCCAGAGAGCTCACCCTGTGTACAGCCCAGGGAAAAGTGCTTTTTCAACAGAGAAAGCAACAAAGTGACTCCAGGGTCGGTATGGCTTCCACAGAAACCAGCTCTTCCTTGCAGACTCCAAAGTAAAGGCAAAGACGAAGAAAAGAGTGACTTTATGCAGAAACACCTCAAATCGTCTGCAAATGAAAAGAAAGAGGAGACCCCTGTGGTGGATTCATAGACAGGTTATTCAGAAGCAGAACCCTCCCCGTAGATTTCGTTCATATCATTGTCTTGCAGCCACATCAGGTTTTGTTCCAACATCTGAGTCTCACCTTTGTGGCCAAGAAAAACCAACAAAAAAAGTTGGTTTATAGAAAGAAAACCCTACATTCCATAATTCTACTTATGAATCTCGTTGCCAACACTGCAGCGCCTGGGAAAGCTGAAATTTTCTTCTTGGTAGTTCCAGATTGAGATGGCTCAATGCTCTCTCAGTACCAGTGCCATGCTTCTCAAGGCTCAGCAGAAATCACTCCCAGAGAGGCTG
The DNA here is from genome assembly GCA_025769975.1 of Gallinago jamesoni. Taxonomy (NCBI): domain Eukaryota; kingdom Metazoa; phylum Chordata; class Aves; order Charadriiformes; family Scolopacidae; genus Gallinago; species Gallinago jamesoni. The sequence continues at coordinate 922,774 of JAOQGH010000013.1, forward strand.
GCAGCAGCTTCCTCGGGCATTTCCCAGCCCCTTGCAAGGCAGAGCCTTCCCGTTTGAGTGAACCAGTGGGTTTTCTGCGTTTTGCCATTCTTCCTGCCTGGTACCTGACCCAGAGACTGGGATCCACCAGGGCTCAACTGCCAGGAAGTGTCCTCATTCCCAGCAGAAAAAGGCACCACCTCAATCACAGGAGACAGGATTTTCTTTGACACATAACAAAGGATGGAGCAGACAAAGAGGGTGCTGGATAAAGAAATCTTTCTAAGAAGGAAGTGATTCCACATTTCTTCCTGAAAGGACCGTAGCTGAGGTTTTCCCAGCGTTTCTGTTCCCAGTGCAATCACATGGATTTGCCACACCACTGAACATGGTGCAGCTTTAAGGACATGCTTTCTTTTAAATGCTAGTGAAACCTCAATATAATTTGTTATCGCAGTAGAAGTTAATCTATATATTTTCTTAAAACATGGTGGAAAAAAAACCCTAACTAAATCCATCAATTTAAGGTCTGGACTGTGGCTGGATTTTGAGAGTGGTAAGTGAAGGAGAAGACAGGAGCTGCCAACCCTACAACAGTCTGCAGTTCCCTAAGGTAACAAACTTTCCAAGAACTCCCGATACTGGAAAACCACGTGTGCTCCATACATGTTTGAGAATCCCACTCACAGGAGTTTTTAAATGGTGACCACACTTTCAGGCAGAGTTCACTTGAACTTGCCTTTATTCATGGGGAAAAAAAGAAGAACCAAAAGAAACAAACAATTGATGCTATTAGGGCTGCTCAATCCATAGGAAAGGATCTTTCTTGGTTTGTTGATTGATTGGTTTTTTTTCAATCCTGTTGGAAACAAACTAAAGCAAATCTCAGCACAGCCACCAGTAACAAAATCCTTCATGGAGGGCTTCTGAGCACACCAGCCTCCTGCTGCCACCCCGCAGCACAACCAGCGGCCAGGGACTCTGATCTGGTGACACACATGGAAAGAGAAAGATGGTGGCCAACATGGTGCTGAGAAGAAGTGATCTATTAAAGAAAGCGACCTGTAGAATAAGTTCACCAAGAAGGACAAGTCCTGCTTGAATGATAGTTCCTTGCCAGAACCGTGCAGGGCCACTGTCACACAGTAACCGAGCACTGCAAGGCATCAAGGACACTGCTGGGCACAGAGCTCTTGTCACAGCAGGACACCAGAACTCCTGCTGGTTTGAAAGATGGAGACAATTAAGGCGTCAACTTTCCCCAGTGACATTAATGACATTTTGAGTCTAATCAAGACCTGTGATCTCTGTGATCAAGGAAATACAGACCTGATGCAAACTTTGATGTTTTTACAAGAGCAAGGTAAGCCCAGTTCGCTCGACGCCGTGCTCATGCCCCGCGTGGTTCAGATACCGGCAGCCCGGTGTCAATTCCCGATGGAGTGCTTGGTCAGGACCTTCTCAGTGTCACACAGTCCTGGGTAGCACATGCTGAAAAAAGGAGGCAGCCAGAAAGGCACAGCAACAAATGTGCCCGGCAAAGGGAGGAGTGTCGGGGCAGAGCGAGCTCCCTGTCTGTAACCACCAGGCACAGAAGCAGAGCCAGGCGCTGACCTGGCTCCCAGCTGAACCGCAGCCATTGCTCAGCCTAAAGAAGAGCAAAACCCAGAGGAAGCCCAGCCAGAGGATGGTGATGTCCGTGTTTATTGCTGTGCCACCCAAGTGTCAGTGCCTTGTGGGTGGGTGGCACAGGCACCCCTCACATACAAGTGCCATAACCTGGAGGGTGACCAGGAAAAATTTAGGAGAGGACAAGGCTTGTTGACAAAGCCCTACTTCCAGAGCCATGAAACAGTCTCAGTACTGAGTGCATCAGCCCATTTCTGCTGAAGAGGAAAGAGACACAAGGAGCACCATGCAGGAGGACTGTCAGAGGTATCACAATGCAGCCCCATCTCTGTGCCAGCTGGGACAGAGGAGCTTAAGGGAGGAAGCAGCGAGTTGATGACTGGGAGAACAATCCTGCAGAACACGGAATCCCAGGATGGTTTGTGTTGGAAGGGACCTTAAAGACCATCCAGTGCAGGGACACCTCCCACCACACCACGTTGCTCCAAGGCCCCTCCAACCTGCCCTTGAGCCCCTCCAGGGATGGAGCAGCCACAGCTTCTCGGGGCAACCTGGGCCAGGCTCTCACCACCCTCACACCAAAGAAGTTCTTCCCCACATCTCAGCTCCATCTCCCCTCTTTCAGTTCGAAGCCATTACCCCTCATCCTATTGCTACACACCCTTGTGAAAAGTCCCTCCCCAGCTCTCCTGGAGCCCCTTTAGGGGCTGGAAGGGGCTCCAAGGTCTCCCCGGAGCCTTCTCTTCTCCAGGCGGAACCCCCCCAACTCTCTCAGCGCCCCCTCCCAGCAGAGGGGCTCCAGCCCTCCCAGCATCTCCGTGGCCTCCTCTGGACCCACTCCAACAGGTCCATGTCCTTCTGATGTTGGTGACCCCAAAGTGGAGCAGAATCCGCCCCCCCCCCTCGCCCTGCTGGCCATACTGCTGGGGATGAGCCCAGGGGGCAGGAGGCTGCTCTCCATCCATGGGTCTGTCTCACTGGGAACATGACCATATGTCCCCAAGCCCGTGAACACATTCCTGGTTTCAGGCTGGGTTCCCAGCACAAAGCACAACCAGGGCCACGATCAAGTGATTTTGTGATGCAGGCAGATGGGGGGGTGTCAGCCATGGACTACGTGGTGACCTGGTTGCTGGAGGCGTGACAGACACGCAGCCAGGAGAGGCTCTAGAACCAAAATGGCTTGTGTTAGGAGGTTGGACAATAGCACTTGTTGTGTATCACTCCTGGAAATCACATCACAGCTACATCTAGGATCAGCAAATGGTTAAGTAGCAAGTGTCTCAATGTATGGCTGAGATTGAAAGAAGTCATTGGGAAGAGAAGAAACTCCTGGAATAGGGAGAGATCTTACCAAATCCAAAAAGAAGCAATACATTAGTGGATGGTATAATACAGAATAGCGGATGTATGGGAAATTGTGATATTTTGGAAAAGAGCCACCAAGGCTTTTATAGAGAGAAGTCATAGAACAAAAGGCCCCTGGAGTCCTCCAAAGGGTAAATTAGAAGCAAGGTAAGGGGTGATACAACCCACAGGGACCTCCTAAATGCTTCTTACCAGGAGAATCCTTCTCACTATAGGAGCCACCAAGGCTCCTATAGACACTGAATTACACGGGCAAGAAGGAAGATCGCTGCACAATTACATGAATTTTCATGACAGGGAGACCAGAATATGCAATAGGTTTTCTTCCTGGACATCTCTGCAGAAATCTTTCCTCAGTCTGCCAGATGTATTAAAAAATGACCTGGAAGATTCAACTACTCAAGGGGGTAAAGAAAAGGATGAACTTGAAGGAGAATCTTAAAATCCTAAGCACCTGGTGATAACATGGGAGATGAAATTCAATGCAGATCACTATAGAGTGAATCACAGGCAAAAAATACACCTAACGTCATATAACAAAGTGAAAGGCTCTGAGCTTATTACTGCCATTCAGAAAAAAGCTCTTAGGATTATAACAAATAGCTGTAGGAAAACACCAGCTCCAGGCTCAGAAATTAAAGCAAATTCTAGAAATTATCTGGAATCGAACAAAACAAACCAGAAAATGTCATGAGGGCCCTATGTAATGGTGTACTAGATTTTCAGTATCGTAAGAAATTCTAGTCTCTACAACTAAAAGAGATGTAGATATCAACGGGACATGAATTAGAAAAAGCTTAACTTTAAAAAATGAGGAAAAAAAAAATCCAATAGCCCCCAAACAGTTTTTCCCATTTTCCAAAAGCATTTCTGCTGTGGCATCACAAATATGGTTTACAGTATTTGTAGGGCACCACAAAAATAAACAAATCCTCAGGAATATGGTTTAGTAATTTTTATTTCCTATTTCTTATTTATTTTTTTTTGTCAGAGTTAGGTTGATGGTTGGACTAGATGATCTTTGAGGTCCCTTCCAACCTAGATGATTCTATGATTCTAATTCTCTGGGGGATAAAAAAAAAAGCTGGCTAAAGAAGACTCAGAAAGATAAGAAGAGAAGAAGCTGTAAATGGTTTGGGGAAAGCAGGAGGCTGGCTCTCCATCTGCCCCACACTCTGCTGGAACCTCAGCCCACTGCAGCAGTCCCGGCCGGGACAGGGTTGCGGAGGAGAGCACAGGACTCAGCCCAGCCAGAGAAACCTTGAGCCTCTGTAAACACCCCTCTGAAAGTTTCATCAGCACAGACTAACGAGGCCAACTGGTCACCTAAAACATAGAAACAGAGATCATGTTGTACCAGGATGAGATGAAAGCACAGCGGAGAAGGTGGAGAGCTCCAGGGAACAGAGCCAGACTCAGAGTGCTCCTGACAAACCTTCTTACAACAAAGAGAAAGAGGAAAATCCCTGCACTGAGATGTGGGAAATGTCTGAAGGCAAAAAAAAAAAAAAAGACCAAAAAGGACCACGCAGCAGAGGGATCACTGACTCAATACCCACTGGGACCACCATGCCACTGTGTGACAGGTCTCACTCTCGTGAGGACAACTCTGTTCCTGACGGGTCTTGGCCACTGTGGCCACCACGTCATGTCAGCTCCCACAGCTCCCCCACTACAGGGAGCACACTCTTGCTCAGGGTCTTCATCTCTCAAAGCAACATTTACTAAATATATTGTTATGGCATTAATGATTGGTACCATTAGTTGTAATTTTGCTTTACCATCCCCTCATCTCTGTCCCCGTTGGGTAATTAGGGCTCAGCAGAATGACTCAGTGGGTAATGCCGAAGAAGAAAGCGAATCTCATTCTGTAGTACATTACAGACAACTGCTGGTAGTAAAGCCCTGAAGAAAATTACTCCTGGGCTGGAGGCATCTCCATTTAAGTATCACATTCAATTTGAAAGCAACAGACTCCTAAGAAGGCCAGAGGAGAAAAACAAGGCTCACTGTGAGTTCAGAATATCAGCTAGGTGGAACATCTAGTTTCATCTAGTTCCAGTTTAGAAGAACATCAACAAGAAAGGTGAAATAAAACCAGCTTTATGGTATCTAGGTAAAAGAAAATACAGTTTGAGGAGAACACAGTCTAGCACGTTCTGTTCTGCAAGGGAAGCAATCACAGCCAGAGGCAAACAAAGAATTCAGGTTCATTTGGAAGAAAACGGAATTGGGTCAAACACTGAGAAACGCTTCCCAACTGCTCAGGGTGCCAGCGCTGGCACAGACGAGCTCCTCCTGAAGATGTTTAGGAAGGGATTAGTTCTCTGTCTTTTGCAAAAAGCTCTGATAAGCCCAGTCATGCCTTAGCGCAGAGGATGGGACCAGAAGGTCTTCTGTGATCTCTTCCAGCCATGCGCTGGTAACTCTACCACAGCAGCCTGTTCTCACCAACACAGACTGGGCTTCTCAAACTGGCCTGAGGAAGAGAAAATGACAAAAAAGGCAAATGAATGGTGGAAGAAGAGACACAGCTTTCAACATCCCACAACAGAAATAGACCTATCAAAGCACTGCTCAAAGAGCCAGAGGATTAGGAGAGCAGCTTAGATAGACTGGAGAAGAGGTAGGTGCGAACCACTCACTGACAGCAGGCCATAGCAACAAATAAAAATAACAAAAAAAAAAAAAGCTGGTGGTTTTGTTAACAAGAGGTATCCCCAAATCTCCAAGGCTCTGAGGGTTTCATCACCATAGCACCCTATTTTAAAAGATAGCCCTGGAATCACATTACATTAAAATGTCTTATTTTCCCTAATGCAGCAGTTCTTCTTTTGGACAGGGCTTGAATTTTTAAGTGACTAGCAAAAGTTGCAGGAAGCTGGGCATAATGTCAGCACATTGATTCCCTCCCAATGACTACAATCAATTCTTTGTTCCTTGCTTGCTTTCTGCAACACTGAACAATTTTCTTAAAGATTAACAACAGAACAGCTAAACCAAATGGCAAAGAAGGGATTTTGCAGAGGGACTGAGCTGTAGACTGAAGACAAGCCAATACTGGAAACAGCTATAAGACAATATTTGGCCATAAGCAGAGGGCTTCTTCTATAGCAGCTATTAATAAGGGATCAAAAATAACTCCTGCAATATGCTCTGAAGTTCGAGCCCTGGCTCTGCTGACATACAGGTTGGCACCGTCCTGAAGTCTCTCATCAAGAGACAGACAAATTCACCACTTATCTTCTCCAGTGTGAGGGAATGCTTGTTCAGAATAACTCCGGTGATATCAATTTAAAAGACAAGCCATTTAGGGATGCGAAGGTCAAGTTCTGTTTGTCAGTCACCCAAGACAGAAAAAATAAAAAGCCAGTGCAAATGGTGACGTGAATACAAAATCCATCCTTTGCAAGAACACCTTGATTCTGCCTTCAGCCAGACACAGGAGTTCAGGCTGCTGCAAGCCAGGAATAGAAAAAGGCTCCAAAACTCCTGGATTAGCAAGGCAATACCCCCTACATATACATATTCTTTCTTCTAGTTTAGAGGACGCTATGAAATAGAATCTTCATGCCACAGCCGTAAGTTACCCAAAAATTCAATAAAATTGCCTATTAAATATAAAGTATAATTGCCTACCACTTATGCAATATAGTATTACTGAGCCTTCTAAAAATCGCTGGATTTTTATTTTAAAGCTATTGCTGCAATATTTGAGAAGGTATCTGGCCTTAATGATTCTTCCCTATCTTATTTCTTTACTCTAATCTGCAATAAATATACCTTTTTAATTATTCTTTATATCACAGGGGCAGCCTTCTGGCACACTATCCCAGAACCTGGCAACCTGTAGCTTAACTTCCAGAGCGAGAATTTATACCCATCAAAGATTTTGGCACCAATTATGTCCTAAAGCAATTAGTTCCACAGCTGCATTTTAGTCTAGGTGAAAAAAATATTTGTTTTAAAATTCTGATGTCCTTTAATACTGCCTTGTGGGAAAAAGCAAACATTCCTAATCACACCTTACATATAATTTTGGATACCTCTATCATATCCCTGCTTGTGGTTTTCCACCAGTCAGAAAGAACTGTAGACACTTCTGATCTCTCCCTGTACAGAAGCCACCCCGTAACTTTGATCCCCTCACTGTTATTTCCCGTATCTTTCTATTGATTACATTTTTTGGCAGACGGTAGAAAGCAAGCACATACTAACCTACACATGGGAAAAACATGAACTCATACTGGCTTTACGACTTCTATTTATTTATTACTTTCATAATAATTGCTCATATTTGATGTGCTTTTCACCCACTGTAGTACTCCCATGCTATCACAGTAAATCCCCAAAAAACCTTTTCCAGCCTGTAACATCTGGACTGGAATCCTCTGTTTCCCCATAAACATTACTTCCCAGTTACTGACCAAATTTTGCCAGCCATTTTATCAGCCAATTAACCAATCTTGTGGAACCCCTCACTGTCAGCCTTAATTTTATTATCCTGAATATTCAGCACCATCAACAAGCTGTTACCTCACTCTTTATTCCCTTTCACATCTCATCTGGGTGTGCAGAGCAGCACGGACTCCAGGGGAGATGCAGGGGATAACTCCCCTTCTGCTGCAAACTGACCTTTTACTCCTAGCCTTTGCTTTATCTCTTTCAGACAGTAATTAATCAATTATAAAATCTCTTTTTATTTCACAACAGCTTTGTTTCTTAGGGCTTCCATATAGGGACCTTGTCAAAAGCGTTTTGGAAACCCAGATGTACCACCTCAACCAGGTCCCTCCTCTCCATGTACCCACGGACTCCTTTGGGTTTATCATTTCCCAGGCTCTTCTTGGGAGTCCTTCTTGGACACTAGAGCACATGGAGAAATGTCACTTCCCATCGCCCTTGCCCTGCTGCCAGGATGCTCCTCTGGTACTTGGTCTGTTTTAAGTGATGTGTTATACACAACACATAATAGCTCAGTGACTTCATATGCCAGTTCCTTCTGAACAAATACCAGCTGGTGCTGAAAAGCCGACACTTATCATTTGTCAGAGCAGTTCTGGAACCTCTTCTGTCAATACCACAGCCTGGTAAACCTCAGAAAGCACAATTTTTATTTTTTAAGAAGTCTTTGTAAAGACTGAAGGCATGCAGACACAGTACTGCTGGGGAGCAATACAAACCTGTCTGGCACACAATGGCAAAATGGGGACAGATTTGTCATTTGAAACTATTTAGTTGTGCTGTATCCAAGACTCAGACTCTCCCAGTACTCCCCAGAAAAACCCGATACGGTGTGCTCCCTGAATACAGTACAGGACAGAGAGGAGAAAGCATACAGGCTACCCCATATAACAGAGGATATGTCACAAGGAACAACATATCATTCTTTCAATTTTGAAACGATTAGGATTTAAATTCCACTAAATCATCACTTTTCAATTTTCTTTATTGCAAGTCCCCCTGTTTTATAGATACAACATGTAGAAGTTCACATAAGTCCTATTTGTCTGCAGCAAATACACTTGCCTCCGTGCAACCCCCTCTCTAAATGTATCCCACCTTCCTCTTCCTTGTATAAAGGGAGAGAATGAGGAATGTGTATGACCAGAGAAGGTGGGCAAACTCTAGGAGCAGAGGTGTGGATAATCTTACCTGGATGGTGGGAGGCTCATGTACTGTGCCTTTGCACAGCGGTCAGACACCCAGTATCTCGGGTGCTGCTCCCCTCACACTGGGGACGGTACTGCGATGAGAAGTACAGTCTGGGGAGCTGCAGGGGACCTTTCAGCTTCCCCCCAAACTAATTAAATTGAGAGAAGCAAAGAGACAGATGGTCCAGGAAACAAAAGGCAGTCAGTAGGCAAGCAACATGGGGACTGGAGACAACCTCAAGAGCTCCAGGGACTCCCCAGACTAGATAGTCTGGGGAGCATCCACACTGCCTCGGAGCAGCTCCCACACCTCGGGGATGCAGGAGCAGGCAGCGCGTGGTGGAACTGCCCAGGAACAGCCAACAAACAGGACTCAGATCCCACCCGGGACTATCAAAAGGAACAGAGAACACCAAGTTGTCAAACAGTGCTATTTTCCTCACTGGCTCCTTCTCCTCCAAGCCAGAACTTGGTCCATGGAGGGACTTAAGCTGCCAAGACTTGCTGTCCCCTCGCTGCCCTGCTTGGGAAAGGCTGGTCTACAGATCCCGGGAGCTGCTCAGTCCAACCAACCACCCAGGGGTCCTCACCCACCAACAGGGGCACGAAGGCTTAGCACTCAAAGCTGCTTCTTCAAGCCAGCTCTCCAGGGTGCCAAATCCATCATCTGGGCACACGGGGCAGAACAGCCCGGGCCAACTCCTCACAGGTCTGTGTGGGTGCTGAGGTTCAGCAGAGCTGGACCCTAAGACATGCTTTTTGCAAGGACATGAGGAAGGTGAGGCTGCTCGCCCTCCCAGGTGATCCACGGGGACCGAGCAGCCACCACTTGTGGGCTGGTTACAATGGCCAAAGCTGCTCACCCCTCCACGGAGCCTGATCCTACCCAGTGCTTCCTGCACCCCTTTCCGTGCTCTGATGGCACCAAGCAACAGTTAATATCTAAGTGCAGCAGCAATTACAGCAGTAGCTGGACTGAAAGTAAAAAGGGCTCCACTAAAGTGGACTCTCAAACTCAAAGTGACCATTCAGCTTGCTTTACAGCATCTCCTACAGCGTCAGCCATTCTGCACATGGCAGCAGCAAAAAACAATCTTCAGCAACTGGGAGACAACTCCTAAGCCCATGAATATCATTAAGGCAGCCAAGAAAGATAAGAGAATATCCCTCTTGGGATATTGGTTGAAGAGCCACCAATATCTGTACTTAGAGATGGTTAAGAATCACAGAATGATGTGGGGTTGGAAGGGACCTCTGGAGATCATCCTGTCCAACACCCTGCCAAAGCAGGTCCACCCGGAGCAGGTCCCGCAAAAACGTGTCCAGGTGAGTTTTGGATGTCTCCAGAGAAGGAGACTCCACCACCTCTCTCTGGGCAGCCTCTTCCAGGGCTCTGCCACCCTCACAGGAAAGAAGTTCCTCCTCATGTTTAGGTGGTACTTCTTGTATTCAAGTTTGTGCCCATTTCCTCTTGTCCTGTCACTGGGCACCACTTAAAGAAGACCAGCCCCATCTTCTTGACACCCTCCCTTTAAGTATTTATAAGCATTGATCAGATCCCCATCAGATCCCCAGAAGCATTTAGCAAAGTGGTAGTAAGAAGCAGAAACCCACAATCCCCATCTCCCTTGAGAGATATTACCTGGCATTACTTCTTATTGCATGTCTATTCCTGAGGAAAAGAGGTCACGACATGCCTTAAACCTGAACTACAGCTGACAGATATATAGTTATGAATCGTTGCTTAGGTTGTTGTGCAAGTTTACACCAAAAATTAGAGAAGGCATCACAGGTATGAGATGACAGCAATTGCTCACTGGCCATGTTCCTGCAAGACTGAACTCTGAAGAAGTTCAGAGACAAGTCAGCTAGAAAGAATCCCTCCTATTTCCCTCCCAGCAGGGACCTCACCTTAAAACTTAATTTTTTTAGAAGGGAAAAAAAGGTCAGGAAATAAGGAAATCAGGAAAATCCCCTAGAAATGTTTAGTTTGCTGTGCACAAGAGTGTTCAACAGTCACTGCAGAGAGCTACAGGTGAGTAAGAGTGAAGTTTCATGCAGAACATACAGCCACAGAGGTGCTGGGGCTGGGGTTAGTATAAGACAGACAGACACGCCAGAAGGAACGGAGAAGCAGACTGGTCCTGTAGTTACATTGTGCTGCACCAGAGCCCCCACCCAGGAAGAAAGGGTAAAGGAACAAATCACTTTTGGGACCAGGCAGGATGCAGACACGGCTGAGGAGGGAGCTGGCTGATGTCACCGCAAAGTCACTGTCATCTTTCAAAGGTCATGATGACAAAGGGAGGCTCCTGATGACAGGCAAACACCACCCATCACATAAGAAGGATTCAGGGTCTGTCAGTCCCACCTTAGTCCCTGGAAAGGCCATGTAGTAAATCTTCCTGAAAGCTATTTCCAGTCACACGCAGGAGGTGGTGGTGACTGGGAACAGCCAGCACGGATCTTCCAGTGGCAAATCTTGCCTAACTTGATTGCCCTCCACGATGACAAGCTGGCTGGGTGGATGATGGGACAGCAAATGTGGTACATGTCTGACACCACCACTGAGAGTATTCTTAATAGCCAGATTGGCAAGAGCTGGACTACAGAAGCGGATGTTAAGGCGATGGAAAATTGTCTAGAATATCAGGCTCAAAATGTGGCCAAGTCGTACAAGGTCCTGCTGGCAGCTGATTGCCAGCAGCGTCCCTCAGGGTATCAACCTGGAGGCCAACACAATTCAAAGTTGATTAACGCCAATGATGGGACAGAGAGCACTCTTGATGAGTTTGCAGATGATATCAAACTGGTTGGTGCGGCTGGGGCAGGATCCTTCTCAGAGGGACCTGCACAGGCGGGAGACAGGCCTGGTGAAGAGCTTGAGAAGGTCAAGCATGGCAAATGCAAAGTCCTGCCCCCAGGACACAGCAACTCCTTGCATCAACACAGATGGGGGCAACTGGCTGGAGAGCAACTGCAGAAAAAGGCTGCTGAGTTCTCGGGGAGGCAGAGCAGGCAGATGAGAGGCAGCCACGATAGCTGCTCTCATGGACTATCAATATCATTGTCTGGAAGAGACTCTGATACACAACATCGGCTCTCTGCATCTCAAAGGTCTTTGAAACGGTAACTTTGAACAAAACTTCTGCCTTTCAAAGCTCACTCACAAAACACAGAATCCCCTAAACACTACCCTGGGAACATCAGCGTGCAGTAAGCTGAGCCGGCTGGAGCACGGGGTAGCTCAGTCGGCTTCCTAAGAACATAGTGAAGAGGCACCAAGCGAAACAAGAACTGAAAATTGGCATCAAGTGATGAAACCAGCTTTGAAGGTTTAACCTAAACACTGCCTCCTTCGGAAGCAAGTCAGCAGCATTTTCTAACCTTCTCTAGGGAAAGCCATGTCAGCTCAGTATTTATAATTCTGCTTAAAATACTTGCTGCAGTCTGCTTAAAAACCACCTCTCGCATCCAAAAAGGAAAATGTTGTGGTAATAAGCTGGAAGGCAGCCTTTTGCATGTGCCACCAACTTGCTTTGAAGGCATCTTTGCCAGTGTAACCGTAATTGTTACATTAATGCAACGTATAGATCATACCAGTAGTACAAACATCACTTGCAATGTTCATTAAAAGACTCAAGCAAGGGCACGCGGTTTGCTTGCACAGGAACTTCTGCTGGCATGATCACACCACTTAAAAATATTAGATCAGACCCTTGGCACGTCTGTAGCGTTTGCGTGACTGTCCTGGGTGCAGGTAAATTCCTGCCTGGGCCCAGGATATGTCCCTCTTCCCAGCTGTGCTAATGGCACCAGGTAGCTCAGATTTCGTTGGAATCCAGAAAACCACCAAACCTGCCTACGCTGGAGAGCACGGGACTCCAACCTACAGACGGCAGAGAGCAAATGGAGTTGTAAAATGGCTTGCTAGATAAAAATTTATGACATTTCATCCTCCAAAGCCACAATGGTATTTAAGGTAAATATTCTGATGATTTCTGCCAGCAGAGCAGGATTTATGTCAATGATGTCACTCAGAGCAGTGTCCTGGCAGCACCAGGACAGCACCAGTAGAGCAACCCCAGCACTCACAGCCTGCCCCAGCCACCTACAGAAACCCCTACAGACATCTCTTGCATGAAGCTGTCACTCAAGATCAATCATAGAGTCATTGAATGGTCCGGGCTGGAAATGACCTCCAAAGGTCATCTAGTCTGACCTCCCCGCAGTCAGCAGGGACAGCCCCAACTAGACCAGGTTGCCCAGGGCCTCCTCGAGCCTCCCCTTGAATGTCTCCAGGGAAGGGGCCTCAACCACCT
>JAOQGH010000013.1:948993-968926 GCA_025769975.1 Gallinago jamesoni
TTCTCTTCTCCAGGCTAAAAAGCCCCAGCTCTCTCAGCCTTTCCTCATCAGGGAGATGCTCCAATCCCTCCATCATCTTAGTTGCCCTACGCTGGACACTCTCCAGTAGTTCCCTGTCTCTCTTGAACTGGGGAGCCCAGAACTGGACACAGTATATCCCAGTTGTGACCTCACTAGTGCAGAGCAGAGGGGGAGAATGACCTCCCTACACCTACTGGCTACACTCTTCCCTACGCAGCCCAGGATCCCATTGGCCCTCTCGGCCACAAGGGCACATTGCTGGCTGATGGACTCCCTGATCTTCTCCTCAGTAGTGCTTTCCAGAAGATCCACCCCTAACCTATATTGGTCCCTGAGGTTCTGAAGTGACAACTTCTGGTGCCCTGCATCCCCTGGGTCTGCTGGGCACCATTGGGTTGCTGGGGAGGCTGCAGTGAGAGGAAAGGAAAGGAGAGCCCTGTGGTGTGCAGTCTGAGAGACACGTCTGGTGGTTGGGGCAGACACTGGGAGGTAAGATGTGGCCAACTCGACTCCCTGCCCTCCTGGACAGGTTGAGAGTGTCCTGCTGCCAGATGGAGAGGCATCCCGCCATCTGTGCTGGGGAGGGACAGGCCTGGACCACACTCGCTCTAAGGACGGGCTTCTGTGCTTCACCACCCCTGTCTTCTCCTCCCTCCCCGACAGCAGCAAACATCCTCAGAGCAGAGATCAGACTGGTTTGCAGCAGTGGATCCTGAATTTTGGGATGCAGGGACCCTTTATGGAGCTGATGACCAGCTTTTAATACACCCACTCCACCTCCTCTGGAGGGGTACAGGAGCCTCGGAAGCCCCTGCTGTCACCGGTGGGAAGTCAGCTGGAGGGGACAGGTCTGTCCAGGTCTGCTGGAGGCTGGTGTCTGCAGCACCATCTCAAGCAGCATGTGTTGGACACATCCTCTGAGTCATCTGGCAGAGGTTTCCCAACCTTCAGGGGAAAGGATGCTCATCCCCGCGTGCTGGGGCAGCGTCAGCTCTGGGGTATGGCTCTAACTCTCTGCAAGGCCTCAGGGAACCCCGTGGAAGGTCTGTGGCCATCATGACCAACTGCAGTGGGTGATGCCAAGGTGCTCATGTCACCATCCTCTTCACAGTGTGCCAATGTGTCATGGTGACAGGTAATGCCCTGCTCAGTAATATGGCTGTACCCAGTTAACTAAGACTCCCACAATTCCCTTCAGTGGGGTCCTGAGCACCCTGATACGTTCCTATTACCACCTGTCTCTAATGTCCCCGACTGATGAGGTGACCTGCTGTGCTCTGAGCTGTTGGATGGGCCATGCCCAACCAGACTGGGTCCTTCAGGTCCCCTCTGCTCTGCTTGTCTGCGCTTGGCCAGGGGCTGGGTGGGTGATGCCCGCCTGTCGTGACAGCGCGGCTCCTCTCCCACTGGCAAGACAAAAGGCAGCCTGGTGTCCGGTGACAAAAGCCTTCCCTGCATACAGGATGTGAGCAGCACATCCTCCTCATGATCCTCCTCCCCTTCCTTTGCTCCAGGTCTTGGTTCAGGACCAGGAATTTCTTACACAGAGTTCAGAGCAAAATTACTGTCAAATCTAATGTCGAAGTTTTCCAGCTCCAAGGGAAGCCCCTCCCTGCTGCAGCCCTCCCAGTCCTCCTCCCTTCCTCCCAATCCCAGTAACGTGCTCCCAGCAGCTGGGGCAGCCTGGGCTCCTTGGCCATTCTGCAAAGGGTCTGCCTGCACCAAGAGGGCATTCTCCCCAGGAGAGGAGAACAAGTGGGAAGGATCCCATGCGCCCCAGAGAGCAGCAGACAGCCTCTTCATGCTAGCTGCCTTTTTTCTTTAATGCCTGCTTAGATTTTTTGAGTAGAAAATGGCCAGTGCAGGTGAGAGAAATTAAATGGGAGCTTTTGCTAACTGCATCTTGGCCTGGCCTGACAATCCTGTCCATGGCCACAGCAGTTAGGAGGAGCTGAGCAACCTGGTCTGGTGGGAGGTGTCCCTGCCCATGGCAGGGGCTTGGAACTCGATGATCTTTAAGGTCCCTTCCAACCCAAACCATTCTATGATTCTATGAATTAGAAGCACTGGAGCATCCAGCTTCCCTCCACTACAGTGGCTGGAAGATCCTTATGGAGCACAGAGGCCTCAGGGACTCCCAGGAGAGGCTCAGGGTAGGAAGCAGATGTAGACACCAGCAAAGCTGTTCCCTTCCTGGGAAAGGAGAAGAAACCTGGTTTCCCCTCCTGGAGCTCCCTGGGGAGAAGCTCCTGGAAGGGGCTGCCTTTTCTGGTCTCCACGTCCAGGTGATGGAGCACAGATGGACTGAATCTTCTTTGAATCCTTCAGGACACCAAAAATGCCTAAGAAAGGGAAAATCCTTTCTCTGCCTAGTGCCACCAGGTTCCTGTCCCTGTGTGGGGTTCACTGGGAATCAGGGACGACATCCTGCTCCCCTCCCTGCCCTGCTGTTGCAGCCAGCCTCCAAGGGACGAGGGGGAGTATTGCCGGGGGGGCGGGGGGGGAATATAGGGAGATAATTCCCAGGGAGGCGGAGAGTGGGAGTTTGTACCCCATCAAGCTGAGAACCAAGGGAACACCTAAAGGCAAACTGGGACTGCATGGCCCTGCCGGGGGGTCTGGGATGCAGCAGTGACCTGAGTATGATGGACCATTTGGAGCTGCATGTGGACTGCGCTCGGCTTTTCACGCTGGAAACAGCCTCAGCATGTTTTATACAAGGGCCTGGGTCTTCTTGGGCTCCCATGTTGCCCTGGCATGGAAACACACAGAAAAAGATGGAAAGAGCAGCTTTCTAGCCCTGTAGGAGCACTTTGTAGCGCCCCAGCCACAATTTCTGTAGGCTGCTCCTGAGATGTTCAGGCACAGAGGGCACTAACACGTGGTGGGAGGTTGTGGCAGGGTCTGTGGGACATCAGGGAGGTGGAGGCAGTACCTCTGCTCCTGCAGACACTGAGGTTACCTGGAGTTACCTTTTCACTGCTCCGAGCCCTCCCGTCGCATCCCTGAGCCCTGCCCTCCTGCTGTGCGGGAACTGTTTTCCCAGTGCCCCTGTGGCAGCCTTTCCCTCACAGTTTTGTGCTTATTTCTTATCTCTAGTGTCCCCACGTCCCTTCACCCACAGGAACATGGACATGGGGACGTGGTGGTGGTGGTGGTTGTGGGTTCCATTGCTGTTCTGGTTGGGAAGCTGTTGCCAAAGAGAGTTGTTGTTATTCCCCTGTTCTCCACATCTTCTCTTACAGCTTTTTATTTTAGAGCAACACTTTGAGCGTAACAAAATACCGACCAAAATATCTGACAGGTTGTACTGGTGGCACATCCGCTTGGCAACCAGGCTGCTGGTTTTAGGGAGCCACTGTGGGTTCAAACTTCCTCTCCTCCTCCCAACTCTGTGGGAATAGGATCGGGTGGGATCCCCAGGGAGTGGGATAGTGTGGCATGCCCAGTAGCAGTGGGGCAGTGCTGGGGCCCGGGGGTGCCTGGTGGTGTGGGGTGGGTGGGAGTGGTGGTGGGGCAGTGCCAGGGGTCCCTGGTGGTGTGGGGAGGGGGAGGGAGGCAGTGGGGCCATGCCAGGTCCCAGAGTTCCCCAATGGCAGTGGGGCAGTGCCATGGGTTCCCGGTGGTAGTGGGGCAGTGCCGGGGCTCCCTGATGTCAGTGGGGCAGTGCCAGGGTCTGGAGGTCCCCCACGGTGGCATAGGGTAGGTGGGGGTGGCAGTGGGACAGTGCCAGGGGTCCCCGGTGGTGTGGGGAGGGTGGATATGGCAGTGGGGCAGTGCCAGGTCCTGGGACTCCCTGATGTCAGTGGGGCAGTGCCAGGGGTTGCCGATGTCAGTGGGGCAGTGCCAGGGCCCGGGGGTCCCTGGTGGCGTGAAGCGGATGGGGATGGCAGTTGGGCTGTGCCGGGTCCTGGGGGTCCCCGCTGGCAGTGGGGCGGTCCTGGTGGTCCCCAGTGGCTTGGGGAGGGTGGAGGTGGCAGTGGGGCACTGCTGAGGCTCCCCGGTGGCGGTGGGGCCATGCAGGGTCCTGGGGGTCCCCGATGTCAGTGGGGCAGTGCCAGTGTTCCCCGATGGCAGTGGGGCAGTGCCAGGTCCTGGGGCTCCCTGATGGCAGTGGGGCAGTGCCAGGGGTTGCCGATGGCAGTGGGGCTGTGCCAGGTCCTGGGGGTCCCCGCTGGCAGTGGGGCGGTCCTGGTGGTCCCCAGTGGCTTGGGGAGGGTGGAGGTGGCAGTGGGGCACTGCTGAGGCTCCCCGGTGGCGGTGGGGCCATGCAGGGTCCTGGGGGTCCCCGATGTCAGTGGGGCAGTGCCAGGGTTCCCCGATGGCAGTGGGGCAGTGCCAGGTCCCGGGGGTCCCCGCTGGCAGTGTGGCGGTCCCGGCGGTCCCCAGTGGCTTGGGGAGGGTGGAGGTGGCAGTGGGGCACTGCCGAGGCTCCCCGGTGGCGGTGGGGCCGTGCCGGGTCCCTGGGGTCCCCGATGGCAGTGGGGCAGTGCCGAGGCTCCCCGGTGGCGGTGGGGGAGGTGGCGGTGGCGGGAGGGGGGGGCCACGCCGGGGCTCCCCGGTGGCGGGGCCCTGCCGGTGCCCTCCTCCGCCGGGCGGCCGCCGTGACATCAGTCCGGGCTGGCGCCGATCGCCGCCCTCCCGCGACCCGCCTTCTCCCGCCGCCAACAAAAGCCCCCGGCGCCTCCCCCGCTCCCAGCCCCGCTCCCAGCCCCGCTCCCGGCACCGACCCGGCCCGGCACAGCCCAGCCCAGCCGCAGGTAGGTGCGGGGACGTGCGGAGACACCCCTCCCTCCACCCCCCCCTCCCCGCTGCGGAGCCGCCACCGCTCCCGGCCCCGGGGAGGGCAGGTCTCCATCCCCCCGCATCCATCCGTCCCCGGGCAGACCCCAATCCCGGCGGCTATAACCCCCCCCCCCCCCCCCGCCCCGGGGTGGGATTCGGGTCTGGGGTGGGGGCGCAGACCGGGGTGCGGTGGGGCCCACTGAGGCGTGGAATGGCGGGAGCATCCGTGCACATGTCGGCAGATGCGGAAGCCGAAGCTTTTGCTTCAGATGGGGTGAACTTGTTCCCGACCCGTTGGGGAGCGGGCATCGACGCGGCGCGGTCGCTTCCCACCACGACGCCAAACTTCCCGCTGGTGTTAATCTTCACCCTCCGGGAAGCTGCCTCCTGCCTCCGCCAAGAGGGAATGCTCAGGGTTGTGGTCTCGTGCTGGGCTGGGAGCGGAGCCCACGCTTCCTATCCCCTCCCCAAAAATGCGGGCTCTGCTCCCGCTTCGCTTTGCAGCCTGAATAATGCTCACGCCCGGGGAGACCCCGTCCCCTCCGCCGGCGTGGACTGATGTAGCTTTGCAGAGGGGATTGACATGGCACCTGGCTGGGGACACTCTCCAGCACAGCTTCAGGTGCTACTTTCCAAACCTCAGAGGCAGCAGCGGGGCCAGCGCGTGGCGAGGGAGTTAATTAACACTTGGCAAAACACCGGATGCTGCCAAGTCGCAGCACTAGGTACAGGGAGGGACGGACGCGGAGAAGGTGGAAGTGCTCAAAGAGTGTTAGGTGTGAGATCGGCTTTGGGCACTGCACTTCCTGGCTCTTTTTAGCCCTGAGGAGGACTCACCACTTAACAAGTAGCTCCGTGCTTCCTGCTGTGCCGGCGTGGCGCCTTCCCCCCTCCCATGGCTCGGTGGGCACCATCTGCCCAGCCTCTGGCTCGCAGCCGACCTCTCCTCTCGCTGGGATGGGGGCCTCTCCCGCAGGGATGGCAGATCCTGAACCCAGCCCCTGGAGCGGCTGCGTTGGGCTCCTGGGAGGCAGCACAAAATGACAAGGATGTGACCCATTTGGCGTCGTGCAACAGTGAGCTTGGTTGGCTTTTGTCCTTTCTCCGAGGAACCCAGTGGTGATAGGGAGCTTTCCAGTCACCTTTGTAGCCAAAGCCTGGAGCAGGGTGGCCGGTGGGCAACAGTGTGTTGGTCCGTGGGCACATGGCGACTGGTGAGTGCTGGCCCATGGCCATGTCTGGCAGGTGGCTCAGCACGGTGCTGGCCTCGCGGGGCCCCTTCCCTGTCACAGTGAAACTGAAGGCTGCCTTAACGGTGGCAGGAGAAGAGATGCCTGATGGTGTGGCTTTGGGAACTGTAGAATGGATGGGCCATGCATGAGGATCCCGCTGGTCGTCAGACCCTCTTGGCTTCCTCCTCTCCTCTCGTGGCAATGCCCTCAGAGATCTCTGATCTGATACAGCTGTGTCTCCTGGGTCATTCTGTGATTTCTCCATGGTGATGCCCGGTGTTTGGCTGTGTCCCAGTGCTCGCCAGTCTCAGGACCCCATTCTCCTCTTGCTCATCTGCTTCACATCATGTATCCCAAATTACCTTCATTTATCCTCTTTTACACTGTTTGCAGCCCAGACTGCCCTTGCGTCACTTCTCCACCCCATGATTACATGGCAGAGGGACGCGGGGACAGTTCTAACTCGACCATTTCCACTTGTGGCCAGGTGATGTGAGAGCTGCTCCGGGACAGAGGCTGTTTCTCTAGGGCAGAGAGTCCCCCATGGGTCTGATTGCAGTTATGGGTGCTGAACCCTCTGATGCTCCGTCCCGGTGATTCCCCAGTGTTACATGTGTCCCCATGAGCTCATTCCTTTCTGCTCTGCCCACACACCTCTTCTGCCTGGTGCCTCCTCCTCCAAATTTCAGCTCATTTCGTGGCTGTGCCAGTGCTCGAAGCTGAAAGGCAATAACCAGACCCCAGGGCTTGGGGCTCCTGCTGTGGTTTCCTCCCCTTTGACTTGTTTGTCCCTTTCCCAGGCCACGTAATAATCCTGCGTGTCCTGCTGGGAACGTCGTTAGGGGTGCATTTTGTGCAGCACTGATGGTGCTTTCCTGCCACCCGCTTGCATTAATGCTCTCGTTGCAAAAGGAAAAAGAACGTTTTCCATGGGCCAGCATGAGTTCTGCTCCTCAGTGGTGTCCTCCAAGCGCAGAGTGATTGCTCTGCAATTAATTACTGGAGGATTTTAGTAGAACATCTGGCCACATACGTGGGAAAGGTTTTCGAGCTATCGCAGAAGCTCGAATGGTTGTGCTGACGTCCCGGTGGCTGCAGGTGAAGTCCATCAGAGGGTGAAGGGGAGAACCTGCTCTGCTCTGAGTGCTCCTGGAGTGGAGAAGATGCATTTGCAGAGTGGCCACTGCCACTTTAGCTCTGCTGGCTACGACCCAGCTGCTCTCAGGCAGGTAAAGCGGTGGTTGGTGCTTTGGCATGAGGAACAGGAGCACACTGAGCTCTCAGCCCACTCTACAGAGAGGGTGACCCTGTGTTCCCACCGCCCGACGGCTCGGCTTCATCTGCTTACTGCTTCCCCTTACAGCCCAAGTTAGGTGACATCCCAAAGCACCAGGACATACTGGTTCCATACTGGTTTACATACTGGTTCCATACTGGTTTGTGCCTGGTTTAGCCTAGCTTAGACTGCCTCCCAAACTGGTGCAACACAAGCCCATCTGAAAGGTGTGTGTGTCCGTAGCTTACATGTGACCCGGTGAACTGTATCGCTGCGGGGTCAGACACCAGACACCGAAATTAATCTCCAAAAAATGCCAGACTTGTGTGGTTCTGCACAAGCCTCACTTGTGTCTGTGCCTCCCAGCAGCACAGCTGCTGACAAAGAGGGTATCTTGGGGTTTGAGGCCTCTTGCCTTATCCAGAGTGGATGATGGACCAGCTGCGGGGCTGAGCCACGCTGGGTACAGAGGATGCTCTGTAGGGCCCTGGTTGGGTTTGCTGCTGCAGGAGGGAGGAAAAGAATCTTGATTTTTTGGCAGCCCTGGATGCCTCTCCTGCCTGTGCTCAGTGAGGTCCTTGGCTGGAGGACACTCGCCTCCTGTTCCTCATTCTGCATGGGCCTAATAGGGATTTGGAGAAGTGCGATTGCGGTCAGTAAGTGTTGCAATTGGACAGAATATGGTGCTCACGGTGCAAAGTACTCTGAAAAAAAATATGTTAAAATGTTGGAAGGTTTGCGAACTCTCTGTTGTATCTTTAAGTAGTCATTAACTCGGAAAGTGGGACGAGAGGTCTGTCTGGATGGTTATTGTAAGGGTTTTGCTCTGGGGTGGCTGGTGGGGGTCCCGGGCTCTGTGAGCAGAGTGCTCTGATGCCTTTTTTCCCTGTCCGTACCGACCTGTAGCACAATCTGATTTTTGGCCCCGTGTGTGGCCTGCCGGGCTGTCAGCATCTGCCTGTGTGTGTTGTGGACTAAGAAGGAATTCCTGGCAACTTAAATCCTAGCTCAGATTCTCTCTGTGCCCAGCTGGGAGCTGTCACAAGCCCACGTATCCCCAGGATAAACTCATTTTCATGGTCTTTCCCCACAGAAAAATCCATCCTGGTGTCCGCCAGGAGGTTTTGCTGAGATGTGGGTTCTCTGGGGCTGGTTCTGTGCTCCTGGGGGCTTCATGGTGAGAGTCCCCTGCCAGAATCACAGTGACATTGTTTAAACTGTGGGGAGGCACCTGCGACCTTCCCATGGTGGGTGGGGGAAAACAAGCAGCGGAAGGAGCTCCAACTCCTCCCGTGGCAAACACCCGTTCGCAAACACCAGATGACCTTCACCCAGAAGCAGCTTTTTCTCCTCTGGGGACTCACCAGCAGCTCAGAGGAAGGTGTCCACAACTGCTGATATCTCAGTTTGGGCAGATGAACCCTGTGGTTGGTTAGGGACAAGCGGAGCCTCTTCCTTTGCTGCCGCTGAAAGGGGAAAAAAATGTGCCACGGAGGCCACGGGGAGGTGGCTCCAAACCACACCGGGCAGTTTGTCCCTGAGCCTGCTGGCAGATGGGCTGCGGAGCAGGGAGCGATGGTGGGGGGCTCGCGTGAGGCTGCCCACCAAAACCAGGGCTGAGGAGTCCCAGAGGTGGGTTCTGCCAGTTTGCAAAGGGATGGGGGACCCAGAGAAATTGTAGCCAGCGTGGTGTTATCCCTGGCAAGGTGGGCACGGGGGGGGAAAAGGGGCCAGTGGGCTCCCACGCCCGTGGGGGAAACTCCGCTGGCAGGGGGATGCCACTGGATGTTTCTACCCTCCAAGGAAACTCCTGAACCGGGTCAGGCCCTCCTCCTGGTGCAGGGTCGGGTGGGGGGGAAACAGGCTCTGGAGAGAAACATTTTGTGTCCTTTTAAGGCAATCCAGAGGCTGGGACTGGAAGGATCAGGCTGGAAGGGAGGGATTTGGCACAGGGCTGTGCGATGGTGGGAAGCCCAGCCTGCAGGGCCTTTGGTAAAGAGACTTCCCGTCTGCTGCGATCACACCCCAACCACAGCTCCTCGGGTCCCTGGGGGCAGCACAGCCCCTCCGGCCCCCGCTCCCGGCACACTCACACCTCTGTCCGTCTGTCCCGTGCCGAGACCCCCCCGCAGCCGCAGCTGGACTGGAGAGGGGCCAGTGCTTCTGCACAGCATTGCCAGCCATGGCCCATGCCCCCCCTGCCCTCCCTGCCCTTATAACTGTGTTGAGATCAATTTCCTTTTCCTCTTGCCTGAAAAAATACTCTTATGCCAGAAAAAGCTCGACTTTCCCATGCGCTGGAAAGTGCCAGACCTGGCGGTGCCTGCGAGCAGAGGGTTTGCGGTGCTTTGTCCTCCCTCGTCTCTCCGTTTGGTGTTTATAGAGCTCCCAGTCCTCTCTTGCATCCATCTCCCCGTGGGAGCCGGGGCAATGCCGTGCCTCAGCCGTCGGGTGGGAGATTGGAGACCCAGAGATGGGGCTCCAGCTGCCCGAGGTGGCCCAGGGGTTTGGAGCAGTGGCAAAGAGTGACCTCAAAGGCTGTGCCCCCCATGTGCCCTGCAGACCCAGCTCCCCTTCCTCACAGCAGGGGACCTCGTCCTGTTGCTTTAGCTGTTCAAGAGTCAGGAAGCACATGGCTGTGTCTGCAACAGGGAGGGTGACTTCTGCACCAGGTAGGAGCAGAATGGAGAATTGAAGTGTTGAAGGAGAGAGGCCTCCGGAGACCTCCCAAGCTGCAGCTTCTGGCTATTGACCTTTCCTATATCATTGGGCACCACCAAAAAGTGTTTTGTTCCCTTTGTAGGTTGCTGTTAGATCCTTCTTAACCTCCTCTTGGCCACATTCAACCAGCCTTCCTCAGAGTCTCCCTGTAGGACTTTGTTGCTTGAATGTCTCAAGGTTTATGTTGGCCTGGTCTTTGAAAGTATCAAGGTGCCTCTGGGTTGGAGCTCTGCTACTTGTGTTGTCTGCTCACAGTATTTTGGGGTTATCTGCAAATTTGTGGATCAAGGGGCCTCTTGACTGTGTCTCATCAGATATGTTTCAGGAAAGAGGAGACAGACACATTTCTATCCTGCTGAGGAGCTGCATGGTAGCTTAGGTTGGTGCTCCAGGTGTTTGCCCTGCACATGACTCTGTGTCCCCAGGGCTGCTGATTTCCCAGCCTGTGTGATGGTACCTGCAGTCCTGGAGGAGAATGAGATGCCCGAGTACGGGGGGAACCTGTCAGCAGTTGGCCTGGCAAGACACAAGCTAGTGGTGCTATGGGGGACATGGTGCCACTCTTTGGTGCTAACATGGGTCAACTCCTGCTCTGTGGGCAGCCCTGACTATACCCGTGCCCCATGGTGACAGAAAGGGAAGAGATGTTCAGGGAGGAGAAGCTGGAACTGTTTCCAGTGGGAGGATAGCCTGTAGACTCCCCAGCACCAAGGATCAGTCACCCTGGCCGTTGTGGCGTTGCCCTGCCGAGGGGTGATGGCCGGGCTGTGATCTAAGGAGGTGCTGGAGCCATGGGTACCTCTGTAAGCGCCGTCTCCCATCATTGTCCTGCTTCCTCCCTTTTTCCTGGCACAGAAAGGAGCTGGGAGGTCCCATGCCTCCCAGGTCAGGGACATTGCTGCTGCTCCTGTCTGGCAGGACCGGTGGTCCCTTGGAGGCAGCTGATACTGCTGGGTACTGTAATGATGGGTCCCATGGGCATCTGCTAATTATCAGCCCTGTAAATCTCTGCTCAGAGCAAACACCCATGGGTGGTCTCCTCCTGGACAGAAGTGGGACGGCTGCTGGAGCTCTGCTGGCACTGCCCTGCTCTGCCCCATCCCTGCCTCCTGCCCGACCTCCTGCCCTGACGCCCTTCCTGCCTCTGCTCTTTCTGCAGGATGCCCAACTGGGGAGGAGGAAAGAAGTGCGGTGTCTGCCAGAAGGCAGTGTACTTCGCCGAGGAGGTGCAGTGCGAAGGCAACAGCTTCCACAAGTCCTGCTTCTTGTGCAGTGAGTACCAGCCCTTCCCTCACGCCTCCTGCCCCGCTTCCCGGCTCTCCGCCAGCTGGGTGCCCCGTCACGTCCTGTTTATGGGCCCTGTAAATGCTCGTGAGGATTCCTCTACACACAGCCCTGCTGTGGGACCCCAGGCTTTCTGCTTTGCTCCAGGCTTGGAGATTCGTTCTGCTGAAGGAACACAGATCCCAGGACACCAGGGACCATCCAACCTTCAGGGCTGACCTCAGCCAGCACCCACGCAAAGACTAGGGCTACGAAGATGATGAGGGGCCTGGAGCATCTCCCTTACAAGGAGAGGCTGAGGGACTTGGGTCTTTTTAGTCTGGAGAAGAGAAGGCTGAGGAGGGATCTGATCAATGCCTATAAATACCTAAAGGGTGGGCGTCAGGAGGATGGGGCCAGTCTTTTTTCTGTGGTGCCCAGGGACAGGACAAGAGGAAATGGGCACAAACTTGAATACAAGAAGTTCCATCTAAACATGAGGAGGAACTTCTTTACTTTGAAGGTGGCAGAGCCCTGGAGGAGGCTGCCCAGGGAGGTGGTGGAGTCTCCTTCTCTGGAGACATCCAAAACCTGCCTGGACAAGTTTCTGTGGGACCTGCTCTGGGTGGACCTGCTTTGGCAGGTTGGTTGGACAGGATGATCTCCAGAGGTCCCTTCCAACCCCATGTGATTCTGTGATTCCATGACTTTGCCTGTCCCTGCACCAGGGAAAGGCTGGGCTGAGTCCTCTACACTGCCTCCAGATGTTCAGGATGGGAAGTATGAGACAGGAACTCTTCAAACAGTGGTGGCAGGAGGTGGCACATCCCATGCCTCACTCTGAGGTGATGCTAGCTTTAGTCTTCTAAGTGGCATGGTCACACTAAAGAGGTGGTTGTGCCTTGGGAACTGGCATAGGATCTACCCCTGTGTCCCAGGAGATGATGGGTAGAAGACGTGGTTGGTCCTGGCCCTTCTGCATCACCTCCAGTCTGCCTGCACCCTCTGCTACTGCAGAGGGTGTCTCTGTGGTATGTTTGGACCCAAGTGTCAGAACAGGATCTTGCTGTGGGTTAACTCGGTGCAGAGATCCCTCCCTCTGCCTGGGATCCTACAAGTACTCCTGGGTTCCTGCTGCAGGTCCCCAGAAACCAGGGCAGCCGTGCAGGGACAAGTGAGTAGTGTTGTGGTGCTGAGAGCAACTCCTTAAACCCAGGGCATCCACATCCAGGGGGGCTGCAGGACCTTTGAATAGGAAGGTGACCGCTGTCCTCAGCCTGTGATTTACCAGTTTTCTGTCCCCTGCCCTTGCAGACCCCCCTGTAGCAGAACTAGCGATTCTCATGTGCTAACAGGAGGCTGCACGTTGCCGTGTCCCTGGTGACTCATCACCACGTCACATCCACCACGGGGCAGAAGCAGAAGTGCGTCTTCAGAGCTGCCCTTGCAGCAGGGCCCCACTGAGGTTTAACATTTTCTCAGCTGGTCCTTGTGCCCTGTTCCCAGTCTCCCCAGCCCATTGCGACAGGGAACACAGACGTCATCTTTTCCACGCGGGCAGCAAGCAGAGCTGGGGGCTACAAAGGGGCACACAGCTAGAACTGATCTCAGTAGACCTGTCCCAGCAGGGAAATACCAGTGTCCTCATGGGGCTGATGTGCTCCTGTGTCCCCCTGGCACCGATACCGGATCCTTCTTGGCCAGGGATGCACAGATGGATGCAGATGTGAGGGAGAGAGGCTGTTGCACGACTCTGCTCCCTGCGCAGCGTGAAGAGCGGCCAGCGTGGCCGGTAGCTCTCGTTCATGGGAGTCTCCAGGCTGGAACCCGTGCTTTGGCTCTAGGGGACTCTGGGTGGGAGCTGCAGCTTTCCCTGGGTGGGCAGAGGATGGCAGTGTCCTTATTGCAGCTGTTCTCTGCAGCAGGAAGTCATATTTCTTCTGCAGCCTGAGATAAGGAGGGTGGGGAACGTTGCCCTCATTTCCCCCCAACACTGACTTTTACCATCTGAGTCCGTATCAGTGGAGCACCTCAGTATGGGGACTAAGATGCCATTGCCTCTGCCCATCCCTGCGACCCCAGTGCACACAGCTGGATCCCTAGGGAAAGCTTCTGCTCTGTGATGCTGACACCCAGAGCACGGGGCCAGCCTCCAGGGGCCATGAAATCAGGCAAAGGGCATTGCTTCCAGAAGGGAGAACACAGCCAAAGTAGGGAAGAAGGTCACCCCGTATCTGCTTATGGATGCAGGTCACCAGGGAGTGGTCCAGAGCCAACTGCAGCTGGGGCTTCTGTCCCTGTGCTCTGCAGGTGTAGATAATCTCACTCCATATGTATCCCAGCAGTTCTGCCCATCCAGCTGTGGGCTCCCCAGTCCAGGCTGTGGCTCACATGCCATTCTGCAGGGCAACCTGGATTTTCAGCCCCGTGCCACAGGCTGTGGGTGATGCTGAGCTACACCCAACTCCTGCCTTCCCAGCCTGTTCCCCAGAGCTGCATTTGAGCCTCATCAGGGAACTTGAAGGCTTTATCTTTAAGGGAGGAAAACAAATACTTTGACCTGACGTGCCAAAAAAATAATCAAAAAGGAGCCAAACCTACCACAGCGCATTAGAACTGGAGATCGGCTCCGGGAGTGACTTGATGATTGACTCGGTGGCATCCGTCCAACTGAGTCAATAGTGCACGGCAGAAACGTATCGTAATGAGACGCTTTGGCCTCTGAAAGCAGCAGCAGCTCTTGTCTAATTGTTTGGTGGAGCAACTCCAACGCTCTTAGAAAAACAAAGGGTCCTTAACTCAATGAGTGTGGCGTGCTGGAATTTCTGCAATGCAGAAACCCAGGAGCTGGGGGCTGATTTCTAGGAAGCAGACCGGGAAAGAATTTTTCTGCTGCCTCTCAAAGCATCTGTGGCTCGTACAGATGAGGGACCGTGAAGGCTCAGGTTAGAGCTCTATATCCACCCAGCACCTTGGGAGAGAGAGACAGATACTGTTGAGCTCGCTCATTCCCACCCTCAGGACAAAGCTCTTTCAATGTGCCAGTAAAAGTGCCCAAATTCCCCTCCTGGAGGGTCTGTCTGAAGGCAGCCTTGCTCCTGATGAGCTCCAAGGTAATGCAGAGACAACCCCAACACCACCCCGTTAGCTTGGCACCTATGGGACCAGTTAACCAGAGCTGGTCCTTCTCAACAGGGATGTGTTCTCCATCCCCAGCTCCTGCTGTGATGGGACAGGGGAACCCATGGCCAGGAGAGGACCCTGCCAGATCCTCCTTAGATGGCAGGAGACATTTCCCTTTCCACCTCCTTCTCCTCCTCCCAGCAGCAGCACACGG
Organism: Gallinago jamesoni; assembly: GCA_025769975.1. Classification (NCBI taxonomy): domain Eukaryota; kingdom Metazoa; phylum Chordata; class Aves; order Charadriiformes; family Scolopacidae; genus Gallinago; species Gallinago jamesoni. Next base: position 963,629 of record JAOQGH010000013.1, read on the forward strand.
GGTTCTCCGCGGCCCCAGAGGAGAAACACCATATTTAGTAATTGGGCCGAGGGAAGCTGCCTCTCACCCCCGTGTTTAGTGCCGTGGTTTGTGCTGCTCCAGGAGGAGAGTGCTGCCGTGTTTGCGTTCCTGTGATACTGGGAAAGGCCAAGAAACTTTTCTGCTGGCGAAGAGGCCAGCGGGCTGCCGAGAGCCTCGACATTTAAGGCATGTACGTGGGCTGGGGGAAGGCTGTGTCGCAGCTGCAGCAGGATCTGTTTCGGGGTGGCTGCCAGCGCTGCGGACTCTGCCCCGGGTGCCTGGATCCTGCACCGGAGCAGGTAAACACCGGAGATGGCTGCGAGCCCCTCGGGTGCCGCTCACCTCCCACTCTGGCTCGCCGGGAAGCGAGGTTCCAAGGAAGGCTTGGAAGCCAATGTGGAGACTGAGACCAGAGCTGGGACAGGAGTCAGGAAAACCTAAAAATCGGGCAAACAGTCTGTGTGGCCTGAGCCCAGCACCAAGATCAAGCTGTGGATGGGATCAGCTGTGACCCCGAGCCTGCCTGCTGTGTCCTCCTGTCCTGTTTTGCATCCCCTGTGAATCCTCAGGGCTGGAGCACCCAGCCGGGGTTGTGTTCCTCACCTGAGACCACCCTGATCGTGGACCAGGGGGACACATTAGCTTGAACTCCTCCATCGGGGTCTGGAGAGGCAACTGTGCACAACAGTGTAAATGTCCCCAAAACCTTACTGTGCCTCAGCTGGGGTGAGGGCTGTAGGTCTGGTTTTAGTCTCTATAAACACAAGGGAAAATAGATAGATTTGCTTACATTACTCTCCCCTGAGCGCCTGCTGCTGTGTGTCTGCAGGGCCCTGGGAGCACGGCAGAGCTGCAGGGGCAGGGATGTCCATCCCTGTGCTTGTCAGTCCTGCAGTGATTTGGGGGGAAATTTAACCGCTTCCTTGGTTTAAGTGCATCTCCAGGGTACCAGCACCAAGAGGGTTAACAATACTCTTCCTTAGTATCAACCTTGTAGCTCTGGTGGTTGCTTCCTTTTAAAGCCTGACAATGTTCTTGTTGAGATCCTTATCTCCAGCTGTTTTGCATGCTCTCCTTCAGCCAGGATCCTGTCTAGGGTTTCCTTACTCCTTGAAAGCCAAGCTCTACTAGCCCTTGTGAGGACTTGTTTCCTCCAGCTCATTAGTGAGCTCTGGATGAGCAGGCTAATGGCACGGCCCTCCCCTCTCTCCTAGTGGTCTGTAAGAAGAACTTGGACAGCACCACCGTTGCAGTGCACGGAGAGGAGATCTACTGCAAGTCCTGCTATGGCAAGAAGTACGGCCCCAAGGGCTATGGATACGGACAGGGAGCAGGGACCCTGAGCACCGACAAGGGCGAGTCTCTGGGAATCAAATATGAAGAGTGAGTTTAGGTCTTGTTTTCAAAGCTGGGGTTGTCCAGGGCACATTCTCCCCCACCCCTGGTGATGGGCTGTGTAGCCCATGCTGAACTCCCAGCAGTATCTCATCTGGAGATGAGAGCTGGGGGCTGCCCTGCTTTTCCCTCCTCGGGGGGAAACCCCCTGAACTCTATTTGCAGGGTGGGATGGGCTTGATGGGACGTGTCACCATCGGCTGAGTGTGCTGTCTGTCCCCTCCTCACATGCAGCCATGGGGCTGAAGTTTCCATGGGGCTCCACACGTTGTGCTGAAAGCTCCGGGCCCTTCAAAACTGGGTTGCTCTTCCCTCCTCCATCTTGCCTGTGCAGCCCTGATCATGAACTCCCTCTCACCCACAGGGGCCAGCCCCACCGGCCCACCAACCCTAACGCAGCCAGAATGGCCCAGAAAGTTGGAGGTTCTGATGGGTGCCCTCGCTGTGGGCAAGCAGTGTACGCAGCTGAGAAGGTGATTGGAGCTGGAAAGGTAAGAAGGGGAATGGAGTGGATGGGAGACGCGCATGCCACAAGCTGCTGTGTGGCAAGGAGACCTTCAGAGAAGGTCTTGATGTGTCCCACAGGCTGCTGCAGGCTAGGCTGCCAGCGCCCTGAGCCAGGGCTGGTCTTGGTGACCGGTGGCCATGCTCACCTAGAAGCCTGGCACCAAAAGGAGACCTTGGCATGTCTGGAAATGAGGTTCTCCAGGCTGCCTCGCTCTTACAGGCTTGTAGATGGGAGAGAAATACATTTTATACTAAATATTCGGAGCACTGCTCAGCAGGGGTCACAGTGGATGTCCCTTCCTCTAGATGTGTTGGGCCAGTGATGTGGGCTGTGGCCACTGCCACCACTAACTGAGCAAGTGTAACCTCCAGCGAGATCCTCCTCCACCCACTGCCGCAGGCTGGCATGCCGCAGCCCAAATTTGGGGCAGGGAATGGATTCCAGTGGTCAGTGCTGCCCATAGGCAGGGCAAGGAGCTGGAGGTGTGGGCACGGGCTCAGTGCATCTCTCTTGGGCTGGTCTGCTGGTGGACTGGGTCTTCTCAGGGTGCAACAGCCCTGGTACTTCCTATGTCAAGTCCATCACTTCACCAGGGTCCTTTGCTGTGGCCTTGTCCTACCCAGCTCTGGGAAGCCTCTGTAAGGCACCGGGACGCCTTCTGCTCTGTCAGCCCTGGGACCCCAGTGAGGTCCCTGCCCTGAAGCAACCTTCCCCCTGAGGTCAGGGACGTGGGCAGAGCTTGCCAAGGCTGCTTGGCTTCATGTCATAGGGGCTGGGATGGCCGTGCTGGGAAAGCTTCAGCCCTCCCTGGTGACACTGGGTCACTCGCTGGCCCCTGCTGTGCTCCGTCCTCCCTGGGGCTTCTGTTTGTCCTCTGTCCCCAGAGCAAGGGAAGGAGGCATCGAGTCAACAGAAGGGGCCTCCCAGCGTCATGATGCCCTGGCTAGCAGTGCAGGGATTTGTGATGGACACATTGAGGGCCAGCCCAGGCTCAGAAGCCAAACTTACCCTTAAAATGACGATCTGGGCTTCCTGGTAGGCTTCTGACCTCAGTGTTTACGGGGAACCAAAGCTGGCAAAGCAATTGCACTCAAGCAAACCCGGAGAGGATTCCAGAGCATGTATTTCATGTGCTAATATTTGCTGGATGACTCCATCTGCTACCTCCTCCTCCAGCCCCTTAATTTCACATTTTCTTCCAAAAAAGGTTTCATGTTTTACAAAGTGTTTATTTAAATTCCTCCGTGAGCAGCTCTGGCTACTCTAGGTCGGCTCAAAGGCTCTGAGCTCATTTATCCCAGAGGACTGATGGAGCCGTGGGGGGGGGGAGAGTGGTATTTTTAAACACTGGCTGATTTCTGCATTCTTAGTGTGTGTTTGCTGCCCTCCTTGGAGCTGTCACTGTGGAGGGGCAGGTGTCCCAACCCTGCCACCACCCAGCTGAGCTACGGCAGTGGTGGGTGTCAGCTGGGAGACGCAGGGGAGTTCTCACGCTGCTTGAGAAAGGACAATCTCTAAGGAGGAGGGTGATTGCTCCTCACAAATTATTGTACAAATGAGTTCTGTGAGTGGGGACGAATACTCTCTGAAACCAGATCAGATGGGAGCAGTGACCACGGGTGATGTTTCCTCTCTGTATCTGCCCCCTGGGCTGGGAGGACCATTCCTTCCAGAATAAAGCTTTTGTCCTGCTCAGAGCCCGTTTGACCCCCTCCCTGTTGTGGGTCAGACCCTGTGTGACAGCCCTGGCCCGGGTGCTGTCTGACCAGGCTCTACTCCTCTCCTGCAGTCCTGGCACAAGTCCTGCTTCCGCTGTGCCAAGTGTGGCAAAAGCCTGGAGTCCACCACCCTGGCAGACAAAGACGGGGAGATCTATTGCAAAGGTGAGTGCCCTCTTCCCCGCTGGCTTGTCCCAGACCCCGAGGGATAGTGGCAGGAGCAGAAAATGGTTTTAAATTGGAAGAGGGGAGATTTAGATTAGATATTAGGAAGAAATTCTTTAGAGTGAGGGTGGTGAGACACTGGAACGGGTTGCCCAGCGAGGTCGTGGATGCCCCATCCCTGGAGGGGTTCAAGGCCAGGCTGGATGGGGCTTTGAGCAACCTGATGTAGTGGGAGATGTCCCTGCCCAGGGCAGGGGGGTTGGAACTCGATGATCTTTAAGGTCCCTTTCCAACCCAAATGATTCTATGATTCTATGAAAACCCCTGTGCAGGGAACTAGGGTGGCACTGGGGCTTGGGGAGGTGGTGGCCCCCCCAGAAGCTGTGTGTGGGGACTGGCTGGCCACAGAGCTGGGGAATTTCCCGCTGTGCCTGGGGCCTCACTGCTTGCCCAACAAATATGGCAAACCCCATCCTGTTTAGGCAGTGCCAGCTCAGAGAGGAGGACCTGCTCCTGTTCATCTGCTGGTCTCACCAGTCTCTCCCTTCCTGTCCTCTGCAGGTTGCTACGCCAAGAACTTCGGTCCCAAGGGCTTTGGCTTTGGGCAGGGCGCCGGGGCGCTGGTCCACTCGCAGTGAGGCACTGGTAGCCAGGCTCTCCGCTGGCTCAGGGCTTGTCCGTACCAGCCTCTGCCTTCCCGCGCCCGCCGTCAGTATCCTCACCATCGTCAGGAACCACCCGCTACTTCTCAGCACAAGCCCCTTCCTCCCTGCCCTGACCCAGCGCACCCTGAAGCTGCGCCAGTCCCGGCATCGTCCCCATGGGGACCTGCTGGTGCTGGGGGGGGACAGCTCACACCCACCCGCGGTGAGGCCCCTGCGCCCCAAATGTGCTGCTGCCCTGCGTCGCCTGTCCCGCCGGGATGCGTGCTCAGCCATGCCGTGCCATGCCGTGCCGTGCCGTGCCGTGCCGTGCCGTGCCGTGCCACCAGCAAGCAATAAATATCAAAGCTGACCGGTGCCTGGCCCTGCCAGAGAGTTTATTCCCCTTCTGGGGCTGCAGGGGTGAGCTGGAGGTCTGGAGGGAGAGGGAGGACGGGAGTTGTTTGCAATTACAGAATCACAGAATAGTCATGGTTGGAAGGGAACTTTGAGATCGAGTCCAACCGCAAAAAAACACCCCAAAACCCAAACCCAATAACAAAAAAACCCCAACAATCCTGGGCACTAGAGCATGCCCTGAAGTGCTTCATCTACATGTTTCTTAAATACCTTCAGGGATGGTGACTCCACCAATGGAACACCATTGGCTGTTCCAGTGCCTGACCACCCTCTCAGTAGAGTAATTCTTCCTTCTATCTAATCTAAACCTCCCCTGCCCCAACTTCAGACCATTTCCTCTGCTCCTGTCATTCTTCCCTTGGGAGAAGAGGCCAACCCCCACCTCTCTACAGCCTCCTTTCAGGGAGTTGTAGAGGGCAATGAGGTCTCC
>JAOQGH010000013.1:995200-1028099 GCA_025769975.1 Gallinago jamesoni
GGGGCAGAATCACCTCCCGTGACCTGCTGGCCACACTTCTCTTGATGCAGCCCAGGACACGGTTGGCTCTCTGGGCTTCCAGTGTGCACTGCTGGCTCATCTTGAGCTTCTCCTCCACCAACACTCCCAAGTCCTTCTCCTCAGGGCTGCTCTCCAGCCATTCTCAGCCCAATCTGTATTTGTGCACTTATTCTGTCCATGACCTGAAAAGTTTCCACTGACTCTGAGACCACTTTTGGGGATACCCATGGTTCTTCATTGTTAGAGCTGGTGCACCACAGGAGGTAGCATCTACTGAGGACACCAACCTGCAGAGGACAGTATGAACCTGAAGGACTCTACAGCATCCATGGGGCACCACGGTGGCATTTCTGAATGAAGATTTGTCTAAATTATTTATTTTTCTAAAAAAAGTTAAATTATAAATGAGAAATAGCCCTCTGATATTAAGGTGCAAGGCAGTTTGGACAGTGGTTATTCCTTTCCTACAGGAAACAGAGAAGTCTGTGGTCGGGTTTTGTTTGATTTCTGAGCAAACATTGATCTCAGACACTTTATGGATTTCTTTGCACAGCAGAGGTATTTCTGTACTATCAGTCTCTAGTGCATCACACACAGTTTCCCAAATGCTGAAGGAACCATTGCTGTGGAAGGACAGTCCTAGACCATCCCAGTCCCTGCAGAGGACCAGCGTGGAGAGGCTGGGAGACCTCCATGCATGGTGGAGAGCGGAGCTTTTCAAAGCATTTGCTGGTGGGACCTTTGGGACCTGTTGCACCTCTGCAGTGACGGGGTGGCAGTTGGGCAATGGACCCTTTTCCTGGCCATTCAGCCCCAGCCCAGCGGGGAAGCCTGGGCTGATGCTGCTGCTGACTCCACACCACCAGCAGCAGGGCAGGGATGAGCCTCTGGAGCCAAGGGAGGAACTGGGCCATGGCTGATGCTGGGGGACTGGCACAGGCAAAAAGGGTGGAGGCGAAGGGTTCACTGCTGGGCCCTGGAGTGAGGTTGAGGAATGCTCTAATTGCAGCAGGTTGTGGAAACTGGAAGAACTCCACTGCCCTGTAGCCAAAGAAACAGGCTTAGTGCAGGGATGAGACACAGGACACTGTTCCCAAGGGAAAAAAAAAATAAAGCCTGCTGATACTGGTCTAGCTCCTTAGTGGGTATAAATGGATGTCTTCTGCTGATCTGCATCAGATGAAGATCTGGTCTCCTTTAGCTCCTCAGGCAGATGCAGGTCTGCTGGCAGAGCCCTCCTGTGAAAAACCACCCTGGGCAAAGTGGGTACGTGGCGAGAAGTGTGGTTTTACACCAGAGCCTTGCCTTGCAGAGTCCTGTGGCACAGCTCCCTCGTCCTAGAGCACAGAGTTTTCCTCTCCTGGTGTAGACCTGGGACAGCAGATAGGACAGCCTGGTGCCTAGGGCAGATCTGGATAAATGTCACACTGGTTCCCCTGAGCACCCCTTCCCCACACGGACTCACGTCCCTGCCCAATTTCATTACTTTCAGCTTTGTGGACCTGCAGTTTGGTCTGGGCTTTGGTGATGACCTTGGGGTGGCCAAAATAGATCTTGTAAAGGGAAGTCCAGTGACCGGCATACACTGAAGGTATCAATGAGCTTGTTGATAAGGGCAACCTGGTAGATAAGAGTTTTCCTGGATTTCTAGGAGCAAAGACCTTTAGATCAGCCACGGCTAAGAGGGAAAGTCCAAGCAGAGGTACATAAGCAATTAACAAGTAAGAAATTATGGTGAGATAACAAACTCTGCTGATAATTATTGCATATTTGGCATAACAGAGATGAAGGCTGATGATGCAGATGTTCAAAAGGATCCTGCAGGACTTTGGAGTTTGGGGATAAAATGGCAGGGGATGTTTGGGGCCGTATAAAGTGACATAGAGAGGGAAAAAGCCAGCATGACTTCATATTATAGATGATGGGCTCTGGGTTGCTGCTGCCAACTTGGGAGGGGTGGCTTGGGATTATGGTGAACATGAAACAACATGAGGAAAATCAGGGAAAACATGAGCTAAATGCTTCGTGGCAGCAACCGTCTCAAACCATGAGATCAATGCTCTGTGCTGCCAAACAGCTCAACAGGACCTCATCCAGATTAAAGGAGGGGAGAGAGCTTTTCCGGCAGCAGGGAACAAACCTGGGGAACTCCTTGCTGAAGGATGTTTTTTATACTAACAGCTTTCCTGGGTTTGAGGGAAACTGAGCAAATCCATAGCAGTGAAACCCTCTGAGGGGGTCTCAAATAAAGAGAAAACAGTGTTCAGCTCAAAAGGTCTCCAAGCTGAAAATAAAGACGGGGAGGATGTGAGGGGCAAGTGTCATTGAGGCTCGTCCTCTGCCTAATCCCCAGCCGTTAAACACTTGTCTAGAATTTCTTCATCTTAATAATAAGAGGAATCACAAACTGTGAGGTTTGATACTCCTTTGTTGCGTAGATCCTGGCTGGGGATGTTCTTTCCCTACGTTCAGTCTAATCCTTTTTAAAATCCTGCTAAGTCCTATGCTTCAGTGATATCCTTTGGCAATGAGTTTTGCAAGTAAAGTGCTCACTGAGCATTAGTCAGAAAGGTTTATTGCTTTATAGTAGCTTGCTGATGCTGAACTGCTATATATAGTTTGTCAGCAATTAACAGGATACTTGCAAGGTTATTTAAGTAATGTTTTTTTCTTATGCCACAACTCACTGAATTTTCTGTTTGTATGAAAACACTTGAAAGACAACCAATTAACTGCAAGAAGAAAGAAAAACGGAGAACGAGCCCTGCTCAGAGCAGACAGCTCATTTCACAGGGCTATCTTTTAGAAATGGGATTTTAATCAGGGACCTTTGATTAAAATAGTACCTTTGATTGCTCAGGTCCTGGGCACACCCCTGTGGGCTGGACGCATGCGTGGCAAGCCCAGCCTTGAACCAGTCCCTGGGGCTGGCAGAGAGGTGGATCTCACCAGGATCCGAGACCGAAGTTGTACTCAGGGGGTCCTGGATGGCTTCTCCCACAGGGCTCTGCTGCAATAGCTGCGGTGGGAGCACTGGTGTCCTGGCCATGCTTGTGTGCAGGGCTGGCCCCAGGTAAAAGCCAGGCTTGGACCCAACTCTGCTGTGTGGGGGTGCCCCCCTCACCATGATGAGACAGCCCCCCCCGGTACCTTCACACCTGCCCTTTGAAGGAGAGTGTTGCCCCATGTGAGTGTGGGGGGACGGGGTTTTGGGATCAGCCCAGGGCAGGGGCAGTAGGTTTGATGGGCTGGGTCCAGGCGTGGGATGAGCACACACAGCTCCCCTCTGGCACAGGGCTTCAATACACAAAAATTGGACACCCCCCCCGCCCCCCCCCCGACTTCAGCCAGGTCTTCTGAGACTTTGTGAATGCTCTCTGCTGCAGCAAAGCTCGTAACAATGGGGAGGGTGTGAGGGCTCAATCCAAAACATCCAGAAAAAGGCTGAAAGGAGCAGGGCAGCCTCCCATGCTCTTTGGAAAGGGCTGGACTGTACCCAGATGGAGGTGTTTTAATGACTGTTTTGGATCTCTGGGAGTCAGCCTCCTCCCACTCAAGCCAAGGTAATTCACCTCCTCCGCTGGTGCTGGAGGAGTTGTTGACTGGTGGAGAGCGGCTGGTAAAACAGGTTCTCTGCAGGGAGTTGTCTCCGAAACCCTGGGAGACCTGGATGGCTGGAGCCCCGAGTCTCGGCTCCAGCCCTGGCACAGCAGGCAGCGGGGAGGGATTTGCTTTTGCGTGGCACTCCTGGGCAGGGCGTCTTTCCTTCCCTCGGCGCCGCTAGTAGACAAATTACAGCCTTGCCTCTGTCAAGGTAGATAAGAAACCATGTGATGCAGCGTGGTGGCAAACGGGCTGCGGGCAGGGTGAAGGTGCACTGGGAAATAACCTTGCCAGGAGTTCCTCCCTCCTCGGGAAGCCGAGTCTCCAGGCAGCGCAGACCCCCGCTGCTCTGGTAGCACCTTGGCCTTGAGGTCTGCACAAGTTTTGGAGGCTCTCTGAAACTCTGGGAAAGCAGAAATGTCTTCTGGCAGGAGGAACTGGTCTGATCTCTCCAGGTAGGTGTCATGGTTTAATGCTTAAACCCTTTCTGCCAGCCGGAGGGACAGGGCAAGGGAAGTTGCTGCTGGCACTGCAAGGGGTGGGCACCAGGGAGGATGGGGAGAGGGGGCGGCCGCTGTGGGGGTTGCTGCTTGTAGAGATGTTGCCAACCCCCTTGAGTGCTCGGCATTGCTGGAGTCTCTCATGGGTGGGCAAGATTAGAGGCGGATTTGTTTCTGCTGCCTGGGGAAGGTGAGTGCTGCATAGAGAAATGGCTCTGGAAACACATCCTTGTCCCATCTTGGATATATTTTTGGTCTGGTTTGCCTTTCTTTTGGATAGAGTCTGACTGGCTTGCCCCAGAGCCGGCTGTGGGTTTTTTTTCAGTGGCTCCATGTCCATACAGCCCTTGGGTGCCCGTCCCAGCCCTGCCGTGTGGAGGTTGCAGCCTCAGCCCATCCAGCGCTGAGCAAGCCCTGATTCATTGGCAGTTGCGGAACCATCCCCGCAGCCCCGCGGCCATGGACACTCCGTCACTCCTTCCTAAAAAGTGATTTTGACTCCAATGGGAGCAGGGGCAGGTGATGCTCCCAGGCATTGCAGGGTGAGTCAGGGGCTCACCCAAAGCCTGGGTGATGTGGGGATGACTCCCGACCTCCCGCAGAGCCCCGGGCAAGAACTGCCAACCTCAGTGACTCAAATGCAGCTGTGCTCTCCCACAAAACGGAGCAGAAATCCTAATTTGAGTGGATGTGATAGGTCTTAATTACAAACCCCAGTCCTTAGGGTAGGGCACCCACCACGGCCAGCCCAGGAATGGGAAGGAAGAGAGACCCCATTGCTCGGAGGCTGCCAGCTCACACTCTACCTCCATCAGGGGTGTGATGGACCAGAGAGCATCCCAGCCCTGTCCAGATCCTCCTCCTCGCAGTCACAGACCTGCCTGAGCACAAGCCCAGTGGGGTCCAGCACCCAAGCTGTTTCACAACCCAGGAAGGCAGTTTCTCCTCTCTCATGAGGTGAGACAGCATTCACTGGAACAGCAAATGTCAGTTAGCTCAGAACTAATCATTAACAGGGCAGGAGAGGACATGGTGGGGGAGACTCACCAATCTTTTTTTATTCATCTCTTTGAGGATGAAAAAGGCAAGACAGTGAAAAAAAAATTCCTCTTTGAAAAGAGGAGGGAAAGATTGGCAAAGCAAATCCATAGCCTAATGGGTGGATTACTTAATTACAAATAACGAGAAGCTGCATGTTGATAATGCCAGGTTATGTGCTGCCTCTGCAGGAGCCAAGCAAATTCAAGGCAGGAAAATCTCATTTTCATTTTGAAGGACCCCGTGCCTGCAAAAACAAAGCAGTAACTGGCTCTCACGTGGCTTTCAACCAGCATTCATGCTCTGTGCTGTCACTGCTTGAGGGACAGGAGGGAAGAGCAGAGGCACCTGCGGGCGAACGTCCCCACGCACGTGCTCTCCTTGCGGGGTGGGAATGCGTGTGCAGTGATTGCTGCACCAGGAAATCACGCCGTGCCGTGCAAATAAAGCCGTGCTGCCTTCCCAGGGCAGCAGAGCTGTGCACAGATATTTACAGAGTCAGGCCCATTGGGGTGAGCACGGCCACGAGGTGCTGAACGGGGAGATGTCCCCCCGTGGGTGAGAGCCAGCTGGTGATGCTCATGGGCTCCCTGGGACAAGTCCCAGCCTTATCCGTCCCCATCTCACCTGATGCCACGGCACCGGGGACCACCTGGACCCCCCTCATCAGTGGGTCAGATTGCTGTTAATTTTTCACTCTGAGGGTGGTGAGAGCCTGGCCCAGGTTGGCCAGAGAAGATGTGGCTGCCCCATCCCTGGAGGGGTTCAAGGCCAGGTTGGAAGGGGCTTGGAGCAAGCTGGTGTGGTGGGAGGTGGGGGCAGGGGTCTGGAACAAGGTGATCCTAAGGTATCTTCCAACCCAAACCATTCCATGACCCTATGATTCTGATGAGGTGTGAAGGTTACTTGGGGCAATCGGGATGGAGGCAGCAGTGGGGAAGGCCAGGACACCCCCTGTCATTGTCCTGTCCCTGGGACCTGTCCCCTCTTCGCTCTCTGTTCTGCTCCGCTGACCCTGTTGTGCTCCCCCACCTCCTGGACCAGGAAGAACAGAAGCCACAAATACTTGCGGGGGGTAATGTGGTTTAATTTATGACCCAGCTTTCATTACACAGTAACTCATAAACCACGCTGCGAGTCACCGTGTCCGCAATGAATTTAGCGATACCGCAGGCCTGGACCTGCTCTGACTTTCACGTTCTTAAAAGTCAAATTCAAAGTAAGTCCCAAGTCTGGAAAGGAGTGGGGTGCCGGCTGCGGAGCTGGGATGCTGCGATGGGACGGATCCCCTGCAGGGAGGTGTCTGGACACTTCCCTGCAGGGGATCCCTGTTAGGGGTGCTGGGATCTCCCCTGGGACCCCCACATGTGTTTGGAGCTGTAGGTAAATGAACACTGTTGTGGAAAGCTCAATCCAGCCAATAAAAATATTTTCCAACACAGTTTGTGCACCGGACAGGGGCGGCCAGGTTTTGCAAGGAGAAAGGAAGGGAAAGCTGGGAAACTTTCTATTCAGGGTGGCATTTTATTAAAAAAAAAAACAAAACCCAAAACACTTTGGCTTGTACAAAATAAAATCTTTAAAGATGACTCTTTAAAGATGGTTGCAAACCTTGTCTTTTGAAACAACCTGTGATTGTAGACAATTTCCATTCCCAGCCACATGCAGGGAGCAAGAGGAGCTCCTGCCGGCCCTGTTTGCAGGCAGTCTGTCAGCAGTCACCTTCAGCCTCTGAGGCTTTCGCCTCAGAGGCTTTTTGCTCAATAAAAGTTAAAATGCCATCGCCACAGCTCATGTTGGAGCTAAAATCTTCTGCCACTAGTGGTTACCCTTCCAGTGTATGTGGTTGAGATCTATGTGGTGGCTCTAGGGTCCTGCTCTTGCTGGGTTACAGGTTAAATATCCTTGCCCAGGAAGGTTTGCTTAATGTAGGGATTCCTTTGAAATGAGTGCTCCCTCCAGCAGAAGAAATTAGCAGTTGTAAGTCAAGTGTTTGTGTTGGGAAATGCCTGCATCAGCTGGGTGGAACAAGAGTGATTTGTGACACCTGGCTCGCGTTGGCGTCCCTCTCCCCCAGCCCCGCACAATGGCCAGGGAAGGCAACCTCCATCAGCCCCTCAGCCCTCGCCTGAGGGTGTCTCAGGGTCCTTCGTTGTCTGGCATCAGGGCTGCAAGCTCCCCGTGCAGGACACAGTCTTACCATGTTCCTGACATTTCATCCCAAACAGCCTGGCCAGGCAGAGGACCCTTGAGGATGAGGAAGAGCAGGAAAGAGAGCGCCGGCGAAGGCACCGGAGCCTGCTGTCCTCCACATCCACGGATGAAGAACCTCTTAGTCCTGTGAAAGACACCAGCCCAGCTCCCAGCAGGTATGTGGAGTCCTGCTAGTCCATGGCTAGGACTCCTAGTCATGATGCTGATGTCTTGCTGCTTGCTGCCTTGTTTGCCCCCCATTTTGTCTCTGTCTATAGACCGCCATCCCTGGTGAAGCCGGTGTCTCCAGTGGATGGGGAGGAGCGTAAGCTCTCGGAGGTGCTGAAGACACAAGAAGGGAGACGGACAAGGTCCCCAATGGCCGTCTCTGCAAAGCTGAGGCAGGAGAAGGAGCAGCAGGATCCAGGGGTGGGAGCGAGCCCCACGGAGGCAGGGACGCAGCCACGCACAGGGCAGGACCAGGCTGGAGAACGGGATCAGGATGTGGCCAAGGGCAGAGGGCACCCACCAGGACACCAGCACCCGGAGCCCACCTCAGAGAGGAAGGTGGTGGTGAGGGGATGGCTCCAGGACAAAGAGGGACAAGGTGTGGGCACGCCACAGGGGGAGCAGAGGAAGGAGGTGGGGGCGCCGCAGAAGCAGGTATCACCTGAACTGGGGGGCTGCCGGCTCCGCGAAGTGAAGATCCTGACCAGACAGGGAAGCCGCAGCATGGAGGAGAAGACAGCCTCAGAGGTGACCTCCTCTCTGGACCAGCAGGTGAGCAGGAATGCACAAGACAACAGTCCTTGCAGTGTGAGGTTCTGGGTGCTGGGAGGAAGACAGAAAGGGAGAGCCCAAAAGTACTAGGAGGAAAGTGGGACCCGTGGGCTTTTGGGGAATGTTCTTCTGAGAGCTGCAAACCAAGAGGTGGTGGGACCCTATCCCTCCATGCATGTCCTTTCCCTCCCTTGCACGTACTACTCTGATCACCTCCAGAAAGCCCCTTCTGATTGCCATCACGATTGCACTGATGAGGTGGTTGGGCTTTGCGTATCCAAGTGACACATACAAGGATTAGAGGATTTAGATCTCAAATTCCCGCCTCCAAACCAGTTCCCACCCTGGCTGCTCTGCTCCCTGCTCCTCAGCTTTCTCTGCAGTCTCTGCAGGCATGCATCAGATGTCTGCTTTTTCCTCAGCAACCATCCAGGAATCCCTCAAAGGAGATAATACAGCTATCTCCCACCCAAGATGGACCTGCAGAAAAGTCAGATACTTCTCCAACTCATGTCATCTACAGCAGCTCCATCAAACGAAGCAGCCCAAGAACTGTCTCCTTTCGGGTAAGAGCTAAAGCAAGTGGGAGAAAGACCCCCATTTAGGCAACAGAGGATGGGAGGAAGGAAGGGTTCCTTTGGACTCCAGGTTATGTTGACAGAGCCTGCTCCCAAAAGTGTATTCAAAATCCACCCTTGATCTGGGCATTTCAGTTCTGCTTCAGTCTTTCCTCCATTTTCCTTCTCCATGCCTGAACAAAGGTCTGCGGTGATGAACATGCCCATGGTCATACCCTTTGTGCCGGTGTGGATACTTGTGGGAATTGATGAGAAAACAGGGAGCTCATTGTCCTCAGATTTTCCAAGAAGCCACAGGAGTGACCACCCGTCCTCCAGTGGAGCACATCCTCTCCTCTCTGAGAGTACAGGGAAAAAAAACAAACCATAGACCTTCTTGTCTCTTGTTATATCCCCGAGAACATCAATTCTACCCCCTCCAAAAAGATCTCTGGAATAAAGTGCTGGAGAGGCTGGGAAAACCAAGAGCTGTTGAGATCCTCCCTACTGTGAATCAGGGCTGACTGGCCAGGCTTAATTGACTTTCATGGTGCTTTATTGGGAATAAACCTGTTTGCACTATGAAGTGTCTTTAGTATGGAGAGCTTTGAGATATGAGATAAGCTCTTGTGGGTGTAGGTGAAAATGGAGGTTGCTTGAAAATAGTCTGAGAGGGTTTCTCCCGTGTTTTTCTTTGATAACCAGATGACTCCAGTATCTCCTCTCCTTGTGTCTTCCAGATGGTCTCAAGTAAGCAGAAAGAAGAAAGCCAAAGCCCTCTCACAAGGAGGTCAGCACCTCTCTTCGTGTTGCTTTGGTCTTGCTGGGCAGGAATTGTCATCCTCTGTTTTCCAAGGGAGGGGAAGGAGGTGATGGGACCTGGTACCAGTTAGAAAGTGCCCTGGCACAGATCTGCTGAACATTGGTCCCTGGGGTGCCTGGCTGACTGGGCAGTGATGCTTAGCAGAAAACAGGACAATGTCCAACGTGCAGCTTGCATCTGTACAAGATCCCCTGCGGCAGCCTCTGCTGTCTTGGGGTTGATGTAGTGCCTCATCAGTGTTTGTGTCTGCATGGGAGTGGTGAAGCGTTGAGCGGTGCAGCACCACAACAGGGTCCCATTCTTGAGGATATCAAAACCCACTATACAGATCCATGAGGAACCTGATCTGGCTTTGTGTGGCCAGATTAAGTGATCATCCACATCTCCAAGGGAAGGTTTGGACAGGTGGCTTAAAAACTTTTGAGGACCCAAGGGCTGAGGTCTGAATGCAGAGAGTCAATAGGATGCCCTGTCCCACCCCTGCATGCAGGGTAGGGGAGTGGGCATTACAGGCACCTGGGATTGCATTTATGGATACTATAGGGAAACTCATGCTGATACCAGTGAAGATGCAGTTCAGACGTGACAGTGGAGAAGACAGGGAAAACTGAGGATCTCGGAGCTATTTTTCAATGTACAGCAAGCATGGCCCTCGTAAAACGGAGAAACACAGAGACCTCACTCACCAGCAGGGAATGAGCTGCCTTAGTTCACTTGGCAGACAGATGGAGGACATGTGCCTGGGTTGGACAGGGTCTTCTCCTACCAAGTGGAGTCCCCCAAGACCATGGGCTAAGTCTGAGGAAATCCTGAGGGGTCTGTGTTCAACTCTCTCCCTTCTTCTTCACCAGTGCGAGTCTGAGGATCCCAGGAAGCAGCACCACCATTGGGGAGAAGCTGGAAAAATACAACTCAGCTGTGCAGGTACCTAAAACCCTTGGCATAGCTGGGCTGATGTGGGAGGTATGTGTGGGGAGAAGAAGGGGGTGGCCTGGACCTCAATGGGAAAGACAGGAGAGACTGAGCTGCACCATACAACTGGTGCTAATGGGCTTGAAGAAAATGGTCCTAGGCAGAAAAAGGCATAGGCCTCAGGGTCTTAGGAGCAGGAGAGGATATCTGTTGGAGATCACCATGGAGACACTGCACAGTCCCGATGGGGGAAGCACTGCGGCAAGCCCATGAGTTGGTGGTGGGCAGGGAGGAAGCAGATGCCAACGGGCTCAAGACCTGAGCCAGAAGCAGAACTTTGTTTTTTACTGCTTGGGGAACAGCACGGCCCTTGCTGACGCCTTTCTCTCCTCCCAGCGCTCGGAGGTGGTGAAATCATCTCTGACTGTTCAGAAAAGCCTCTTGGTGTCCTCAGAGAGGGTGGCCAGCAAGCGCAACATCTTCGAGGGAGGATCTCCCAGCAAGGCTGAGCCGCTGGCTACCAGGAAGGTAAGGGCAGGAGATGGCCTGAGTGAAGACCATCCAGTAGGGTCCTGTGCCAGGACAAGCACTGGCTTTTTGGACATTCCCTTTGGATACCAATGCTCAGCCTGTCAGGCTGCTGCCTGGATGCAGTTTGGTGGGAGCTCGGTGCTCGTTGAGTGGTGCCAGGCAGGGCTGGGCTTGGGCACTGGCTGCCACCGAAACTGCTCTGGCCGTGTGTGGGCTCGTGCTGATGTGTTGGTATTTGAGGAGCTGGGATGGAGCCAAGGTGTAGGCTGGTCTCTGCCTGCTGCAGGTTTTCTCAGTCTCCCTGTGCCCTGAGGACTGTCCCAGGTTACGATCCTGCAGTGGGAGAGCTAGTGCTGTAACCTTGACGTCCCTCTATCTGCCACAGGACAGCCTGAAGATCCCGGGATCAGTGACATCCCGCATTAATCTGTGGATCAGCCGAGCTCAGGAGCCTGCCAAGGAGGAAAAGAGCAAGGTACCAGCTTGTGCTGACACCTCGAGCTAGAGTCCTGAGTGGGACATGTCTCTGCATCTGGGGGGGAGGGGATTGAAGGGTTGATGAACGTTTGTCTGAACAAAGACAGGCTTGAAAGGTCAGAAGTTTGGGTGAACCTGTGGCTGAACAAAGACAAGATTGAAAGGTGAAGAAGTTTGGGTGCTGCAGGGCCACCACAGTGAGATATTGGGGCTCTACTTGTTGCTGTACCCTGATCCTGAGCCCAAAGTGCCCGAGGCAACTGCTCCCAGCCCTTGGTGGGTTGAGGAGGGAGCAGTCACCAGCTGGATGCATGCCCCAGGGGACATGGAGGGGGATCTACCCTGACACCAGGGAGACAGATCACCCCAGCCTGAATCCACCTCTACCAGTGTCTGGAGGACTAGCTCTGAAGGCCACTGGGGGATGAGCTGTGCGCTCAGTGCTTCAGCACTAGTCTCTGCAGGGCATGGAGAGCTGTGTGTGGACTGAGAGGTCCTGCTGCATGTGTGGTCTGGAGTGATTTGCAACCCTGTGTGCATCACAGCCCCCAAAAGTAGGGTGTTCTGTAGCTGTGGGGCAAAGTGCCCAGCTAAGGGGACTCATGGGTCAGCACTTTGCCACCATGGCTTCTCCAGGGACATGGATGCAAGGGAGAGGGACAGGATCCCCTTTGTCCTGAGGGCAGTTGACTGTACTTAGGAGAGGTTCGGCAAGTCCTGGAGAGGTATCACTGTTACAGCAATAAGGTGTTTTGCCCTTGCCCATATCATCCGCCTGGGTACAGAACCAGGGGGGGCAGCTCCAGCCCAGCCCAGGCAGACAAGCCCAGGCACCCCCTGTGTGTGAAGCTGCAGAGATTAATGTTGCCCAGACGTGTCTGCGCAGGAGGTCCTGCTGGCTCCATGTCTGCCAGGAAAGGGCTTGCTCCAGGGGTCACCCTTGGGTAAAGCTTGCAGCTCCTTTATGGTTTTCCTATAGTAACACCTGCTGCCCTTCACCTCTGTGAGCTGGAGCTGCACTTGGTTTTGAGGGTCTACCAGATGCAGGTTCTCAAAGCTGGCTGGTTTCACCTGGGGCATGTGTGCTTCAGGATTTGGTTAAAGTCAGATCAAGGCAACACTGCAGGTGATGTATGGGGAGAACCTTCTTGTGCCACTTATGACCCTCCCGTTTGCAGGACATCAGGAGAATAAACAGCCTACCAAAACGTGATGTGTGGGTAAAGCAATCTGGAGACACCCCTGGAGACACCAAGGTAGACATGGAGCTGCTCTGGAAACTGATGCATCCTTTGAGGGGGATGACCTAGGGGCAGAGCTCGGGCCTCCCTGCTGGTGGGGGTGAACCAGTCTATGGAGTGAGAAGGGTTGTGTGGGACATTCAGGACCCCATGTTGGGGGTGTGAGCAGGAGGGGACAGGAGGCAGGAGCAGGAGGCAGCTGTAAGGGTAAGAAGGGGTCTGGGTTGGGAGAGGAAGGGAAGTGCCATGTGGTGGGATTTAGCAGATGTCTGCCTGCCCCATTGCCTGTTCAAGTCAAAGCAGTTGCCTTTTGGGGGGTTTTCAGCCTCAGGCCCAGCCTCACTGTTTCTCACTTTCTTTTCCAGTCTTAATGGTATCAGTTGCAATAGTATCAGATGATCTGGGAAAAAACTGTTTTGCTCTGAAGATCAAAGCCCAGGCCCACCCAACCGTCCAGCAGCCCACTGTCACGAGAGTCCCCTGCGCCATGTGTGGGGTCGCCCCTGCTTGTGGGATGGGAAGAAAGAAGGCTGGAAGGCTATCCCTGCGCCCTGAGTCCTCACTCACTGCCTCTCCAGGAGTGCCCAGGCCTGGAGGCTCCTTGCCAATGCTGACGGCAGACTCTTGATTTGTTTCGCAACAACATTTTGGTGTTTTGCCCCCAATGTCTGCCTGTGCCCCATAACTGCTCTCGGAAAAGGGATCAACCTGTACATCTCTCTTACAGGCGGATGATGTCAGCGGGACAAGAAGCTCCCTGGACATGGATTTTCAGCTTCATGTCCATGGACCACATCCATCCCTGCTGCCCAGCTCGTATGGGGTGAGGTGGGACATGCAGATGTCACCCCACCTCCCAGGCTGTCACTGCTGCAGGGACCCAACCAAAGGCAAATGGTGTTTACAGTCACACGTGCGCCAGTGTAGCTTGGAGATGTCTCATGGAAGACGGGAGGACCTGATAGCCCTGGTGTTTCCCTCCAGCACGCAGCTGAGCTAGAACCAGAGACTTGGCCTTCTCCATCCTGCCCTTAAATTCCCCACCACCTACAAGCAGGGACCCCTTTCACTTAGTGGTACGGGAAGGACTGGCCACGGCCCTGTTTTTGGGGTTGCATGGAGCTGCATGCCCTGTGCTGGGCTCCCACTGAAAACCCCATTTCCTTCTCTCTTTTCCTCCCAAGCCCTTCACCCATGGCTGCACAGACCCCTGCTCCTGCACACCCTGGGCTGCTGAGCCCACCCAGCAGGGAAGCAGGGTGCTCTCTTGGGGCTAGCTTTAGGGTGCCATGGGCAGCCCATAAAATGATGCTCAAATCCTTGTGCTGGGGCCATTCAATGGGCTGGCGCTGTGCCTTGAGCAACCACTGCGGTGTCCAAATTCGGTGTGCGACTGCTGCTGCCCTGGATCTGCTCTTACTTCTTGGGCTTTTGGGAAGAACTTGGTTTTCTCTGTGCCTTTTTTTTTTTTTTTCTAATAAAAGTTGCTCTTTCTAAGATGCTCCTGGTCACCCGCTCCTGGGCTGGGACTGGGAATGGTTCACTTCCCTTCTTCTGGCAAGGGGAAGAAAGGCAAAAAAGCAAGATAAATGTGTCCTGGGGAGGAGAGGTAGGAGCAGCCCAAGACTCTTCAAAGAATCACAGAATGGTAGGGGTTGAAAGGAGATCATCTCGTCCAACCTCCCTGACAGATCAAGGTCACCCAGAGCGGGTTGCACAGGAACGTGTCCAGGTGGGTTTGAATCTCTCCAGAGAAGGAGACCCCACATCCTCTCTGGGCAGCCTGTCTCAGGGCTCTGCCACCCTCACAGGAAAGAAGTTTGTTCTCATGCTGAGATAGAATTTCCCGTGTCCCAGTTTGTGCCCGTTGCCCCTTGTCCTGTCCCCGGGCACCACTGGGAAGAGTCTGGCCCCATCCTCTTGCCCCCTGCCCTTTGTCTATTGCTCAGCATCGATGAGATCCCCTCTCAGTCTGCTCTTCTCCAGCTGAACAGCCCCAGGACTCTCATCTTCTCTCTCTCCCCTTCTCATTGCAGCATCTCAGGCTTGGGGCAGCATCAGAGTGAGCCTGGCTTGGGGGGCTGCGATGGAGGGTCCTGTCCTCTGCTCATGGCAGTGCTGCCTTATCAGTGTCCCCGGCCCTAGAAAGTGACAGCTGGCTGGCTTGTGTCAGCCCCTTGGGCACTCACGTATCTCAGTCCGGAGGGTTTAAAATAGCAAATCTCTGCAGCCACACAATAGCTTGGGCTTATATGGGCTCCTGGGGGGAAGGGGGAGCAGTGGAGGGGGCCAGGGCCGCGGCTGCCGAAATAGCAGCTCACAAGTGTTGCATTCCTCGCTGGGCGCCGGGCACATTCCTCCCGGCGCTGCCCGCCCCGGGGTGGGTGCTGGAGCCCCCTTAAAGCCTCCTGCCCTCAAAGAGCATTTCCCAGACGCCCGCCGGCTTCCCCTCGGCTCCCTGGCATCTCTCCGGTGCCCCACGGCAGAGGTAAGGCTGGTGCCCGCTCATGGCATAGGATGCTCCATCGGAGGGGCAGTTGTTAAGACCCAAGAGGGATTTGGCTCAGGGTTAATGGTCCTCCCCCATTGCTTGCACTGGGATGTCTTGCTGCCATGAAGGCATTTCCATGGATAAAGCATCAGGATCCTCTTCAGGGGATTGTGTTTGCAACTTGTCCAATGCCTTTTGAACCATGCTGATGGGCGCCAAGGCAGCTGAGAAGGATTTTGGCTACCCTGGTGCTGGGGGGTCTCACAGATCCCTATTCCCTGTGTCTCTGGCAGCCCATGGGGTGGGTTAGAGGTGGGATGCTCTCATGCATGGTCTGACCCAGCCAAGTGGGAAAGGAGCACTGACCTGACCCATGCTGGAGCAAGCACTGGGAAATGACAACTCCATGTCTGGGTTTCCTGGAGGAAAGCAGAGACTGCAAAATGTGGAGGATCAGTTAACTCAGCCCCAGAGGTATGACCAGCTAGCCCTAAGCTAATGGAGAGGGGGATTTTAAGGAGCGGGAAGGATATCTGGAGTATTTATTCCACATATGAATGTTTGGAGATTTTTTCAATAACTTGTGCAATGTTTTCTATTTAACTCTATGTCTACTGGATTCTCATAATTCTTTCAAAACAAGATTTCAAAGCTTTAATGGAAAGGTTTATCTGTTTCTGTGCAGAGGCTGGATAAATATTTCCTAGAGCTACTTTCTGGTGTAATGTTAGTTTTTCTTGTGTAGTCACTTAACAGTCCTGGTTTTGTTGATGTTCCTTGGCAAATGCTCTGTGGGGTCTAGTGATGTATGAGAGAGGAGGTGAAAGGAATTGTAGAAATGGATTTTCACAAATGTGGGTTTGCACTGTCATGGCCAGGAGGGAGTCTCCACTCTTGTGTCATGAGAGGGCCACGTGAAATCTTGGGTGCTCAGAGGCCGCATAAATGATTTGGCCAAACTCTGGGGGTAGCAGGATCACGCCAAGCCTGTGGGAAAAGTATGGCCGGGAATTGATGTTTGATTGGGAGCAGAGATTGACGGGATGGTGCTGGAAGGGTGTGCCAAGCCCTGGATACATCAGAGGGAAGAGAACAATGACGGCAGAAGCAGGTGGCGAACCCAAGGCAGACGGGGCTGAGTTCTGATTTCATTTGTCTCCAAAAAGCACCTTCTGAGTCATTGCTCAGAAGTGAGATTTGACAACCCCCCGGAAGCCACAGATATGCAGAGGAACCCCTCCTGTAACGCGTCTTTCCCGTGCCTGTGGATTCCAGTCCTGCATTCAGCATCTTGAATAAGCAATCCTGAAGCCTGTCCTACCCATCCTGGGTAATAAATGCCCAACAAATGTAGCCAGAACCAGTTGTTCCCCGACCCCAGCAGCAGGAGAAGCGAAGTGGGTCTGCTCTGGGAACAGGTGGTTTAGCACATGGGGGTTATTTCTAGAGATGCCTTGAGTTCTCCTGCCGCATCCCAGCTTTGCTGGGGTCTGGCAGGAATGCGAGTGGTGGACAGGCTGTGCAGAGACTTGGGCTTATGCTCAGGGCTGCTCTGGGATGCCCAGGGCTGAGGCTGATCATGGGCCTGGTCTGTGAAGAGCATTGAGTGGAAGCAGACGAGGTGGGATGATGAGTAAAGCCCTCCTGACCATGGCTGGGAAGAAGATGAGTATGCCAGGAAGATGAGCTCTTTCTCTAGAGTTAATAGCCCTATTGCTAAGGATGCTGTGATTTATTCCTTTTAGCTAACCTCAGTCCCAGGGCCAGGACCAGGAGAGAAATGCTCCTGCTGAGCCCAGATCACCCCTTTCCCAGGCACACTCTGTGTTTGGAGGGCTGGGGTGGGAGGTCTCACTGAGATCTCATGCTGTGGCTTGTGCAGGGCTGTAAATTTGAGATAACGGGATGTCCCTGTAAGTTTCTACATCCCAACTGAGCTAAGAATAGTCAGGAAGAAAAACAAGCTGAGCGTTGGGTTATTTTCCCGTGCCCTGAGCAAACGCAGCGCCCCGAGACAGCTGCGGTGAGGGGAGCTGCGTGTCCCGGACATGGCTCCTAACAGCAGTTATCGGTGTGGCATGAGGCTCTGTCTAATCGCCTGTCTCCTATTTGGGGTGAGCTGTGATACTGGACCGGGAGGGGAGGGGGGAGCCTTATCTCTGCCCAGATAACGCTGTCACAGCCTGGCTGGAGACAGCTCAGAGCTCCAAGCGCTTTGGAGAGAGGCAGCATCTCTGGTTCGGGCGCTGGAGGACAGGCTGTGCTTGTCCTTATCTCAGCTCCTAACCCTCACTTTTTCCAATCTGCCTTGAATTCTCCTAGATAACCAGGCATGTCGGACTCTGAAGAGGTTGTCGAAGAATATGAGCAGTAAGTGGTGTGGTTTTAAATACCTTTCTTTCCTCCTTATTCCTGCCTTCCCGCAGGGTCACAGCATGGCTTAGGGATGCTGCTTCGGAGGCACTGGATCTTGTCATTACCCCAACACCCAGTGTGAAAGGGATGGCTTTGATGTTCTCCCGCCCTGTGCCCACCTGCACTGCTGCTATGGTCATGTTGAGACCCTCAGCAGTGGGAAGTCCTGCATTAGGAGCTGGATAAGCATATACACAGCAAGGGACAGTCCCCAAATCAGTGAGAGAGCTGGGAAAATCTGGAATCATCAGTGTGGTGCTGCTGGGGGCCTACTGCCACATCCAGAGCATCACTCCCCAAGACCCAGATTTGAGAACAACTTTTGCTGGTGAGGGCTGCTGGACCATGAGGTGCATCCTGGAGAGAAGGAGCTCAATATCTGAGCTATGTGGTTATAGGGATCAGTCCAAACACAACTCCTACTTCTCTTCCACTAGCATAAAAGGCAGGTCTGAATCCTTCTCTTCTGTTTAAATGTGACAACAGACTCACATCTCTCAGCAATCAGTCTGACCCCTGTGCCCGTTGTCCCCAGGGCACAGCCAAGGACACACTGTGCATGTTGGCCACTGTTGAAATGTCAGTTGAGCACTTCAGCTCCTGTGGTCCCTGGTGTGCAGGGTGACCTGGGTCTTGTCCTGTCCCCACTGCCACCTGACAGCCCGCCACACAGCAACCTGCCTGGCAGTCATTGCCCTTTCCTATGAAAAGGGGAGCCAGGCTTGAGGAAATGTCAGATTACACTTTGGCCTCACTGATGGATGCCCATTGTAACAAATCTCGGTAACTCCAAAAATGTGTGTTGTGCTTTGCAGGGAGCAGGAAGGTAAGAGGACATGGAGCATCTGCAGCTGCCCCAAGAGTGAATCTAAGAGATGACCAGAGAAACTTCAATAACCTGTGTCTTCTTTCCCTTTCATCTCTCCCATGCGCATGTGTGCTCTGTGAAGAGGAGTATGTGGAAGAAGGTAGGTGTTTCACTGGCAGTTGCAAGGACCAAGAGACAAGTGCTGTTGGTTCAGTGTTTTGCTTGGGTGGGTTGTGGTGGTAAGCTCCTTGACCACAATGGGCAAATCATGACCAGAAAAGGCAGATGAAACTGTGTTCTAGATTATTCCACCTGGAACACCAGTAGGATCAAAACCAGACTAATTTTCTAGTGATGTCTTCCATCAGAGTGATTCCTTGACTCAAAATAGGGGTGGAAATGCTAGATTTGGGTGTTGACAGAGATGTGAGCAGAAGGAGCTGGAGCCTCAGCTGAATGTATATTAATGATGCTCAATCACAAACCTCCAGCTGCCTCAGTCCAATGAAGAAAGACATTGAGGGGCTGGAGCAGGTCCAGAGAAGGGCAACGGAGCTGGTGAGGGGTCTGGAGCACAAGCCTTGTGAGGAGAGGCTGAGGGAGCTGGGGGTGTTCAGTCTGGGGAAGAGGAGGCTGAGGGGAGACCTTCTCGCTCTCTCCAACTCCCTGAAAGGAGGGTGTAGCCAGGGAGGGTTGGTCTCTTCTCCCAAGGAACAGGCAATGGGACAAGAGCAAATAGACTCAAGTTGTGTCAGGGAGGTTCAGGATGGATATTAGGAAAAATTTCTTTACCAAAAGTGTTATGAAGCCTTGGAAGAGGCTGCCCATCCTTGGAGGTATTTAAAAGCTGGGCAGATGTGGTGCTGAGGGACTTGGGTTAGTAGTGGTTTGGGCAGTGCTGGGTTAATGGTTGGACTCAATGATCTGAAAGGTCCCAACCTTGACAATTCCATGATTCCATGAGGAAGCAAACCCCACAATGCAACTGCTCTGGGACACATTTTGGCTGTGCATTTGGGGCTGGGTTTGGGAGCTGGGTTTTGCTGAGCCTCTTGCTGCTTTGGGGCTCGGAAAACCGCTGCAGTGCTAGAGTCCTCATCCACGCCATAGCTACACTCCACAGCTTCATGGCATCCAACTAACCTCTGCACTTATTCCTTTCCCTCCTCCCCGGCTCAGAAGAGGAAGAATGGATAGAGGAAGAGGACGGTAGTTATTGCACCTTTCTTTATTTCATCTCTCCACTGCTGCTGTGACTATGTCGTGGGTCGGTGTGTCTTTTGCCTCTCCCTGGTTGGGAAATGGTTTTCTTTCATTCTTCCACTTCTCTCTCTTGTTTCTTGCACTCCTGCTGTGCTGTGCGTATCTGCTCCTGTGTCTGTGCCTTCTCTCTTACATCTATCAACCAAGTGCACTCTTGGTTTACTGTCTTCTTTTTCTTTCCTTATCTCTTGCTGTGGGATCACAAGTCTTCCCAGGACCTGTGGGCCCCAGCATCGCTCTGATCCAGTGGAGGACTCTTGTGGGGATACTGCTCCCTCCAGCGGAAAAATGCTCCAACAGTGTCATAAATAAGATTGTGAAGGTGCTGAGGGCACATACTCTAATGCAGCCAGTCTTGTTCTTCACTGTCAAGAGGAGAGCAATAGAAATCACTCCCCCTGATCCTAGGGTATAAGAGCATGATAGCATGAGAGGGAATGAGGGAAAAAACAGGAGGTGGCTGCAAATCCTTTAAATTTATTCCTTTTGCCCTGTCCAAGCACAGAGAGCAGCCCTTGGCTAAAGGTTAGAGCGAAGCCCTTTACTGTCTCAACTGTTGCTTCTTTCTCCTATGGTTATGTCTTCCCCATTGCTCTCTCTGGGCTGTCTCCATGCCACAGTTCTCCTGATTTTGGGGTCTGCAGGGAGCCAGTGGGAGCAGTGGCTGATGCACTCACGCTGCCTGTTATTCCACAGGTCAGGAAGAACAAGTAGAGGACGCGGAGGAGGAGACTGAAGAAACGAAGACAGAAGGTGTGGTGGCTTTGCCAGAGAGCTCCTATGGCTTGGCTGGAGCCATGCTGTGCTTCGGTGGGGTGCCAGGCAGGGTCCAGAATGTCCCCGTGTAGCCTGTGACAGCGGGCCAGCAGCACAGAGGAGTGGGTCTCTCCAGTAGCTGTGGTTTCCAGTAAGGAGGTGGCAAAACCGAGTTGTTCTTTCCTGATCTACCAAGTGCTTTGGCCCTGCAACTAATGGTGGTTTCTGCTGGTTGCTGATCAAACAGTTCATGTCTAGCACCCTGAAATAATGCCAAAAATAAGTTAAGCCTGTTCCACCAAGAGGTCCCCATAGACTTAGAGGGAGAATTTCCAGAGCTGGGATTATGCTCTGCTGTGTCTCACCATCCAATAATCACTGGGCTTCATGAGAACTCTTTGGAGTAGACTGGGATGCCTGATGTGTGTCCCTGTGCTGTCACAGCTGGTAGGGCAGAGTCAGATCCCAGCCTGGTATTAGGGTGCCAGGACCCCACTGTGCTGGGGGATGTGGCTGCACTCACCCACGGGTGCTCATATTCTCCCCATTGCTTTTGAAACAGATCGAGAAGAAGAAACAAAAGCACCAGGAGAAGGTATGGCAGGAATGGAGGAGGGGAAATTTTTTTAATTTCAGTCCTGATCCCAGTCCCCCAAGCACTGGCCCCACTAGGGTTTTTGGTGTTGAATTAATTTGCTGCTGAAGAGATCGAATCTGTGGTAAATGGGGCAGAGCTGCCCTGACCCTCTCCTCTGCCAGGTCTGGGGCAGCAGGAGGCCTGCAGGAGGGATGGCTTTGTGCTGCCTAGGTAAGAAATTCACCCAAAATAGAGAAGGAGAGGATAGTACTATTGTTTTTCCAGCCTGTGCTCTTGCAAAGCTCATCTGAGTTCCTCCTGGAGAGGACCTGGGGCTCTCCTGGTCTGTCTGTGGGTGGTGGATGTCCATGAGGGATCTGCTCTCTCCCCATTCATCCTGGAGGGATGGATCTGGTTTTTGAAGTGGGGAAAAACAGAGGGCAGGGGGGAAGAGCCTGTCTGAACCACCCTGCTGTGTCCATGGGCACAATGCACAGCAGGGCTGGCCTCCAGGAACCAAAGCTCTGCGTTTTCCACAGGTGGAGAGGGGGACCGAGAGCAAGAGCCTGGAGAAGGTGAAGTATCCATCCTTGTTGCTCTCTAGGGAGGGAGGGACTGTCCCTTTGCCTGTCTAAGGAGGTGCCAAATGCCCTTCTGCTCAGCCAGGAGCATCAACGTGTGTCTCAGGTTTTGGCACATGGATGGACACCTCACTGCCAGAGGATGATCCACAGTGCACCCTGGGGGAGAGGGGTAGTTCAGCTCAGTGCTGTGGGATTTGGATCAAAGTGTGAAAGCAAATGCCTCTCTGACACTAACCTTGTCTTTGTCTCCTGCTCCTGGGGACCTGCAGGTGAATCAAAGCCAAAGCCCAAGTAAGTGCCAGTGTATTTTCTCTGGGTCAGGGTCTGACTGAGGAGCTGTGCCAGCCCACAGGCTCCATGTGATGGGCTTAGATCCATAAAGGACAGGAGACAACGAGGCCTCAAAACCAGGGTGTGGGCTGGCACTTGGAGAGAAAAAGGGAGAGAAACAGGCAGGTAAACATGGACTCCAAAGAGAATACCAAGAATGAGGTATTTTGGCAGCTTTGAAGCAATTTATGTGTTCCCTGGGGAAAGCCCAGCTGCCCTGTGGTAAAAATCTGTGTGCATACCAGCCTGGAGTACATGGTCCATGGCACAGCCAGGGTCTTGCTTCTCTAGTATGCTTCTGGCCACAGTTGGCATCGGGCAGGCATTGGAGTACCAGCATCCCCGGGACAGGAGCTCCTACCTGAAGGAGCAGGGCCATGAACCATTGCCAGAAACCTGTGGGTCCTCATGGAGCACTGGGATGCTCCAGTTTGGAAGGCAGATCTGTCCTCAGCCACAATCCCCTCATCCCTTTGTGTCTTTATGTGCCCCTACTGAGCACCTCCTGCCCTCCTTCAAGCCCACAGAGGATGAGAGGATGGTTTCCAGCTCCCTGTGCCAGGTCACAGGTACATGGCTCCTCTGTGCTCTTTTGGGTGAACGCAGGAGTGGCTGCCAGCCCCAGGGTGCCTGGCAGAGGGTCATGGCCAAGTTGCCTGCAACTTGTGGAGTTATTCCAGCCATGTGGGTACCTTGGAGTGCTTCCCGGGAATACCAGAGGTCTTCCTCTGAAGTTGTCCAGCTGGCAACCTCCAGCAAGCAGAAAAATGTGCTCACTCTGCTTCCCTGGAGACTGCGAGGGTCAGAGAGGAGGGCTGGGTAGATCAGTGATGGACGAAAGGCACACCCCAGGTATCTGCTGCAGGCTCACCATCTTCCTGCTCACCTTTGGTTGCAGGGTCTTCATGCCAAACCTGGTGCCTCCCAAAATCCCAGATGGCGAGAGACTGGATTTTGATGTGAGTAGTGCACCCACAAGTCAACTCAACCACAAGGTGCTCCCCTCGGATCACTCCTCCACAGCCCAGCAGCTCCTGGAGGGCTTCACTCCTGGGAGTGTAGAACCATCACTGCTGCTTCTGTCTGGTGCAGGACATCCACCGCAAGCGCATGGAGAAGGACCTGAATGAACTGCAGGCCCTCATTGAAGCCCACTTTGAGAGCAGGAAGAAGGAGGAAGAGGAGCTCATCTCCCTTAAGGACAGGATTGTATGTCTGCAGCCCTCTCCCTCTATTGCTATGGCCACCCTCTCTCCTGCAGGCAAACAGCCGCCATCCTTTCCCCGCAGTCCCAACAACAAGACCTGAGGCATCCCATGTCCCTGCAAGACAGAGCCTGGGATTTGAGCCAGATTTTGTACCCCAGTGCCTGGAAGGCCCCTGGCCTGGCTGCTGCAATGCTGCGGTGCCTAATGGGCATGCTCCTTTCCCCATGGTCACTGCTCCACTTGCTCCCCTGGGAGACGTGAGAGCTGCAGATCTGCCTTTGGGGCTCTCAGGGCTTTTGGGGTCAGGGATGTGTCCCCAGGGACAGAGAGGATGCAGATTCCCTGGCCAATGCCCTCTCCTCCTGCAGGAACGGCGGCGAGCGGAGAGGGCAGAGCAGCAGCGGATTCGCAGCGAGAGGGAGAAGGAGCGCCAAGCCCGCATGGCCGTGAGTCTCCTCTGGGGATGGGGGTCGGGCTGGTCTTGGGTAGGACAAGCCCAACCATGGAGCACCTGGGAGCATGAGCTGTGTGTTCCATGCAAGCTGGTCCATGAGGTCTCCATCCATCCACTCCTGACCCACTTCTGACCCTGGCAGGAAGAAAGAGCTCGCAAAGAGGAAGAGGAGGCACGGAAGAAGGCTGAGGAAGAAGCGCGGAAGAAGAAAGCTTTCTCCAACATGCTGCATTTTGGAGGCTACATGCAGAAGGTGTGATTCTACCCTGGGTGGTTCAGTGAAGCCAATAGTGCTCCTAGGAATGGCTTGAGCATGCTGGCTGACCCCGCAGGACCGTGCACGTTCTCACTGCTGGTAGACCGGTTTCTACAAGCAGAAGAACACAGGCCACCACAGTTGGGTCACAGCAGTGGTCAGAGGGCCAAAGTGAGCTGAGAGCTTTGCTTTGCACATGCTGGTCAGGGGAGGTTCAGCCTTGCCTTCAGGGCGTGTCTTGTCCACTATTACCAAAATTTATTTTCTTTCACATGCTTCTGGAGTCCTAGAAGCAGAGAGTGTTGGGGAAAGAGTTGGGACTAGGGGTGGAGCAAAAGCTGGGCACATTTCCATCCCCGCAATGGACTGATGGTTTCCTCAGTCAGAGAAAAAAGGTGGGAAGAGGCAAACAGAGAGGGAAAAGAAGAAGAAGATCCTCAGTGAACGGCGGAAGCCCCTGAACATCGATCACCTCAATGAAGACAAGCTGAGGTGAGCACAGGCTGCAGGAGGGATCTCCAGTCTGCTATGGGTCCCATCTCCTGGGGCAGGATCCTGGGCAAGGGGGGGCTGCATGTGGCTTGCAGCCCAGACAAGAAGGTGATGGCACAGCTAGGTGACGGGCTGGGACACTCCACTGGGGACATGGGCTGCCAGGCTCTGCCGGGCCACCATCACCAGGCTGCTGCTGACAGCGCCAGCCATCAGAGGGAGCCACGCTCACACACGTGGGACATGCATGTCCCCCACCTCACCCAAGGTCCACACACACATGGGACTGGCTTCACCTCCTGGCTAACATATTCGCAGCTGGGCATGGAGCTTGCAGAGACCTGTCCTAGGGGAGAAGGCCAGAGGGTGGCATCACTGCCCTGTCCCCTGCAATGAGCTCCCTGTGACCCACATCTCTTTCCTGCACTAAGTCCAGTGGCTCTTCCTGCAGGGAAAAGGCCAAGGAGCTATGGCAAACCATCCGCGATCTGGAGGCTGAGAAGTTTGACCTGCAGGAAAAATTCAAGCGGCAGAAATACGAGGTGAGCTGGGAGGTCCTCTGTGAGCTTGTTCTCCCTCCATGTCCCTGCCCACTCCTGCTGCTCCCCAACTGAGAGAGGAGGTGGGTTGTCTGAGTGACAGTGTGGTCACAGGACAGTTGGGTGCTTCAGAAATGGACTCTGTCTACCTTGTGTGTGGGGTGACAAACACCCAAGAGGCACCACTGAAAGCAAAGCCACTTCTGCCTCCCTTTTGGAGAGGAGCAAAGAATCAAACCAACCCTCCCAGCAGTTGTGGCTACCCTGGCAAGGCTGAGCACACAGCTATGAAATGCTAGGGAACGTGGCAGCTGTGTGGTGGCCCTGTGACCTCCCAGCTCCCGAGGTCGTGTGCTTTGCACCACAACAGGCTTCCCACTGTGCACATCACAGCGCAGTGCTAAACCCCACGGAAGAACTGCTGGGGAAGAGAGAGCAGTGATGAACCCTTGCCCCAACCCTCGTCCCTAGCTGGGCATGGGGCATCTTGCCAGGCCTCGCCATCTGCCTGTGTTTCTCTTGCAGATCAATGTCCTCCGAAACCGCGTTAGTGACCACCAGAAAGTGTAAGTGACCACGTCTCCGAGCAGGCTGAGCATCCATCCTTGACATCTCCTGCCCTTCCAGCTCCCGGCTCCCCTGGCCCCAATTCCTTCTCTTGTGTACCTCCTGGCTCTCTTGTACCCTCAAAGAGCCACCTCCTGTCCTTCCCACTCCTGCTTCTGGTCCCACTGGTATCTGGCATTCATGGACCTGCAGGTCTGGCCCAGGGACTTCAGTCCATGCTGGTCTGTCCCCATTGACAGACCCCCATTGTCTCCCACCTCCACCAGCTTCCCCCTGTCCCAGAGACCCTAGATGGGCCCACCTCTGCTCATGGACCCTTGTGTCCTGCGGTGTCTTGCCAGCCTCCAACTGCCCCCATCCCTGCAGTAGCTCTGGACAGCATCTTAGGGAAGCTGCTGGAGATCCCAGCTTGTGCAGAAAGGGAGATCTCGTGCTGTGGGAGCTGTGCAGCCCTGCAAAGTCAGGGGAGCCTGTCCCTGTGCCGATATTCCCTGCACAGGACTGGGGAACCTTCCATAGGATGGAAATGGGTATATAACCCCCACTCTTGGGAGCACCGTGCTGCTCTTGCATCCCCATCCCACCCTGCTGTTTCCCATGAGGACTTCAGCCTGCCCAGTATATCAGGCAGCAGCATCTCCCACCTGCTTATACCAAATCTCTCTTCTCTTCTGCCCCGACATGGCCTGTTATTGCAGCAAAGGGTGAGTATGGGTGTTTTCCAAGTGCTGTGTCCCCCCCACTGCACGTGTGCTGCATGGACACCAGGGTCCATCAGGCCAGTGGAAGGGCTGAGGGAGAAGGCATTGCCAGGGATTGGCAGCCAAAGCTGTGTTGGCGACTCGGGGTGACGTACCAGAAATGTCCTTCATTGTCCACCCCAGCCTCCTCCTCCTCCTCTCTGCTGATCCACACCCCAATTCTGGTTAAGGAGAGTGATGTGGTGGGTCCTGACTAACAGCTTCACACCTTCTGGTTCTTGGGAGAAGGATCCTGCAGCCATTGTTATTCCCCCACACCCAGAGACCCAACTTGTTGATTCTTCTCTGAAGGATCCTTGGAAGGGAAAAGCATGGAAAGGGAATTGGGGTTCCTTAGAAACACCCAGCAAAATGCATGAGCTTGTTCCCATAGTCCCAAAACACATAGACTGACTCAGGTCTCAAGGTTTTTTACCTGGAGCCACTGAAGACCTTCCCCACAGGACAGTGAGAATCAACCAGAGATGGTTTGGTCCTCTTTACAGGACCACTGATGGACCCACCTTGTCCTTCCTTTCACAGTCACTATTGCCTTTTTGCATGTGCTTCTCTGCTTCCCTTCCAGGTCAAAGGCTGCCCGTGGGAAGACCATGGTGGGCGGCCGGTGGAAATAGGTGACTCAGAAGGCCCAGGAGGCTCAGCCACGGAGAGGTGTATTACATTTTGGTTGGCCAGCTGGCTTCTCCATGCTGTGGAGCCCACACCACGTGCCCACCCACACTCCCACTGTATGGAGCTTGCAAAGACCTTGCGGCCAGCACAGCGCTGTCTGGGTGGGCAGATGCTTTGTGAGGTGCCGTCTCCATACCCCCAGCTGATGTTGTGTCTGCAAATAAAGAGAACCGTGAGGGGGTGCAGGTGTTTTCTCCATCCTGCAGCTCCAAGCCCAGAGGAGACAGGCACAGGACAGTCTCAGCAAAGCTCTACTGAGCGGGCGCCATCACACACCCGCTCCTTGGGGTGCAAGAGGACGCAGCAACCATACAGGACCTCCTGAATAACATGTCCCCTTGCCTCACAACATCTCACACCTGCAGTCCCCGAGAGGTTTTGTAATAGACCTCAGTGGTCTGACCTGCTTTTCCTGCTGCAATTTGGGGCAATCCTACTTATGGCCACTTTAGTGCCTGTTTTTGCTGTAGCAGAGACCCTCTGTCCCCTCTCTGTGTCAGGGTTGGACCTTGGGGACAGCAGGGATAGGGGCACTGCTTCCAAGTGTCTTGTTCCATGGATTAGACACAAACCTTGCTTCCAGACAATTTTCATTCCTATTTCTACTTCTTCTTAAAGGGCCTAGACCAACTGTGTTTGCCTTCTCTCCACGTTTCTGAGAGCATTCAACCAAGACTTGAGATGAGTCAGTGCAGAGAGACCATTATCTGTCTTTTCAGGGGTGAAGACCTCTTTCATCTAGCTGTAGGCATCTCTGTAGCACACTCCCACATGCAATGCCCATGGAAGCACATCAACTGCATAATCCTGAGTGTTCCTGGTGCATAGATCTGGACTGTGAGCCAACAGAAGACACTGGGCTTGAATGACCATGGGGCAAGCTGTCCCTTGATGTTGTTAAACAGCATCCATGAGGCATTTCTCAGAGCAGTGGGGAGGGGATGGATGCACAGGATGGTAGATCTTCAAAGGCTTCTTGTCTCTTGGCAAGACATTTTGCCTTCCCTCTTGCTGGGGCTGCCTGTCCTCTCCATCCTGCAGGTTTCTCCCTTGTGCTGCCTGTTGGATGATGATGATGTGTTTTGCCTACTTCAGCACATGCCATTGGGTTTTGGGGAGCAAGGCTCTGGGAAGCTTCAGCTTCAGTGAGGCAGCAAGTGGAGGGTAACCAGCAAGTGGAGGGTAACCAGCCCCCTATCACCTGCCTCCTCAAAAACCAGGTGTGGAGGGATGAACGTGATCCTTTATTTGCACAAAAGGGGAGAGCTTGGGAGGGTGGAAGTGCTGGGACATGGAGTACCTAGAGGGTGGCTGAGTGAAGGTCCGGCAAGTGGATATTTCCACCCTGCTTGATGCATGGGCCCGAGAGAGAGAGAGGTGTTCGTGGAAGAAAGGTACATGTGGCTTGGAAAAAAAAAAAAAAATCCCCTTTTTCCAGATTCGGAAGGTCCGCCCTCAAAACCTTTCTGGCAGGCAAAGGCAGGGCCCTGCCGGTGCTGTGCCTGCTGCCGTGGAGAGGCACCGCAGCCGCTCTGCCCGTCCCTGCGGGGCTGGCAGCGCCCAGGGTGGGGGTACGGAGGCACTCCCTGCTTCCCACAGCGCTGCCTGTCTCGGCAGCACGCTGGCCCCCCGCCAGACACTTCCCTCTGCGCCGGGGCCAAAACCTGCGCCCTTCCTCCTCGCCCGGTGCCCGGTGGCACAGCTGTGCCAGAAGAGCCGAGTCAGCACCCAGCCCTGCCACTGACCCTTCCCAACGCCCTCTCCCACCCACGTCCATGGTGAGTGGGCTTCTGCTGGGTGCAGGAATTCCCTGGGACACGGCAGAGTGCTCTGGGATCCTCTGTGGGGTCTTACAGGGTGCTGGCATCACCCCGAGTGTTGCATGGGCTGCGTGACGATTGCAGTGGTGCAGTGTATTGTGCCAAGGTTTGCTGGAGCACGGTGCAGGGCTGGTGAGCAGCTCTGAGGTGGTGTCCCCCATCCTGCCATGCATTGCATGCATTCTGCAAGGGGATGAGTCCTAGGTCAGCGCAGTGGGCCAGGGGCTGGACACGCTGCTGGTGCTCATCAGAGTGAGGGACCCCTGGCAGCAGGTTTTGGAAGGTTGTGCAGGGTGCTATCAACCTCGCAGTGCCATGTCCTTGTGGAGATTTGCAGCACCACTCTGTGGTCCCAACGTCTCCATGGGCAGCAGAACCTCGGGATTCCAGATCAAAGCACCAGTGTCTTCTGGAGCATGGTATGAGGGACAGAGGGCACTGACCTTCCCTAGCACGATGTCTTCCCAGGAGCTAAGAGGTGTAGTATCCTTTAGCACACTGCAGAGGAACAGCACCTTCTGCCACAGCATGCAAACATCCTGTGGTCCTTTGAGGAGCACCTGGTGCAGCACCACTTTGGAGCACAGCACGTGAGACTCAAGTGTAGTTCTGGTGTCTCAGCCAAAGCATCAGACAGGGATCAGGTTGTCCCCCACAC
Source organism: Gallinago jamesoni (assembly GCA_025769975.1). Classification (NCBI taxonomy): domain Eukaryota; kingdom Metazoa; phylum Chordata; class Aves; order Charadriiformes; family Scolopacidae; genus Gallinago; species Gallinago jamesoni. The sequence goes on from JAOQGH010000013.1 coordinate 1,024,528, forward strand.
GGTCTGTGTAGTGAGGACATCAGGGTCCTCTTGCCTTGCTTTACAGAGATGATGGCAGGTGGCAGATGCATGTGTGCTGGTGGATGCAATGTCCTATAGCACGGTGTGGCACAGAAGGCCTCTGCCATACCCACTGTCCTGGCCAGAGTTCAAAGGTCCAGAGACTGCTGCCATCCCAAGGTACAAAGCCTTGTCCTCTGGTGTTCAGCACCAGTGTCCTGACATTACTCTGTGAGCCCAAACCACAGTAGACCTGTGCCCAGGTCTCAGAAGCAAGTGCACCTCATGGTCTGTTGATGGAAGCCCATGGCGAGGTGCTCCCCAGGGTATCAGTGTCCCCACATGGTAGAATGGATGCAAAAAAAAGATGCATTTGTTACCCAGAAGGTGCTTGTAAAATGTTGAGCTGATGTTTTGGGCTGTGGTTGTGCTGAACCAGAGCTGTGTGTAAGGCACCCTCATGCTCTTCTTTGCCTACTCAAGACCCAGGGTATTACCACTATCTATCTGCTGAAACATAGATACTGTAGAGCATGGTCTTGGCATGACAAACAGAAACAGCCTGCTCATGACTTTGATCAGGTCACATTAGCCACACATGGTCCAGACAGCACAGGAGATTCTGGGATTGCTGTCCAGGGGCCACCTGGCCAATGCTAATGTCCCAAGGAGCCAGGGTGATGCATTATGGTCTGTGGTGTAGCTGCAGTGGTCCACAAGGACCTGTGGGGCACTGGAGCACAGCTCTTGAAGCTGAAATGCTGCCAGGCCCCAGTGTGTCTCACCAGATGGGGATGTGGAGCCTCCTGCGCTCAGCTGGGGCACGTGGTGAAGGATCCCCTCACCCACACCTTGGAGATGTTGGAGTGTTACTTGCCCCAACAGGCACAACACTAAGTTTGAGGTGGCCCCAAGGTCTGTGGAGCACCCTAGGCCCCATGACCTAGAGCAGGAGCAGCGTGTGGAGGAGAGACAGGCAGGGCCAGCGGAGGGGGTGATGGGGTGTGTGTCAGGACAGTGCCTGCTGAAGGTGCTGGATGAGCACAGTGAGTGTGTGCTGCTCTGCACCTCCTGCTTTGCTCCCTGGGTGAGCCCATGCCCGTGCTCCCTGGTGCAGGACAGGAAACTTGAATCTTCTGGGGCTGGAGGGGTGATGTATCCAGTAGGATACGACACGCCAATTAATTCCTGTGCCGATGGTGGATCCTGGTGGCACAGAGAGTTCCCACTGCCCAGGCACAGCCCAGCATGGGGCATATTTTTCCAGTGGTGTCCCAGGTGTTCAAGGGTGGCACAACTCTGTAGAGCACCGAGCGGATGGTATTGGATGCCGTGGCTGCGGGGGGTGGGCATTGACTGTCCTTTGGAGTGTGCTGTGGGGTTCACCGCTTCCACCATCCATGAACCTTAGACTGAGGTACAGGGTGGCCATGACACACTGATCCATAGTGTCCCCAGAAGTATTAGGGTGCCCAGCCTTGAGTTGAAGCCAAGGCCAAATGCCAGCACAGAACTACAGAAAACAAAGCAGGACAACCTCTGATTTTTGCAGGTCAGGTCTAACAACAGGCTGTATTTTAAGAGAGAGTAAAAGGATGTAAATGTTGAATTTTGAAACATCTTCCAGACCTGGAGCTCTCATCTCCAGAGTCCCAAGCCACATGCTGCTGTGAGATGGCTCTCCTCCACACACTGCCCTACAGGGCAAGTTCATTTGTTCGTGTGAGCATCTGACGTTCGCAAGTTTTTTTTATGATTATTTTTAAATGCCTTATAAAACTTTAAGTTTCATTTAATATCTTAGCCCTGTAAATGACTGCTTATTGTAGCTAATTCCCAGGTATCAATTAATTGTCTTTAATGGGTTAAAGTCACCCCTGGTTTATGCTGATTCCACAGATGTGCTAAATCGTCAATGAAGTCCTTAGTGCAGCGCAAGCACAGTTTAGCATCTACACAATGACCCATGTCCGTGAGACGAGTCCCGCTGACAAAGCAGGCAGCAATGCTCTGGGATGGAAGGGAAGAGGCTTTAGCTGTTGTCTGGAAGAGGCATTTTATTGGCATTTAGTGGAAGGAAAATAAGCTTCCTGATGATGTCTGAATCATTGCTTTTGCATGTGCTTTCATGCCCAGGTTTCAGTTGAAGTCCTAGATGTAAACTATGCTCTTCTTCGGTGCAGGGCAGCAACCAGTGGCAGGAGCACTGGAGGCTGAGACCCTACAGCAGCAGGGATTGGCCACTTGACCAGCAGTGGGTCTGTAAGGTTCATGACCAGTATAAAGGTGGTGGTGCACTGTGTGCCCTGACTGGGAGTGGTGCCGAGCACTGAAGCTGCTGTCACACTTGCAGGAGGAGGTGGCTCTGGCAGCTACAGGCAGTGCCCAGGCCAGGGAATGGCACAGATCTGAGGCAGGAGGGGAGGACTGGAGGGAGTTGGTCCTGCTCCTGCAGCCCACCGTCGGCCTCAGTGCACGGAACCTGACCCATCTTGCCTCCAAAAGGGCATGTGGAGACCAAGCTCACCCCTGCTTAGCTGGTGCACGGAGCTCTGCACCAAACAGCAAGCTGCAGACAAAAGCCAAAGATTTTTGGCTTTTGTTTGTTTGAAAGCCTTTAGGGTATCTCCCATGGTATCATCTTTGGGCAAATCCCCAGGAGGTGGGTCTCGGACCCCCACATTTGCAACTGAGTTCAGATACCTTCAGAATATTCCAGCCTCTGCTGCTCTCCTGCTGACACTGTCTTGCTCCCACAGGCAAGGGGACCGTGTGCTCTCTTGCACACCAGTGCACACACACAGAGAATCCTAGACACGTGCACACTCGCACACATGCAGGCACCATCAGAGGTCCTCACACGCACAGTCAGAGCCTGCTGTGCTGGATCCTGCAGCCTAACTCCAGAGGGAGGGGAAAGAGCAGCCATGGCAGAGGGGAACTCTGCCCATGACATCCCTGGGGTGGTCCTGGTGGAGGGGCTGTCCCAGGACATGGGCACCCAACAGCAGGGGATGCACTTTAGGGTATCATTCCTTTATAGTGGGCTGAGTCTGTGCTCTCGCAGAAGAAGCAGAGGTCTCAGCAGCTCTGTTGGCAGTGGGGAGCTGGACCAGAGGAGCCTGAGTGCACTGAATGAGCCTCATCAGAGAAGTGGGTGGGGTGGTCCAAAGGGGCTGTGGACACAATGCTGAATTTTAGTTTTTTTTTCTCTCAGACAACATCATTCAGGTTCTAAGTCTGTCAACAGCCAAAACCCCACATTTAAGGAGGGGTGTGATTTTGTTCACCAAGCACTGTGAACACCTCCACCCCGTGCTCTCACTGCGTGAACCCAGCACAGGGTACGTGCCCTGTTCCAGATAAGCGTCAGCTGGGCCTGTTGGAAACTGAAAGAGATGGAAATGCCTGCTGGATGTCAACTTGTAGAATTACAGAATGGTTTGGGTTAGAAGGGACCTTAAAGCCCACCCAGTGCCCGGGCAGAGACACCTCCTACCACACTAGGTTGTTCCAAGCCCCCTCCAACCTGCCCTTCAACCCCTCCAGGGATGGGGCAGCCACAGCTTCTC
>JAOQGH010000013.1:1028284-1087054 GCA_025769975.1 Gallinago jamesoni
GCTTTCTTGGAGCGTCTTTGGGGACTGGAAGGGACTTGAAGGTCTCCCTGGAACTTTCTCTTCTCCAGGTTGAACCCTCCCAACTCTCTCAGCCCCCCCTTCCAGCAGAGGGGCTCCAGCCCTCCCAGCATCTCCACAGCCACCAGGCTTTGCCTTCAGACCTGGCTTGACCCGTGCCTGGGAAAATCCTCATTACACAGCAATTCTCTTTGTGTGCTTTCCCGCATGAAGCAAATATGCAAGAAGTTGGTCTGCTGCAGTTTATTCAAGTGCATCACCAGACCCAGGAGTGCCTGGGGGTGCCTGACCCCCACCCCAGGTGCCACCACGGCTGCCTAACCCCTGCCTGCTCTCAGCCCACATGCCACAGCTGCTGGGGTTCATGCTGATGAAGCGTGATGCTGCTGAGCAGCTCAGCACCTGCACAAAGAAGATGGGGTTTTTTTTGCCCAGCTTGCCTCCGAGGCTGCGCCTTACACAAAAGACACAGGGGAAGGGAGAAGAGCAGCAGGGGAAGGCAAAACATCCCTTATCTAACAGCTCAGAGGTGGTGAGGTGGAAGCATCACTTGCTAGTGAGGTGGAAGATTCAGGTTCCTATCTCTCCTTGGCCTGATCAGAGCATGGCTTTGAGTTCTGGTTTTTAACCCCAGCTGAGCTGCAGCGTTCAGTGCTCAGTTTATGTGGCACTGGTTTATAATTCCAGCCCTACACACTACAACTGATGTGCTAGATTGTGGCGCAGTGCAATATTGAAATTGCTCTATTGGCGGTACTCTCCTGGTTTCAGAAGCGTTGAGAACTGCTCATATCTTTTATCTGCACCTGTAAACAAACAGAGTAGTACCGTCACAGAGCAATAAATCTAACTTGGATATCATGACAAAGATGGAGCACTTTGATCCAGGGAAACTCTTTGATCTTTCACTGTGTACCAGATGCTTTTGATTAGCCGTAAAAATAGAGCAATTATTGTAACTTTTCAAGCGGTGTTGCAGTGCTTTACTATTACCTGTCAGTGCATTTGCTCTGTGCCATGACATGCCTTAAAATAAAATAGACAGAGTATGAAATTCAGCTAAGTTCTGCAATTCTCAAGTTCTGCTCATTTTTTGGACCAATACATTATTGAAAGGGAACATTTGTCTTTGAGAGGTTTTCCACCTCAGAGTTTTTGTCCAGGACGGTGTTTCAAACACTTTGAAATAATTACAAGCACAATCATTCTGGCAAAGACTATGAAGTATTTCTGGGTGCTGGAGGAGGTGTCCAAGGGCCCTGTCAGGAGGACAGGTCTCCTCCCTTGGGCTGAACATCTCGTGGTTCTCTCCATCACTCATTGCCCAGAGCACATCCTCCATAGATGTCAAGTTGTGTTGGCCGTACCAAGGTTTCCACAGTGCCAGCAGCCACAGCATGGAGGAGATCTCAGCATCAATGGGTTTCAGATCCCACCATAGGATCCTTGGAGACCATCAGCTCCAGCTGGGGTTCAATTTGCTGCTCCTCCAGCTGCATGGAGTAAATCAGGCACCGTAGGTCCAGATTCATCCCAGCAAGGGATTCAGATGTATCCATGTATAGATGTACCCATGGCCTGATTGCAATTCTAGGTGTCTCCTGGCAATGGGCAGAGATAAGTATCTCCAGAGGGTGATTCAGTGTTATGTGACCTGGCAGAGCAAATCCAGCAGGCTAGGGTCCTGGCTGGAAGCAGCACACTGTGGCAGGATGCAAACCAGCTCCTGGCTATTTGTTCAATGGGGCAATTAGTCCCATAAGTTCCTGAGCCCTGTGATTAACTGCAGTTATCCAAACATTGTCATTGTGAAGGAAGAGTAACTAAAGGATTCTGGAAATTGTTGGCATTTCTTGGCGGCTGTGGAAAAATCCCAATTGCTGCTTGCAGGCCCTTGGGCTAAGGGCAGGACAACCTACCGGCACACAAACCGATAAACAGCTCAGAAGAAAGCACATCTCTTCTGGGAAGAATGAAAAATAATGCAAAAGTCCCCAAACCTCTGCCCATGGACCAGATGAGGAGCCAAGGGGGAGCAATTGCTGTCTGCTCCAAGTCCCATGGTGGCAAGCCCAGATTTTCATGAAGGAACAGGTTCTCATGGGCACAAAACTTCTCCATGGATCTGTTTTCCAGAGAGACAGAGATTTTGGAAATATGGCCCTGTGATCTATGGAAGAGTGTTTGGTCCATAACACCTGCCCCACTGATGTGAGGGCTACAGCTACAGAAAGGTTTCTTTAAGGCACCTGAATCCTTTGGTGGAAGTTGCAGTTTTGAATCGGGCTTTCCAGTGCCACTAACCAGAGGGACAGCAAGTGCTTCACCCTGGGGTCCTCAGAAGCCTGCACCATGGCGGGGATGGATGCCTAAGCTACAGAGTTAGACACTGAAATCCCAGCACGCCTGAAACGTGTCCTAAGATTTGGTGGTGTGTCTTCTAGGATTTGGTGTCTCCCTTGAGCAAGCCCCACAGCTGCATTTCCTCCCCAGCAGTCCCCCACGGCATTTGGGCTGAAATTTGCTGAGGATCTGGGGTAACTGGGCTTAATTTGTTCCATTATTTAGAGGTTCTGCCTCAGAGGCAGGTCAAGGATGCTTCCTGGTGGGAATGCATGCAACAAGGTAGGAGTTTCCAAGATAAAATTCTTGGCCTGAAATGTCTAAATTCTTTTATAGGGCTGAGTCTGTGAGTTCATTTACCATAGAACAAAATGACGTTCTCGTCTCTGTTTTGCTCAAGTAAATGTGACCCACATTCCCCAAAAGCCAAGGACCTTCAAGAGAAGCCACATTCTTGTGGCAGCTTAATAATTTGCCCAAAGCAAAGAATAAGAGAGCTGGGGCTTCAACACAACTCCTCAAGCTGGAGACACAGCTCTGAGGGCAGGTTGATAGCACTCGAGGTCACATTAAGGAAAATTAATTCTCAACTAACAGACCCTGGCACAGGATGCTCTTTCTGAATTAATGGTCTTGGAAAAAGGCTGTTTGCAAATAAAGTTGTCCCAAGTGGGGCGGGATGGGCCCTCGTTCTGCAGAGAGACAGTTAGCTCAGCAGTTTCTACTCGTGGTGAGTGCGTGTGCAAATTAAAAGGAGGAAGCCACACGGTTGGTTTTGGGGCATTCCTGTCGAGGTGTTGCTCTTTTGAAGTCGGTGGGGCTTCTACCGGGCTGGGTCCCTCCGCGCCGCTCACACCCCTGGAATGCGGCCGGGGATTGGTGTGACCAGTTGGGCCAGTAAACAGACCTTCCTCCAAAATGAGTTTTTACTGAAATCTGCAAAGAGCTGTTGCAAGTGGATTGACTCACATGGCTTTTCAGCTCTTAGTCATGAGCTTCTTCTCTGGACAGTTAATTAGTTTGTTCTTGTGGAGCGCTTTGAAGATGCAAAGCAGGCTGGGAAAGTGAAGTGTTATTAGCTCATTATCTGCAATCTCTTTTTTTTTGTGTGTGTGACAGAGCAATGAAGTCCAGGATCAGCCTAAGATGCTTAACAGCGTTAAAAACTGAATTGTCCACATACCCAGTTCTACCCTTATTTCAGCACAGCTCTTTGCCAAAACCTGGTGCCTCTTTAGACTAAAGCTCCTTAACGCCAGCCAGGCAGAGCAGGGTGCTTAGCATCACCGCACGGGTAATTGACACTGACTCCAAGATTTAGCCTTGCCCTGACAGAATACCTAAATATTTGGAAGTTCAGCCATTCATTTCCGTCTTCTTCCTACTTCCTTCCTACTTCTTCTTTCTTTCACTTGTAGGTGAAAGGGGAGAATGAGGCTGTGGATTTTTGGTAATTCATACACTGATATGAGTGTATTAAGGGTCAAGTTCAGCATCTGAGAACCTGAAATTTTTATAGAGAGCTGCAAAATTAAATAGCCCAGAAGGCTGTGAATAAGATGACTTAGCATCTGTCTGTGCAAAGCAGCTCATGTGTGTCTGGTTATGTTCAAAGAAAAGTAATATTAAAAGTATTATTTTTGTGTCTGTGAAGGGCATGCTGGCCAGACAGCTGCTGTGCCCTGTGGAGTGTAGTGGATATAACAGCTCTGTCTACATAGCTGGTCACTAGTTGTGTATCTGGCAATTTGGGGATGTTGCCAGAGGCGTGTCAGGAGCCGGTGAGCACAGTGATGTGGCCACCTGCAAGGAAATGTGCCTTCATAATTGGGTGCTTGAACTCTGTTGGCCCCGTGGCCCCATTGCAATGGCCTCACATGCCAACCCGAGCCTCTAATTGAATTCAAGATCAGCCCTGAGCATAAATATCCATCTGTTTCTTAGGGAAGGGTGCACGTGAGCTGTCCTGATTGCTCTGCAGACCTCCAGCCTGAGTCTCCACCTTGACCTGAACAAGCTCCAGTGATATCTCGCAAGCTCCAAGTCTATGGGAAAAGGCCAGGCTGAGGAATGAGCCTCATCCCTCAGGCACGTGCATGTGCCTGTGCACACACACACACACACAACATGAGAGAAGATCTTCCATGACACAAATGTAAATTAAATACATAACTGCTTTCACTGGGTGCTCACTGACTAACTTCAGGTTTCACCTGATAGCATCTCCCCTTGCTGAGCAACCAGACTTCCAGCACTCACCTTTGCAAAAGTTGGTGATAGGAGTCTTGTTTTCTTGTGTTGCTGGACAGAAATGATGAATTCATTATATCCCCGTTTGGAGGATAAGATGTCTCATTCTCATTGCCTTTTCAGGCTACTGGCACCAGTTTTACCATTTCCAATCCCCATGTCATTGTTGGGTCAGAGCACCACCAGAAAAGGCAAGGCTTTCTGCTTTCTTTGCCACCCAGCCCTTCTTTGCATTGCTTTATGTGCAAACCAGATATAGTGAAAGCAGCCACAAATTGCAAATGAAATCCAGTTAGAAAGCTTTCCATCCAAGGACGAGCAAAATGAACCAAGCTATGAACATGAGTCACAGAGCCCAGCTATTTCCAGTGAAGTCCTCTTAATCCTAACCATAATGATGTGTTACGCTCCAGCACAAGGGCAGTGCTGAGCACGTCAAGCTTCTCTCTGCAGACTTTTCCTTGGAAATATAGGAAAGTGAACATCCTAGATAGTTTAATGACTCCAGGAGGTGGGTTTGTTGGACAAGTGGCGGTGTCAAGACAAGAATTGGGAACACTCTAATGGTGGCTGACCCACGGGCGCACCACAAGGTTGCAGGAGATTGAAAAACTTCTGCCTGGTTTCACCCCCTGTTGACCTGACACCAGTTTCATATTCATGCTGGAAAGACACAAGAAATATATTGTGTACCATCTCATCCTGCCAGGGTAGAGCTAGTCTGACATCCTAGAAAGAAGATTGTCACTTTGCAATATGGTATTAGAGTGGGTGTTTTTGTGTATGTGCACTCACTAAAGATAAAGGGTGAGGTTCAGGCCACTTAGGTATGTCTAAGCATCGCTTATCTTAATCTGGACTTCCTTAATCAGGAGTGGAAGTAGAGAATTATTAGTTTGCCCCTCCTTCCACCTTTGACTGACGATGGGTGAACCACATGCCGGGCAGACTATTTCTCTCCACCAGCTATGAAGGGAACCCAGAGCGACTATCATCTCACACACATCTCAACGTCTAATTTTAAGCTGCCCTGGTGAGGCTGGATTGATCCTAAGAGATTTCTCCTAACAGGGAATGAGCAATAAAGACCAGAATGGTAGGGGAAGTTTTTCAGATGTGGTTCTTTAGCTCAGTTTGTGGAAAGATGGTGTTTGGCAGCTTGAAAAAAAAAATAAATAATGCAAGCAAGCTGTGCTGCAAGCCCTGCCAAACCATGGGACCGAGAAGGCAGGTAGCTGTGGGCAAGTGGCAGCTGCCATAGCTGGAGGAGAAGAGACGTGATGGCAGACCCCCTCCCTGCACACCGCTGCGGTCTGACTCAGTGTTCCTTTGCAGCACCACCACTGCCATCACTGCTGACAAATTTGTGCTGAAAACATTACGCTTGGAGACCTCCAACATGACTTTAAAATCATGTAAGCGTCCGAATCCTCTGAATTCACTCATCCCTTCTGAAAATCCCAGGGTCCTGTTAGAACATTTCAGGTTTGCACCTCAGAACAGAGGATGATGCTTTGAACAACCCTTCCCTGGTGAGTGAAATGTAAAGCTCTGGATGTACAGCCTGGTTTTAGGTGGTGCCAAGGTCTGCCTGAAGCCAGCAGCCTGATCGCTCTGCAGTGTGCTGAGAGCAAGGGTCTGGGTTCAGACACGAAGGCTCAGATTTTGGGCTCCCTCCCAGGGACACAGCACGAGCTCCGTGCTGGAGGCAGATTCCTGAACAGTGATGTGCATTCTGGGTGCTGAACCCTTCCAGCAGGTATCTGGGGGTATCTCAAAGCACCTGGAGTCATGTGAAGAGTTTTGTGCCAGGATTTCTGGGAAAGAAGAGTCACAGCAAGCTCCCCGGGGCTCTTATCTGCCACACCTGTAGGGTTTTGTGAAGCCAGCTCAGCACCAAAGAGGGCACCACATGTCAATGGCCCCTGACTCTCTCAAAAAACATTCAAGGGCCAAAATATGCACCTGTAAATGAGAAAAAGTCCCTCCTAGCTGGGCCTGAGGTGCTGAAGGAGAAAGTGAGGAGGACGGAGCTTTAGAGAGAGACTGTCATGGTGCCAGCATTGGTGTCTCTCCTCGTACCAAGTTCCCCTGCCATTTCTGGTCCCAAAGGAGGATGGCAGCGTGGTGACAAGTCTGAGTAGGGGATCCTCATGCTCCCAGTCACTCTGGGAAGAAGAAGCAGCCCAGTGGCATATCCATAAGTGTGGATAGAAAGAACCACAGTGCTCTCACACTGGCATGGACCTGCAGCATCTTGCCAAATGAAATTTGAAGACACAAATTATTTTGGCCGGGCTTCTCCTGAGGGTTTGGCCTGAGGTCACGCCACACTGGTGCTCCTGTGGTGAGCAGTTCGGCTTCGCACTGGAGGGCACGGAGGTGCTGCCTTAAACTGCTCCCAGGAAGGCTGTATTCCCCTTGGGATAGTTTATGGAAGGTGCCTGCAGCCCTGCTGCTGCCCGATCATGCTCACAACCCTGTCCTTAGCACAGCTATGGGGCTGCGTGACATTGCACATGTCCCCTCCACCACAACTTACTCTTGTCCCCCCAGCTCCGGGTGGAGGTGAAAATGGTCCATCCCTCTGCCAAAGACCAGGAGATGTGTGGACCAAAGCCCAGCCTTGGTTTCTGGGGACTGCACAGCCTGCTTGTGCTGGCACTTCCCCCTGCAGGGATGTGGCCCACGGCAGGAGGGCGGTGGCAACAACACTTAGCTTAGAGGAGAGTCATCGAGAAGATATTCCCACATCCCATGGTCTCGGCTCTTTCAGCACTGGGCTCTCTTTGACCCTTCCCAGGGCAAAGCCGAGCAGTTAGCTACCTGCCCATGAGTAATGGTGACTGCTCATCCCATTCTCTTCTCGCCTGCTGGAGACCTGCCAGTCACCACTAATCTTTCCCTGCTGTACTCCAATCGCTGGAGGAGAAACTCCTCCAACCATGCTCGTTATCCCACCGGCTGCCACGCTGGCTAATTCAGCACATGGCTTCATCCCTGCCATGGCTGCAGCTTTGCAGCTGCTGTGCCCGGGAATGAGGATGGGTTCCTGGGGGCTGCCACAGACAAGAACCACCCTCCTGTGCTCTGCCATTTTTTGGGTGCCTCTCTGCAGGCTCCGCTTCCTCCTGTTCAAAGCAAGGTGGGGCTCTGACTCACCCCCATCTGGGTCCCGCTGCGCAGCAGGACTTGCCGTGGCTCCGCTGGCTTTCCCACGGTGGCTGAGCCCTGCAGTGATGTTGCTGCTTCACCCAGGAGCTTGCAGCAGGCAGGCTCCAGGGGCAGAAAGGCAATGGGTGTGGATTCTCCTCCCTGTACCAAGGAGTCATCACTTCAAATAGTATAAACACTCGCCCGAGCCATCTCCTCCTTCTCAGACTTTCTCCTGGCTCTTTAACCCTCTGCTTCTCCACATCCTGCAGGAAATAATTTCTACGTTGTTTCTGGATTACCCTTAAAATAAAATTAAAAAAAAAAAATTGGGATAGGCACAGCCAGTTTCTCACTGCACAGACAAACAAGACAGGAGCCATTTAGGAGATGTGCTGCTGCATGGGAAATGTGGAGTCTCACTGTGATCCTGCAAAGGCCCCGCTGTGATACTTGAGCTGTGCCTTTCCCCCTCCTGGCTGTTTCTCCTCCCCTGAAAGGAAACAAGATTTCTTTTTTCATCATGGGTAAAACTTGCTAAAGAAAAGCTCAGGATGGAACTCAATGGCACTCAGATAATCTCCAATTTTTTCCTTCATATTTTTTGGGCATTTCTTTCAGCCCTGGTGATGAGAGACTGATTTTCCTGTTCTGCCAGGAGAGATCCTTGTTGATTGAAGCAGGCATTACCTGTACTGTGAGATAAAGAAGTTTCCTGGGGAAAGAATAGAAAACATAAGGAAGCAAGCAATAAGATGCACAAAGCAAATCTCTGCTGTGCTTCATTGTACATCACCTAGTCTGGGTCATCTCTCAGACTGAAACTTGGCCTCAGGACCCAAAAGCAGTTACACTTATTGCCTGAGCTCGAATCTGTTAGGTAAGATCCTGCTTGTAAGGTTTTTTTTTTGCAGAGAGAAGCGCCAAGGAAAGGAGGGAGGAACTCTAGTTCTCTGGGAAAGTATTTGGGTTTCGTACTGCCAACGACTTCCAATGGTGTTATCACTTTTGGAAGTTTCTACCAGCTTTTTCCCCCAGTGCATTGCCTTGGGAAGCCAGTCGTGCCTCTGTGATGGGGTTTATTCACAGGCTGCAGGTGTTTTGGGGGCGATTTGCCACTGCACTGGCTGTGCAGTTTAATTGCTTTGCTCCTCCTTTGTATAAATGTGGACCACTCCACCAGCACAGGGTCAAGGCGGGAACTCAGCTGGCGAAAGTCTCCTGCAAGCTCTGTGGTGGGTATGCTATTGTTGAGCTCCAGTGGTGCTGCGGAAGCAGTGCTTACATCTAGCCACTCAGCTTTGGGACATGAGAAATCTCATCTGAAACCTGGAGTGTTGGTCAAAGTGTTAATGGAGACATCATCTCCTACCTTGAAATTGCTGCCAGCAATTCCACCATCCCCATGCAATCCCTCTGCCCTGTGAAGATTCCTTGTGCTGGAACCTTCTCTTGCTCATCATCTGCTGCTGGGCTGGGGAGACTGGGGACATCAAGGGTCTCTTTTCTGCCACCAAGCACAACACATTCACCACAGAATGAGTGCGCAGGGGGTGGTAGCAGGGAGATAATTACTCTCTCACCAAAGTCTTTTCTGCATGAGATTATCAAGTTGCAGAGGTCTTTAATGAGAGCCAGAGCTGGAAAAGCATTGTTGGGGATTGGTCGGATAGAGGATGCTCAAAGCGAGCATCCAAGAGTGGCTACCACATCCTAACAAACTGCACACAGTTTCCTAAAGCTATGAAATGTTTCTCTGGATACCACTAGTTCTCCCACTGTGATGGAGAAGATGCTGCACAGGCTCAGGTGGAGCTGCAGGGTTCTTCTGCATCCCAGCAGTGCAACTCGGAGACCTTCTGGTGTTAGATGAGAGAAAGGGAGGTGGCCCAGTGTTTGGGATGCCTCATGACAGTCACTCAAAAGGCTTTCACGAGACAAAGACAAGCTCAGAAAACACCAAGAAAGGGGCCGGGCACAATCTTGGATGGGTAACAGCTGCCGTGCTCAGCAAGATTAAATCTGCAAGGACACATAACTGTGGGAAAGATACAAATGAGGGCTGTACAAGAGAGGAGCCCAAAGTCATGCACGCTATTGGGAAGGTAACTAGGGAGTGAGTCACTCTGCCTCACATGGGACTTGTGTTTTCTCTTGACCCAGGCCCCCAGCTCCTTGCGTGGAGATGCCCTGGGGGGTGGGTACTGTGGGGGCTCTGGGCTGCGGGTGCCATGCATATGCTGAAACTCTTCTGCATGTGCCTTGCTTTTACGGGGCAGGGCTTTCTGGTATGGGCTGCCATGTGTCCTCCAGCAGCATGCCATGTGCAACTGGGGTGCTCCCAGGGCACCTGGGGGTTGGGATGCCCCGGCAGAGCCTTTGCTTGGGATGATCTTGCCCCATGTGTGGGAATCGAGACAGAGGAACTCCGTTGAGTGAGTACATCCCAGAGGGAGATGTTGGTACCGAGGGGTCGCTGGTGCTGTTGTGGTGTGTGGCTGGGGCTTGGTGTTTCCTGGGGGTGCCCTGCGCAGAGCAGTGTGGGCTCTATGCCAGGAAACTGGAAACTGCTCTTCCCAGGCTGGGAAGTGACCTGGGGAAGTCAGGTATTTCTGGGCATGCCTGGGGTCTTTGGGAAAGGAAACTCACAGGCCTGAAAATGGAGTGCGGGGTCTGCTCTGAAAGCATCAAGGAATGATAAAGGGCAACATGGGATGGGAGAGGGGGCTATACTGGGGACTGCTTTTCTGGTGGGATAAGGCTTTTTCTGGTGGACTCCTATGTATTGAGTTTCCATGAGCTGTAGGTTTCCAAGGACTTAGTGCTTGCTCTGTTTGGGAGAAGGAGTGCTCTGTGGGCACTCTGTACCCTGCAACACCCCTTTTCTTTCTCTTGAATCCTGCTGCATTGGAGCTAAATCGGTGCATCCATCACTGTCTGCCCCCCCCTCCCCCTCAAAACCTCTGTCCTCTGACCCAGCCTCTAGAGGGGATGCGTGTCTCATTGCATTTGAACCATACAAGGAGCACCTCGGTTGCTTTTTTCTTGCAAATTGTGCTGAGGTCTTTGTGTGTCTACAGACTGCCCTCTCCAAAAATGGGCTTTTCTTGTGGCTTCATGCAAAGGATACTAGTCCCAAAATAAAAAGACATTTTGTTGCTTGGTGTTCATTTTACACGCTGCAAATGAATAGAGAGAACTCCAAACATGTAGTCGTGTATCAGCTCCATTGCTGAGTATTAATTTCTAAATTGGAGAATTGTTCTGAGAGCTATAGTGACATGTCCTGCTCTTCTTCAGTGTCCAGAGAGCCTGCTCAAGAATACAGAGGTAAGAGTCATCTGCATTAATTTTAGACACTCTGCATCTGTGCTAGACTCAGAAGACAACTTGCTCTTCTAGCCTATAATTTCTATGACCTTCCTTAAGTGTGCCTTCAGAAGTGATTTGTTCCTGAGGAAGGTGCAGAATGGACATCACCATATCAATAGTGGACATATCATATCAATATCAATACAGATTATGAATATTTAAGCCTCCTGAGGACTTCTGGATACACTGCCCCTTAACAGACTTTTTAAAGACAATTACTTGGGAACTACATTCAGAACTAGTTGCAAATATTCCTGCTGCACTGTGGACTAACACCAGCTTAAGTAAGGAATGATCACAGTTGCCAATGCAATTTAGGTTTTGAAGTGCTGCTGTACATGGTCCACCCAAAACCGGTTAAGAAGTTTGGGTTTGGGTGCTTTGCCTCTGTGCTTAATTCTTTAATGCTTGCCCAGCCTTCCAAAATCTCAGCAGAGCAGCAGAGGGTGCTCCTGGAAAGGAGCTCTGAGCAACGCTGGTCCCTTTTCCCATGCAGGGATTCCCAGGATGTGCCAAGCCTGTCTGATAGGCTGTGAATCCTCTTTTCATAAGATACTTGTCACTGGTAAGGATTATTCCTCAGCCTTGCCTTGAGTAAATGAACTAAACACACCTTGTAACTGAGCTACTTTCCCTTTTGCCAGCTTTCTTCTTTGAAGAGCCATCTTCTGAAGGAGATCAAGAGGATGTTGCTTCCTTATTTCTTTTGTAAGGCTGCCGACTGTTTATACACTACAGTGGTGTCACCCAGTACTAGAAGTACAAAGTCTTTTCTGCATCCTGCACTTCAGCTACCCCCATGTTGACTGGGCTTGAGTTACTGTGATGCAGAGACCAAACTCCTGGATACTGTTGACAGCATTTTGATGGACCAGGCTGTGAAGTCCCCAAAGCTGATGCAGCCTTAAATTTGGTCCTGGTTACAATGAAAGGTCTGGTCTCAAATCTTGCATTTATAGAGCTGCTTTGTAACATCAACATCTGGATCAACAAAAGCTTAAATATACACCAGCATGTACTCATCTATCAAAAGAGAAACTTAAAAGGATGATTCTTAAAAGGAAGCAAAAAGGGAGTATTAAACTTCACAGGCCACCTGGACTGTGCTTATCCTATTGAAGCACAATCCCAGTGCATCCCACCAGTTAAAGAGTCCTTGAGGAAGGGCAGAAAGGAGCTGGCTTGGTTAAACTGCAGGAGAAGGAAGGTATCAGAAGATGTCTTTCAAATAGCTGTAGACAGAAATAGGGAAGACTCGATAACCTCCACCAGGTTCAACATAAACCGTGCTAAGGTTGAAGGAACAACAAACTGAAGTTAGAAGAATAAGCCACAAATAGTAAGAGCATCTTCACATACATGAGGATCTTCCACGGAGACTGGAGGGCCAATAAATATTCTGGGTGAAAGGATTCCTCAGAAAGTAGAAGAGCAGAGAAGACCATGTATTTCTGTTTTCTAATTTGTGATGCCTGCGAGAAATGGGGAAGATTTGTACAACATCCTGTTCCTGATACAGGGAAACTCACACCACTGCATACCTGAAAAGTGAAGGTCATGTCTGTGTGTAAAATTTGGGGAACCATAGACCAATAAATGGCAGACAAATGTCAGCATAGAGAAATGTGAAATGATACACCTGTGGTGAAATAATCTTTTCTACACATGTAAATGATGGGCTTGGAGATGACTGTGAGCAATTGGAGGGAACTCTATGATGGACAGCCAACTCCAGTGACAGCTCAACACTCAACAGAGCTGCAGGAACTGAGGTGCACATTAAGAATCATTGGGGAAGGTGAAGAGAACAAGGTAGCTGTGATGTCCCTACATAAACCCTTGCCTTGCTCACCCTTTGCCTACTCCATGCCATTCTGGTCTCCTTGTCTCAGAAAGGAAATAGTTTAATTGTTCAAGGAAGGTCACTGCATGTGATGACCTGATGGCTCCATCTGAGGAACTGGTCTCAGATGGACCAAAAAGAAACTGTGGGAGGATTGACTCGTAACACTTTTTAAATATAAGACTTAGGAAACTTCAAACACAGCTCATAAGAGTCAGGTTCAGAAGAAACTAAGGTATGTTTTTTTCCCCACAACAAGATGTGGATCCACACAGCAGGGACACAAATGATGCTATTGATAATTAAATTTTTCATGGATTGAAGTGGTGACTGTAAAAGGTCATGGGAGAGAAACCCACTGAGGCTTACTAAGGATGTAATGTTTGAGGAAATGTGATTTACAACTTCATTCCTCACATTGGCGTAAGGCAGAGCAGTCCAGACTGGTCATTGCTGCAGGGTAACCGGATTTTACAAACTTTTCAAAGAAGTGCTTTATTCTTTCCTAACACCAACAAAATTAAACCATCCAAAACAGGAAACTTGAAGAAATTCCAGCAATTTTATTGATTTCAGCTTTTCCAGTGAAGCAAATACATACAGTACAGCCAAAACAAAACTCTGTTACATTATTCTCACATACCTATATCTTACAGAATACACTGTATAGCTATGGACTGGCAGGCTAACTTGGTCTCAAACTGGTGTGTGTGGTCAGAGAGGAATAAAACTGCCTACTGCCTTCTACTCGTCCATGAGGCTTCTGAAATGCTGGGGTGGGTTGGATTGTACATACACAAAACAAACAAAGCATTTATGAGAATATAGACCAAAAAGTTCTGCTAAGCCCAGGACAAACAAGTATGGTATTTATTTACACGGTTGTGTGTCCTGTGCACAAATCAGGCCCCAACTGCTCTTATTTCTGCTGCCAGCAGAGCTAACGATGCTGCTGCCTATGGTCCTCCCCTCCTCAGTAATTCTCCATCACTATGACCCCAGGCATGTGCTACTTGCTGCAGACCTACCCTTCTCTCTGTCAAGGGAGTATGCCCTACCTTGGCTCTTAAACAAGCAAGAAACAGAAAAACAGCTCATTGAAGAGGATGTCACGGTTAAAAACATGCCTTTAAGAAATTATGTCTCCCTAGAATGAAAAAAAAAAAGAAGTATTGGAAGTGCAAACAGCATCCATTTATGATGAGGGGAACCTCATTGAGCTTCCAAAATTGCTGATTATGAGTAACACCAGTTACCCTTATAAAGCTGATTTTCCTTTCTCTTCTCACGATTGGGCATCCATGTCACTTCACGGGATCAGGTAGTCTGCAGTCTAGATTTTAAAAAGAAAGACTGAGAGGAAAATAGAGCTGAGTATCAGAGAATTTCCTGGGAAGAACTAGCTGCAGAATAGCCCTGGGATGGCAGAGCAGTTACAGCTCACACAGCCCACTTCTCTCTCGAGTTAGCTGTATTTTGAGGTATGAAAGCAGTAACATACAGCATCATAAAAAAAAAAAAAATTAGATTGGAAGGAACCTCTCTGGTCTGCCCAGCTCAAAGCAGGGACAACGCCAAAGCCAGATGAGATTGCTCAGGTCGTGTTTGTGTGCCCAGTCGTGTTTTGAAGATCTCTGAGGATGGACAGATTTTATTTTTTCTCCATCTGAGGATGGAGATTTTATTTTTATTATTTTATTAGCTTTGGAAAAAACAACTTTGCTGTACTCAATAAAATTTCCATGAATGAATGTATCTGTCTCTTTGGGTCAAATACTTAATAATGAAATCTCCAGTACTTGTAAATTTAATTGTGAGATGATGATCATCAAGCTGCAGTTCTTTGTGCCTTGGATAGTGATTCAGTAAATTGCTTTCCCAGTGAAAGCAGCAACAATGTTTTAAAATAAAGCTTAAATAACAGCCAATTAGAATGAATTTCCTCAATATTCCATCATTACATTTTGTAGTTAGGTTTCTCCAATTAATTTTACACAGAAAAACATTAGCTCCCAGGACTTCTGTCAAACATGTAATTACAGGAACAAATCTGAATGTAAAATTGCACGCAACATACTTTTACACCAAAACTGTAACAATCCTCCCTGTGGATACTGCAGCCTTTTTGGACATCCATCGTCTCGGGTCCTGAAGAAAACATTTTGAACCGTGCACCTGAGAATCTGCATCCAGCCAGGGAAGAGCTGGCAGGTACTGCAAGGGCATGCCCACAGGCTGGGGCTCCTTCCCTGCTCTTTAAATGCTCCTGAAACTGTCCTACCAGATTCTCCTGGTTCTAGCTCTCCACTTCAAAGGTGCTTTCCTTTTGTCTCTCATTTGGCTGAGAGCTCCGCGCAGAAAGCTCTCGACTGAACGTGGGTGAAGGCAAGCAAATAGTTGCTGCTCATTAAAGTGCACAAGATTAAGCTACCCTTTGTAGTCCAAAAGAAGAACCAACCTGAAAATGATCTCCCTCTGTGGACACATGCTCTCTCTCTGCCTAAAGGGGGGATGAACAAGTGCCACTGTATTTCTTAGACCTAGAGCTATGTCAGAGCCAACCTGAACTTCGTGGATGGCTCTTTAGTGGGCACAAGCCACCCTGTCTCTGTGAAGTGAATGGGGATACAGTGATTTCCATCAACTCATGAGTCTGACACTCACAAAAATGAGACTGTTTTTTCCTTTCTAGACTCAGCTACATAATTCATCCTTCCCAAACACCTCCTGCCCCATGGATATTTGCAGAAGTGGGTCTTGTGCCCCTGCACGGGGTGAAGAAGCAATAACTGTGCATGTGGGACAGCCAGCAAATGCATCCTCAGCTGGTCCTTTTCCTGCGGATCTGAGTTGCATCCCCTGTGGGGATGGGTAGAGGACATTTTTCTTCTGGAGAGAGGAAGATCAGCCTCTTTCATTGTGTTGTTATTGTTATAAGGAGTGGGTTGCCCTAAAATGAGCTCGGCAGTCCCCTCTCGCAGCCTTAGCTTTCCAGGATGATCACGTAGTTAAAGATACCAAGAAATAAAATATTTCCAAACCTGACTTCACACAAGTGCTTACATTCCTTTGTATATTAATACTATTTCTTTACATTGATCAATAAAAACAAAATGTGATTAAAAAGGCCACATCCCTCACTTTTTTCAGTCCTGTGTGGCAGTTGGTGTTCCCAGGGGAAAAAATGCTTTGCCTGTCTCCAGCTCAGCTTCTCAAATGCCACATTTGTCCAGGTACAGTCATGAGATTGAGTTGTTCTGGCGCTCAAAATGGTTCGGGACCTGGTAATATTCATGCTCTGCAGATGTGTTACAATTGTCCCCTCACATATGTCTTCAGAGAAGGGTTACTGAGACCCGGGAGAGAATTTGCAGACATCAATTTGCTTCTTGAGATAAAGACTTCAGTTGACAGGAAAGAAAATACTAATAACTATAAGAGCTCATTGGAGAAAAAAAATCATAAGCAGAAAAGAAACCTGTGTCTATAAACCTTAGAAATAACCATCCTTTGTAAAGAAGAGTATTGTTGTGTGTATGTGTTTATAACAGCCATATGCAGTGGGGGGATTCAATCTAAAATTGACAACTTTTGAACTTGTGGGTAAAAATGTGCTGTGGCAAGTTTTCAGTGTGGCAGTATTGGTGCACGGAATTTAGTGGAATTGGGAAAAACTCTGCAAGGGGATTAAATGGCATGACTCGCACCTACTTTCGGTGGACGACAGGGGACTAAGCCTGTGGGAAGATCCTACTCGCCATATGTGTGCAGGGATGTTTCCTGCATGCACACGTGCACAGCAACAGGTACATAGTTACACAGACACACTCTTTGCAAAAAAAAAAAAAATTATTGACATTGAGAAAGTATAACCTCAATAAAAGTCCCTTCTCCCCCCTAAAAAGAAGAAAATGCTTAAAAATATCAGTATCATCCACATGAAATCTGTATGTTTAGTTTGCTTTACAGTTGAGTTAAACTCAGGAACACTCTACATCTTTAAGATCCTAAGTAATCGTGAAAGGGTTGTCTTCCTGGACATGAACCAATTCCAAATTCTGAAATGGAGAAAAACAAAGAAAAACCAAAACCCCAGGTAATTAACGCATTCAAGAAATCTTTTAATTGCTTTCAAAACCAACTTTTAATCCCTTTTCTTGGCCAGTACCCAGTGCATATACTGCCCATAGCTTTTTCCCTAAGACTTCCACATTCCTCTGATTCTCACCAGAAACATCCCAACAGAGCAAGAAAGGAAATCCCTACCTGGGCAGAGGGAAAGAAATGGACTTTTGCACCATTTTCTCTTGCATCAGGACTGTGCTTAGTTTGATTGCAAAGAGCACATTGGGGAAGAGAGCAAATAATTTGTTATGGATAATCTCAGTCCCCATCATAGTGAGATACAATATTTGAAAAAGACAAAATGCTTTTCCTTTCAGCGGGAATTAAGAATCAAAAAGTACCTTTCAGATTCAAGCTCGTTTCACACTGAGAAGTGGGCCTGTGAGAGCCTGTGAGGTTCAGCAAGGCCAAGTGCAGGGTCCTGCACGGGGTCGTGGCAACTCCTGGTACCAGCACAGACTGGGGATGGAGGGATGGAGAGCAGCCCTGCTGAGAAGAGCTTGGAGGTGCCGGGGGAGGAAAGCTGGCCGTGGGCTGGCAACGTGTGCTGGCAGCCCAGAAAGCCCCCTGCACCCTGCACTGCATCCCCAGCCCTGTGGCCAGCTCTGTGTCTGCCCCTCTGCTCCGCTCTGGGGAGACACCCCCTCCCAGTGCTGCCTCCAGCTCTGGGGCCACCATTATGAGAAGGACATGGAGCTGTTGGAGTGGGGCCAGAGGAGGCCACGGAGATGCTGGGAGGGCTGGAGCCCCTCTGCTGGGAGGGGGGGCTGAGAAAGTTGGGGGGGTTCAGCCTGGAGAAGAGAAGGCTCCGGGGAGACCTTGGAGCCCCTTCCAGCCTCTAAAGGGGCTCCAGGAGAGCTGGGGAGGAGATCATAGCCTGTAGTGATGGGATCAGGCATAATAGTTTTAAACTGAAAGAGGGAAGGAAGGTTTAGTCTAGATATAATGAGGACTTCTTTTACACTGAGTGTGATGAGAGCCTGGCCCAGGTTGCCCCAAGAAGCTGTGGCTGCCCCAGCCCTGGAGGGGTTCAAGGGCAGGTTGGAGGGGGCTTGGAGCAACCTGATGCACTTGAAGATGTCTGGGCTCATTGCAGGGGGGTTGGACTCAATGACCTTTAGAGGTCCCTTCTAACCCAACCATTCTATGATTTTATGATTCTATGAATAAAAAATCATAATGATACTCTGGAAATACTGCCCATGATTTCTCTAACCTGGTTTCTCTACTGGGATTATTCAGATGTCTGCATGCAGTTTTGAATCCTGACATGAGGTTTACAGGTAGATTATTAAATGCTCAAAATAACCTTAAGGGTGATGGCTAATGCCGTAGTATGTGCTGGAATTAATTGAATGTTACTGACACTATCTGGATAACATTATTCAAAATACAGGAATGAAAGTACTGTCAGAGAGTCTTGTCAAAAACCCCACCTGAGAAAATTTGGTGAAATGCAATTAATTAGTTATTGCTTGGCAAAGTAAGTGAGACACATGAAACAGTCAGGTCCAGCAGCTTTGTCTGTCCTGTGGCACCTGCACTGGGCATGGCTAAAACACAACATCTGCACTAAACCCAGCAACAGCACAGCCCCTGATTTTCACCCAAACAAATACTTTGAAGTTGGGGCTGAAGGATTCATGATGAAAAACTCACCAACCCACAATAGTGGAGATGAAAAATAGCAAAAAAATTCATGGGGTTGACACACTGCTCCTTTGCCCCCCAAACCACCCCTTTTCCACGCATGAGGGCCCTGTTCTCACCTGCAGCCTGAACGTGTGTGGAGAGGCTCCTAAAATCTGGAGGAAAGGGTCCTGAAGGTTGTTCCAGATAAAGATCCCATCATGTTCTTATCAAATCCTTGCTGAAAGATATATATGAAGAGCAGTGAGCACATACCGGTTTCAAAACTGACAGCTATCTTTTGCTGTGAGAGCCTCCTGCCCCACTTCCACTGTCCTCCCCTTAAAGTGTGCTTCATTTTCAAACAACCTCCACTGTTCTCCCCTTAAAGTGTGCTTCATTTTCAAACAACCTCCACTGTCCTCCCTCTACATGCCTTCAACACATGAACCATCACTGTTATTGATGGACTTCATCTCCCTTGCATTGCTTCCCATCCACCAAGATCTGGACTTCTCCAGCTTTGCCAAAGGAAACCTTTACTTAATCCTTCACTGGATATTATTTGATCTTATTGCTCATCCTGGCAAAAACAGCACAGATGTATGCATGACATGATGCATACACATGTTTTTGCAGACTTCCATCCTTCTCATTTGGTGTATACCTATGCAATGAACATCTGTGTGAGCACAGGATTGATTCAGTTACATCAAAATGAGTTGGAGCCTGGCACAAAGCTACACGAGCTCCCGTGGAGAAAGTCCCTAACCGTTAATACTAGAGCGATGTTTAGGTACTCTCTCCCTTCCTGCCCCCGGGGTACTCCCCTTTGTGGATGTTACTCCTTCTCTTTAATTTGGCCCTTTACTCTCTGCAGGTGCTGCTGCTGCAGAGTTGGAAAAACCCAGCTTGTTCAGAGCCAGCCACGGGCAGCCGGGAGCTGGCCAGGAGCCCCGTCTGGCTCTGCACCTTCACAGTTTCTGTTGCAGGGAGCAAAACAAATCCTAAATACTCCCCTTCTTGGTTTAAAAGATTATCCTGACTGTAGGGGCGAGGTAACCACAGGGTAGGGTTATGGACACAGAAGAAAATGGGGGGAAAGAGAGGACGAACCTGTTGGGGCAGGCTGATCCTACATCATGGGCTGCAGTGAAGAGACTCTCACAAGCCAGCATGAAATGTCCCGGTCTGTTCCCAGCACAGGAGAGTGCCGTGCATACAGGGCACCATTGACCCCAGAAGCACCCCAGAGGAGCCCACCCGAGCTACCATCGTCCCTGGGGTGAAAGCTGCCTGACACAGACACGCTGCTGTCCACATAGTCCCTAAAGTCAGTCCTGGCAGCTTCGGTTGTGACTCACTGCCTCTTGCTGGGATCTTTGGTGGGTGCTCATGTGCTGAGACCATCCCGGTCCTCCCAGCTCCCGGGGTCCTCCCAGCCACTGCCCCAACTCGCTGCTGAATCACAGCCTTTGTGAATTGCAGCAAGAGAGTCAAAATCGGGGTTGTTCTTGCCAGACGAAAAGCAGAAGTGTTTTCCTTACCTGCTTGAGCACACTCTGGAGCTCCCTGTTGGACCAAAGATCTGTCAGGAGGAGGCGAGCAGCTTCGGCTGCTTTTGGACAGGAGCTGGGAAGATGAAAGCATCCCTGGTGAACTGAGGCAGCCACGGAGCAGTGACCCACATGCACTTCCCACAGCCTCTATATGAGCCCCTCTCCAGCCAATAAAACCTGCCCTGCTCTCTCAGCAATGTTTCACAACAACAACCTCTGGGACCGGGACAGGACAAATGAGGTGAGGACTTGAGTGGAAAAATGGGCATTGAGCTGAGCTGAAGGACCGTTTCTGAAGAGTGAAATCTGGGAAAGTGAAGGGAAATGGTGCCAACCCTTCCCTGGAGTCTGCAGGAAGAGTGTGGGCGAATCACCCAGGAAGGCAGCAGAGGAACGGGCCCCGTGCTGCCTGGTGAGGACAGAGGAGATGGGAGCACTTGTAATAACAACATCTGCAACCATAAGTCTTTACTCAGCAAAAGTTAATAGATACTTGCTCATGTAACAGCTCCGAAACCATGAGTCACAAGCAGTACCTTTTATAATTTTGGAACATTTCATATGACAACCTAGATATAAGCCTCCTTGCTGGTTCTTATCGCTGCTCCTGATCTGCTGGACCTCGTCCTGCCTGTGGGAGACTCCTGGTCTGGGTTCAGTGCCACAGCCCCAGCCTGTCTCAGCCAGGGTGATGGAGAGGTACCAGACCAGAATCAGGACCCTCCCTGTATGACACAGCGTCACAAAACATCGTGTCCTCAAAGGAGTCCTCGTCAGAGAAATGAAGCTGAGAGTGGACATCAGGGACAACCTGGGACGTGTAATCACCATACTCTGAGTGTGAAAGAACAAGAATGTAACCACATTCAGTAAATTTTGGGGCATTTCTCTAACACGCATGGCAGTTTTTACTAAAGAAATTAGCAAATTTAACCCGGTCATAAAGCGCAAAGGTGTTGTGCAAATCCCTTACGTTGGCATTGCATGGAGGAGCTGCAGACCATCAGAAACTCTTGAGCAATGTTTAGGGGACAAGAGAACTAGGTTTTATTGCAAAATCACTTCTTTGGTTATAACCTTTCGATGCCATCATCAGAATGACTGTGTTTAAAAAAAATATTGTGGCTGCAAAATTGCTTGTGGCTGAGAAGCCATTAAAAAACAATCAACCCAGAGATATCTGTGATTAGATGATGGTCAGTGTGTGTTCCTGGACATTGTTTTTCAAGGATATGTTGTTCCATGTTGTTTCTCTCTTTCTGAGCTAGAGGATAGAGGAATTTTCTTGTTCTTATAATTTGCTTCTAATGATGCCAAATATGTACTCTTTGTCATCGTGACTTCAGAGCACACCTCAAAAGAACTTTTATTTTCAAACAAAGATTACCAGCATCTGGTCTCTGAGCCATTTTCAAATGCAAATGAAAGAATTTGTCCACTCTCAAGTGAAAGGATTTTTACTGATTCTGTTTCATATAGCATCTCCTGCTAGAATTTAGGTATAAAAAGCTTAAGCATGAACTGATGGAGCTGTGATGACAACGTCAGCACCTAGAGTCTTATCTTAAACAAAAGTGCTGGGAATAGTGTGTGACTGCAGCAGTGTAGAACATGGAGCAGAGTGTCAAGGACAGTTGATTTGGGGAAAAAAACAAGTTACCTGCTTTCTTAAAAACAAGTTACCTGAAAATCAAAGTTGATTTTAAGGATAGTCTGTTTTTTACAAACAGAATTATTTGTAAAAATTTGTGGAAAGACCACAGGGAAGGTGTCCACTGGTGACAGTGGCAGCAGTCATCCAAAAAAACTGCTGACTCAACAAAACACAACTGAGAACCCAATGAGATGGAGAAGGTAAGGCTGGGGGGAAGCATGAGGGCAGCACAAAAGATGAGGGTTTTGTACATGCATATCAAATAATGGGGGAAAAAATGTTTCCTGACAGGAGAAAGGTATCAAGAAGATTATGTATGTCACAGGAGATGCCAAGGGATCCTTGGAAGGACTTCAGGATGTCATGATTTTATAAAATTGAAATCAAGGTGCAATCTTTGGAAGAAATGGGAAATTGGAAATACGTGGATGAGTAGAACCTTTCCACAGAAAAAAAAAACAAAAAACAAGGGAAGAGCTGAGTTTCTTCAAAGATTAATTTTGGTGGAATCTTATGGCTGAATTAAACTGCAAAATCTAATTGTATCATAGGAAAGGTGGGAAAAGTGAATGAACAAAGGGAAACTGAAACAAATCAGTGATAAAGTGATAGTGAGAAAAGCTGCAAATCTGATGCTTGAAAATTACATTAAGAGATTTTGGAGGAAAGCTTCTAGATCAGCCAGCAGAATCGTTGAGAAAAAAAGATAATTTTGCCAGTGAAATAAAGTTTCTTGAAAATAAACAGAGGAATATTTTTAAGACAGTTGGAGAAGAAAGATGTAAAGGACATCAGACATCACAATAAGTCACTAACTTGATATAGTAGCTTGATTTTCAGAAACACTAACAAAAAGAGAAGGTAATAGTCAATATTTTGGCAACTTGGATTAAAAATAGCAAAGAGTGAACAAACACCATCATCACTATGAAGCCCATGTCATAGATGAGCATATATGCAGGAGGAAACAATTATTTAATTGGGATGATCCAGGAAGGAGAAGAAACCACAGCTATCAGATAAACTGCTGAACCTTTGATGCCTTTCACAGAATAGAGCTACCGGAAACATCCAGGAAAAGAAACCTCAGCTTAGAGGAATCCTGGTTGACATTTGAGAAGGACATGAGAATGGGAAAGATCCATCACTTACTTGTCTGTAACCTGGAATCTCTTCCTAAAATATGAATACAAAATTGTTTGAGCATATTAAACTAATTATTTAAAACTTCAAATGCAACAAGAGACCAGTTCAAAAATATGGGTAAAGAAACCTTTGTTGGTTGGTAGGAGAAACATGTGCCAGGGTGGCTCTATACAGACATGCCAACCAAACCAACACCGATGCTGGAGGTGAGGGAAGTGTGTCCTCAGGGAAACTGAGGCAGATTAACAGAGAAAACTCTGCAAAATACTAACAAGGTGCAACAAGGCATGGTGTTCTCAGCTTGGAACAAGGAGGTTCACAGCATGGGACTCGCCACACTCAACATCACTGTGGGGTCTGCATCCAACCTGGGCAACAACCCCCAGTAGAGGTGTTTGGTCTGATGGATGAGGCTCATTTTGGTGTAGGACTGGACAAATCCCACCCTAAAATGTCTTGTTCATCTTCACAGGCTGTACAGGGAAGTGGCAAAGTTCACTAACTTGTGAACTAGCAGGTGTCCAAGTAGAGGGGACATCTCTTTCAATTCTGTTTTATGAGAACAGTCTGAAATGATATGCCTTCAATAAGTAAGATTAGTCCTGGGTGGAATTTGTTGTCTTTTTTTTTTTTTTTTTATAAGAATCGAACAGCATAAAAATCTTCAGGGACAGAAATGAATAATGAAGGAACAATTCAAGTTTTGGACCTTGTAAGAACTGGGGAGTTTCTCAGACGGAATTAATGATCAAGACAGGAGGAACACATGAAGACATCTCCAGAGTGTAGTAACTCTCACAGTTTAGTGAGTCATTGCAAACCAAGCTCATCACACAAAACAGTCAAGACAATTAAGGAATGCACAACCCCAGTTAAGCAACATTTCGCTAAAGTAGTAAATTAGCTGATGACCAGTCTGAGGGATCCAAAGTGGGACTTTAGGCAGAAGTTAATACCGTTCAAAACAATGAAGACTTAGAAGAAGGCTGGCTCGAAGAGTGGAAGTGTATAAAAGCAGCAAACTGAGAGGTGTTTGTTGGCTGAGGTCCAAACTAAACCACTTGTAATGACTGAGAGTCTCTGCTGCCGTGAAACAAGTGACAGATTGTGAGTGGTTTATCAAAGGATGATGGAGAAGGCATGTGAATGTCTTTTCACAACAGAAAACAATAGGTTACTTGTATAAGGTCTTTTAAAACAAAGAAAAATGGTAGGAGAGATGAAAGTCTAGGAAGGAGAATACTTGGTCAAAGACTATGTAAGTTTAACACCCATCGGGCCAGAAATGAATGTACAGTTTGGCAAGAGGTGTCAAGCCTTTGCACAGACTGTGGGGACTATGGATAATGAGCAGGACAGAATCACTACCATCAAATCTCAAACCAAGTCCTAAAAGAAAAAGTGGTAAAATATGTTGGGATTGCTCACTTGCTGTAAAACAGATGTGAATAGACCAGAGGAAGTACTTGTAAGTTTATATATATTTACACACACTTTATCAAAGCTGCATCTTTGCCACTTGAGGTGGATATTCCAACGTAGGATGAACAAATCTGAACATTAAAGTGAAACACAATCCCATTATCTCAGCGCTGCATGAAGTTCAGCCCTGACCCTCACGACCGGGTTTGCAGGACACTGTGAGGGGGAAGCCCAGGCGCCAGGAAGTCAGGCTGCATATTCATATCCCCTTTTTGAGGGCTGGAATTTTTAACAGGGTTTAAGATGTCAATCCTTTAGTTCATTTTAGAATTCCCTAAAATTCAGCCAGCAAATTTCCTGAGGCCCCTTTACAAATCCCACCATGGATGGCTCATGCCTGATGTCTACCAACATGCTTGAATTTTTTTGGCACTCTCGATTTACAAGCACAGGGAAAGTGTTATGCTTTAGCATGGCTCAGAAGGGTATTGGGAAGGCTCTGGGGTTAATCTGGCTTTGCATAGTGTGCACAGGCTCAAAAAATGTCTGTGCATGACCCTCTCCATGCCTTCTGCCCCAGACTCACCCGTTTCGGCACAGGCTTACTACATTATTTAGCATGTTGCTTGTCAAGTAAGACTTTCCCAGGTGTGGGTTGGACATGATGAGGTTCCTCAGAGTGTAACAAGCTGATGTCATGATCTCGCCATAGCTGTTGGTATTTCCAGACTGGAATGACAGGAGACGTGATACATCTGGGAGCACCTGGTGAGCTAAAGAGGTGGAATATTCCAATCAACATTTAAATAAAACCTAGCACAGATTGAACTTAGCGTTATTCAGTATAAAAATGCAGTGTTATCTCTGGGAGAGGGCAGGAATAATGTTGGACAGTAATGGCATAATTGTCATTGGCTTGATTTTCAGAGACAAAATGAGTTCTGCAGGCCTCTGGAAGGGCAATGATATTGGTCATGGGTAGTCAAGTCCAACTCATTTCCCAAAACACTATCATCCTCACAATGCTGCAGATTTGTCATTATCTATAAAGTGCACCACATGCTTGTAGGGACTTTGAGATAGCACACATTTTGTTAATTAAGCCTGCAGATACAATCTGAAATTGTCCTTTTTGTTCCAGTTTTGGAGCTTGGTTAAACCCTACTGTGGGGTTTACAAAACAAGGTGGGCAGAGGTTAGAGGGTTAGAAACTGGACATTGTTCTGGAGTCCACTGTAGTGGGAATCACTTACCCATGGTTTTGTGGAGAACAGGATGCCGGGACATATTGCTCAGCAGAGAAGCCCCAGACCGGACAACTTCAGAGCTGTTGGACTGGAGGAGCCGTGCTATGCGTGGCAAACCTTTTTCCTTCAAACCAATCAATTGGCTCATTGCATTGGACATCTAGGAGACAGAACAGAGATGTCTCGTTACTTCTAATGCCGGGAGGACACAACTGGAATGATGTACAGGGCCAGACAAACATGACTACACTATAAAATAAACATCTATATAATACCTTCTTCTGGTACCATGATCCCACTTACTTTGCCATTTACCCCTCTTATCCACAGCCATTTGCAAAGTCACCTCTCATCCTCTGTGGTACAGCTGGGACTTCTCTTTCTGGAGACTGAGGGGGTACAGTTGCCCACCCAACTGATACTCCCGTAACCTGGAGTTTTACCTTCATGAACCCATTGCCCTTGCCCTTGCACGATGCCCTTGCAGCTCCCTGACGTGCCGCAATAATAGGCTGCTTTGGAATAGGAACAGCTGATGATACCTTTAAAAAACAAGCTGAAAACCCAAAATACTCATCTTGGATCCTGATCACGTGTTTGCTTATGTAAATCTGGAACATCTCAGGACATAGCCAGTGCAGATGTGTGTTCACGGGTGTTGAAGCACACACTCTTAATAAATTGCCCTCTTATTTGTCGAGTCTAAACTGCATTTCTAGCTATTGCCCCACCAGAAAGGCTGCTGGAGATAGTCGCACCACCAGTGACATTTGTCCATCAACAGTGACATGGAATAGAGGAAACGTGCTGGAAGGCAACCAGCCTTCCAATGGACTGAGACCCAATTTCCCTCCCATGCTCTAGGAGGCACATGTGCCACATTACAGATCCAAACCAGCAGGACTGGGATGTCTAAAGCTGAGTCTGAGAAGAGATTGAGAGTTCTCTTTTATAAGATTAAGGGTTCCAGTAAGCTTTGCAAGCTTGTCTTCAGTTTTCCTTTCCTCCAAGTGACAGCAAACCCAGAAACCCACCCCAACTCCAGTTCTGAGACGGAATAAGACCCTTGAAAAGAGAAGACACTTTTGTACATCCAGGCAAATTCCAACCATTCCCTTCCAGAAGGCTGAAATAAGTTGCTTCAACACTGTCAGAGCTGGTTTTTGTTTGTTTGTTTGTTTTCTCCCCCCCTGCCCAAAAGACATTCCTGTGTAATGATCTTGATTGCTGAAAGACTTTTCGTTTCCACAGAGCGTGGAGCTCCAGCCCCATTTCTCTGATCACCTCTGCCCATACCCCGGCAGCCTCCTTCCACCTTGTCAGTGCCACTGTTTAGTTAAACTGTCAAAAAAAAAAAAAGGGGGGGGTGGGGTGTTTCCCAACGTATTTCACATTGAAAGACTTGTAACAAAGGCTCCCAGGAGATTAGAGCTGGCAGGTTAATGCTGTCCCAGCAGCCAAGGCTCCTTTCATGAGTCACTCCGTGTTTCTGGGTGGAACTCTTTGCACACGTGACACACCTCTCCTACGTATGAAATAATTACCTCTTTATCTCCCTAGCCATCTTATTTAAATTGGAATTGATGAAGTTCGACACAAACAGACAAGTCGAGGTTTGTCCACGTGAAGGCAGCCTGCGAGGACATGCCCAGGGTAGCGATATTGGGCACAGCAGAGCTCCCGTCGTGACGTGGCCCTCGCCGTGCCCTACCTCCTGCAATACCCGTGGCGTCAGGCAGCCCTGTCACCTCCACGCTGCCAGACCTGCGGGTTAGGACATCTATCAGCGCTATTTTACAAGCAGCTCTGATGTGAGGACAAGCCACAATCCACAGCACAACCCACCCTGTTATTAGAGCCACCTCCCACTTAAAAAACACACACAGGCGGTGGCACGCACACATCCTTTCTCTTTGCTCTTTGGTGGCATCTGTCCACATGTGCACATCTGTGCACATCTCCAACGATGTCCTTGGGGGAGGGCACCAATACCAGTAGACACTGGTGGTTTGACCAACCTAGAGAAGCTGCTGGAAAGTAGATGTATATGGGATAGACCCTTGGGATGCTGATGATAGCCCCCATGAGACCCCATTTTTGCCATTAATCAGTACCTCAGCTGGAGCATCCACTGTGGAAAGACTTGCAATAGTGCCCTGAAGTTTAAGGAGGACATTTTCCTCTTTGATTACTGTAAGATGTTGACACTTTTGACCGCACATGTGTGGAGAGGAGCACTTACCAGTCCTCGGCTGGCAGTGAGGTTCTGCAGAGCTCCAGCACAAGCTTCCAAGGTGGCATCCTTCTTGCTGTGATCCATCAGGCACAGATAGGTGCGGATGGCATCAGAGTGGTAGAGCCAGCTGGGTCCTTTGGGTTTAAAATCCTCCTCAGGAAGGGGAACACCGTACTCATCATTCTACAAGGAGATGAAAAACTGGAAGCTCAGATCCTGCTCCTTGCTTGCAGCCCCTGCCCGGGGCTGAATATCAGATTCCCAAGCCCTCTGTGGTGCATCTTACCTCCATTTTACCGCTCCTGCTGTTGAAACAGCCTGTGAGAGTTTTGTCCATATACACGCTCCGGGCCATGTGGTTGAGCTGGGTGTATTTGTTGGGAACTTCGGCATCCAGGCGGTAAGAGAGGTTGTGCAGGATGCAGATGCAATTCTCCACAGACTGAAATCACCACCAGAATAAAAATACAAGCATGGCATTAGGCAGAAAAATACGGAGCAGCACCTGCTCTAGCTACAGAGAGGACATACACCATACAACAATTGACTTTTTAGAAGTTATACCATATAAACTCCTGACTCTGCTTAAGGCAGCAATGGATGGGAGAGAAGATGGAGGTGGAGTAGACTTGAATGAAGGGCCACATAGTCCAAATGCTGTATTGTGGATCTCTGAGCTGACTGACTCATTGAACCTTGTTAGGTCCCATTGCCACAGACGTGGTGATAAAAAGGAAAAGAGAGTGCAGAGGGTGGTTAGATCATACTGACACCATGAAATGCCAAAAGTCTTCCTCTTCCCACAGTCAACTTTCAATGAGTTTATCCATGCCACAGCTACAGATTAGGGGACACTTTTTACTCAAGAACAGGCTTTTAGGCCTCCTTTACTTGGATGCCAGAGTCCCCAATGTAAAGATCAAGGGAGCATTTTCACTAGATAACTCTAATCAACACCAAAACAAGCAGTTATATTTCCAAAGAGCTGTGTTCAATATGCGTTGCTGAAAGTTGTCTTCTTGCAAAAGCCCTCTCCAAAAGAGGATTTCCTCAATCCTGAGCTCATTTGAAATAATTTTGGCATTTTGCTGGGCATTGAGGACCTTTGGGTGTCTGGCTGGTATCACAGGTTTTAACACCTGAAAATGTGGCTACAAACACCAGTGTGTCCAACGTAAGGGCCATTTACACATCGCAATCAGAGTCACAGTTAGGGAAGGAACTGGCAGAGAAATGCCAGTTCCTGGCTTCTTGCTGAATGTGTTGCCAGTCTGGGTGTTATATACGTGAGTCCTGCTGGCTGAAGAGATGTGGTGGTGGAAGAGCAAGAGATGGAGGCTAAGGTGCTGGAAGGATCCCATGGTGGGAGGGGATGGGAGGAAAGCATAGTGGGGGCTCAGGGGCCAAATATTTCTCCCTGTCTCTGTGTTTGTCAAAGGAAGATTGTAAAACCCACCTCTACTTCAGGCCCAGAGGACTTGCAACCCTACAACAGATTACACTGGGATTTGGAAGGGTAAGAACAGTCACAAAGAGTCAGTTCCCTCTGTGTTTATTTGAAAGGGATTTTGAGATATTCCCAAAATTGCAGTTATTAACTATGGGGCTGAGCTCCAGCAAACAGCTCGGGGTGAGTGTCCGGTACCTTATCATCAGGTCGGTTAGAAGCCACGCAGTTCTGGGAGTAAGTCATGACTGAGTCGATCAAGCCAGGGTAATTCCTCATGGTCTGGCGCCCCATGTCTGCAGAACTCAAGTTTCTGAAGAAAGCCATTGCAGAGCATGTCAGGAGAGAAGGAGGAGAGAGGATTAGTTGGGTTCACTTACTAATCTTTACGGGATCTGTTCTGGCTATGGCTGAAATTGAATTTAAGGATATTTTTGTAGATTCAGCAAGGCTGGTGTACTGCTCTCATGTTGGAGGGCTTCTGTAGGTCTGCACTGGTGCATATCTCTCTTGTTGCTCTTCAGGACTGAGTTAATCTAGCAAAATATCCTGTTAAGGAACTCTGCATAGAAGACATCCTCCATAGAAGACATCCTCCCAGTGAGAGCAACCATCAGCAATATTTTGCTTTAGAGGCTATGCACATGACATTACACAGAACTCATCGACTCGGAGGTGTTTCCAAAGAGAAGCCTGAACAAAGACCATCTAGGATTATTTTGAAAATCAGGAAGGTGCGTATGGGTGTAAGTGTGAAGCTATGGGGGTCAACAGCAATGTTTGTGTGGGAAACAGGGGCAGAGATGCTGCAGAGCAAGAACTGCTCTGACTAGAGGGATTGACCAGTTTGTAGTGTTGTAAAGTACTCCTCAGCACTGGTTGCTGCCAGGACAGAGGAGTTTTTCCAGTAACAGGAAATTCTTTTTTGTTGTTTTGTTGGGCTTTTTCTTCCCTGTTTTATTGCCTTGTAGCTTGCAAATGAAAAACAAAGAAGTTGGCAGTCGTTGTGAGATATTCACTCCAGGCGTTCCAGAACTGGATATGATGTTCACTATGATTTGCAGCCTCCTCATTAACATGAATTCATCTGCAATCCAGAAATGCTTGAGCAGCAATGGCTCAAGCCCAGGGCAAACCCAAGGCTGTTCTCATCTCTGCGTTATGATGTGGCAGGGCAGTGAGTCAGAGCAATCCCAGCTGACCTCTTCGGAGAAGGGGCTCCAGACCCAACCTCCCTGGTTTTCCTCACTCACCTTTCTCCCCAGCCCTGCTCCCCCCAGCCTTTTGAGCTCCCTCCCTGACCTGCCTCCATCAGTTCTTCACTGGAGGTGTTGGATATTACTGCCACAGACTAGGATAAGTCTCAGGAGACAGAGCTTGCCTTGAGTTAAACGCCATGGAGAGCTCCACAAGCGATCTTTGTACTTTTCTCCTCATTTTAGTAGAATATTTTGTGGCATTGATGGCTTGAGATGGTCTTAAAAGTGGAGCATCTCATACGTAACATACACTTCACATCCCCATGTGCAACTGCATGGGGAAGGTGTCTTCCAAGAGAGGGAAGGGAGCAGCACTTGCTATCTTTCAGACACGGTTCCCAGCCACAGAAGACGATAGTATCACGTCTCAAAAGGCCCCTACCGTATTCACCCATTTCGTTTCATAAGCAGATACAGCTCCTACTGGCTGCATGTCTGGTAAGGGTGCGGTCGGTGCTGCTCTCCCTCGGGGAGAGCTTCAGTTGATGAAAGTACCTAATTATACAGGGTATTTTTTTTCCCTCACTTGTTCCCAGTGAGACAAGGAGCTCGCATCCAAGTGGAGGAGGGTGGTAGGAGAAACAGCAAGTCAGGGCGAAGATCCTCTACAAAAGGGCTCTGGCTTTCCCGTGAAAAAAAATAAACTACTCTGGGCTAAATCTGTACCTCCCATTTTGTAGCTGACCTGACTGGTGAAATGAGCCAGGAAAAGTCCAGGGCAGTGGGACTGTTCTGTATTAAACCAGTTATTATATCAGTGGGAAAATGCTCGTTTACCCCACATAGAGAATTCTGACTTTTTGTTACCTGAACTCCAAACTGGTTTGTTGTTTAGCAACCAAAATTTTCTCTGGAAGCCTCAAAAATCTAAGGGCAAAAAGTGTCAAGTTTCCTGGTGTGATCAGCATTGCAGCTTTTCTGTGACAAAGCAACTTACATTTTTTAAGCAAAGACTTTGTAAGAATAATTTATTATTTTTTTTTCAAAAAAAAGCTACTAGGCAAAATATTTTACATGTAATTTTTTTCTGCAATTTTTCTTAGCCAGGAAGACTTTCTCCAGGTGAATTTTGCATTAATGCAATTGCAGTGAGTGTGCCTTTAGCTTATTGTAGGGGAATTTAGACAGCTTCAGCTTTTGTCAACAGACACAATATACAGTAAGTCCCTGCTTGATGACTCACCTCAAGCAGCCTGTAGCATTGAAGAATACTTCTGGGTCAATAATTTCTCTTGTCCTGTTGCAGCTGCCATCAGACCAGCCCGAGAAAGGGATGATAACACAGTCTGTCAAGACGGGGAGGGCCTCCTGTATCAACTCTTCTTTTAATTCATCAGTGGAGGAGAGGTTCCAGAGCAGGCCTAGGAAAGAGCAGAGGGTCACCATGCATTAGAAACTTTCTTTCAGGTCAGAGCTAATTCCAGCAATGAAGTGTTCTACTTCATCCCTCTTTGAACTAAGGATGCAGAGGCTTCCCTAAACCCAAGTCTCTGTCCATCCCTATGGGAGACAGGCAGGATGGGCACCAGGAGCATGGTATCATGTGGAGGTGGGCATCTAAGCATCCTCCCTCCTTCCAGAATTGGTGTTTATTGCCATTAGGTTGCAAGGGGAAGGCATCTCTCCAGGGATCTCGTAAAGGCTTGCACACAAGCCCTCAGTCACACCTGAGGGTGAGCTGCACCAACAAACTCACAACAATCCTTCAAGAAAAGGTGGGACATCAGTGAGATAACCTGACCAACCATATTGGGCTTGCCAGCACCCTTGACCTTCCCTGGGAACAGCACGGATGCAGAAAGGCATGCAAATGGCAGGGTGACCTGCTGGGGCAAAACCTGGGGCAGGTGTTCCCCAACGGGCGCTTATGATGTGAGGAACCCTCATAGGACATTGAGAGAGCCAGGGCCTCCTCTGCTTTCTGTTTTAGGTTGCCATTCGGTGAGACAGGAGTGTAAAACATCCTCTTTGTGGTATGGCAGCACCACGGCTACTCGCCCTTTGCGTGCTGGAGCAACATGGACCACAGGCAGGGAGGAGCATGGTCCTTGCTGAGGGCCGAGCATTCTGTTGCATACCTGTCAGTTGTTTCTGTATTTCAGTGTTCCCTGTCCTCCGTAGAAGGCTCACGCACTCCCTGATCCCGTTCTGCCGCCGGGTTTCTATCTTGTTGGTTGGATTCTTGAAGACCAAGTTTCGGAGGGCTCCAGCTGCTGCCCTCTGTACGTTCTGGTTGGGGCTACGGAGCAGCTCGACGAGCTTGGCGATTCCCCCCAGCCGATAGACCTGCACCGGGAAAGATATGCTGCCATCAGCGTGGTGTGCAGAGCATCACTGGGATGGGGATCTGCCAACTAGAACTGCCATGGCAATGCAAGGAGTCAACACGGCACACACTGAGGGCAGCTGGGAAAGCAGAGGTGGCAGTAATGGCTGCAGATGGCATGTCTGGTTCAGGCAATGGGTCATGAGCATAAAGGTGCTGGATTTGAGGCTGGAACTTAAACTCTAGAAGTGGATGTCTATGAGTAATGGCCATGGACCGAATCCTTTGCTAGATGTAAATGTGCCAGCTCCCACAAACTTTCACCTTCCTCCATCAGATTTTGCATCAGGTGAAAATGTTGCTCTGCCTTTCTGTAGAGGCCATTTATAGTAATACGCTGACACGATGTGGTAATTTATCTGCATCCTGAAATCACAGGTTTAGCTCAGAGGGATGGTCATGGTGCGGTGTAAACACCCTCAAGGTCAGCCAGAAGCAGTACTGGGCCATACTCAACAGGGGCAGCATCACAAAAGGGTGTGAACCCAACCTGCAGGACACCACACACAGGCTGGGGAGGTCCGAAGGCAAATTCCTCCAGCTGAGCTCCTCAAAATGACGGGGATGTACTACCAGGTCTCCTGGGGACATGATCCCGCATGGAGCCCCTCCTGGCATAAACCAACCCATCGGCTGGAGATTTGCTGACAATAGAAAATGAATGAGCACCTTTTAAAAAGGAAAGAAAACAAGCGTGTGCTGGGATGACTCACATACCTGCTCTGACATATCTTTCTGGGAAGCGATGGGACATCCCAGTGCTCAGAGACTGTTTTCAACGGTAACGAAGGGTGTGGCCACCCTACAATTAGCGACTGTAACGTGGGCTGGGGTACCTGCCCTGGGTTCAGCTGCAGCAAAGGCACAGAGGAACATCCCCACACTGTGCCAGCATGTCCAGATCCACTGTTGTGCCAGGAAACGGGAAGCCACCTCTACAGGGATGGCATCTTGATAGACCCATCCTGGCATGACTGCAAA
Organism: Gallinago jamesoni; assembly: GCA_025769975.1. Taxonomy (NCBI): domain Eukaryota; kingdom Metazoa; phylum Chordata; class Aves; order Charadriiformes; family Scolopacidae; genus Gallinago; species Gallinago jamesoni. Next base: position 1,062,295 of record JAOQGH010000013.1, read on the forward strand.
CGCACTAGGACTTCTGTGACAGTCTTGCCACAGCAGATCCATCCTCAAGCTGCCTCCTTTGCTGCGTGTTGGCATAAGTTTAGTAATCGAAGAGTAAGAGCATGAGAAAAATAATCTTCTCTGTAAGAGGGGCTTCTGTTTGATCAAATATCTTTGTAGATGATTCCAAATTAACCCATTGTCTTAGAAGGCTGAAAATGGCTGAAACGTCACTGAGCAATGGACAACGAAGACCACAGTAGGATTTAGGACAATTTTGTGTGGCTCTGACACTGTGGCTCTGAGATAGCAAAAGATTCATGTGGAACAGGCTGCAATCCCTTCCAGAAGAGGACACTGCATCTGATGGCAGCTCCCATATTGCCAAAACCCCTCAATCTGTGTCACAGCACCTTATGGTGATAACATGGTGCCTGGTAACTACTCCCCTGTGTTAAAATCTTGACTGACTGCAATTAAGAGAAAATTGTGGCTAATAGTTGAAAAACCTACTTAATTAATTCATGAATGTGATACCTCCTAATGAGGTATAAGGCTCCATCATGAAAATCAAGGGGACCTATGGATCCTTGGTAGAAGAAAAACAGTTTCATCCATCTCATGTGCCACTACACCCCGTGTGGCAGAAGAGCTTGGAAAGAGTTTGCTCACCTCTTGTTTGGAGGACTCATCCTGGAAGCAGGTGTGCTGGAGGTAGTAAGCACCCATGGCCTGGTATTTGTCATCAGAGGAGCACAGGAGCTGTATGGCTTTCTGGATGGTCATTGTACCACCGTCCAGCTCATCACCACATATTCTGTGTTAAAGAGGAATACAGTATTGTTTGAGTGCTCAGCCAAAAGGGCTATGCCAGTACTGGGAATTATTAGGAAGGAATCAATCACAAAATGCCAAATATTATCACATCACCATAAAAACCACATGGTGCACCCCTAGTCCATTTCTCTGTCTCAAAAAAAAACACAGAATGTAAAAGCAGAAAAAATAAGTGGAGGACACTAACCTAATAAATTATGGATCCAGTCTATCCAGAAGCAAAGGAGACAGAAAATAAAAGCTCAGTTGAGGTCTGAGATGTCTAATCGTGTCTAAAGTGGAAGGTTTAATGAATGGAGAACCAGTATTCACTGTTGCTCAAATAACAGAATTAGTGGACAAGAGTGAAACCGTCTGTCAGGTTATTAGGACAACCTGAAGTAGGCAGATCCTTTTCCCACAGCATGTGAGCCTTTGATGTGAGATGTGGTGGAAGCAAAAATGCGAGAGCAGCTGATGGTCTCAGGAGGCTGGAGCAGATCCCTTAGGAAAAGGCGACAGGCATGTCTGGAGTGATGGGATGGACAAATTCTGAGTTTATGAAATACTAATAATAACACTGAGACATCCTGCTCCCAGGGTATGTTTATGTGGGTAGTCTCCAAGCTCTTCATACAAGCTGGCCACTGTCATCATCCCCTGTTATAGGTAAAGAATGTGCCCACAGACTCCAGAGAAAGGGCATGAACACCTCTGGCTTGAAGCAGGGCTGAAGCCTTGGGAAAACTCCAAACACCTCAAGATCTGTTCACTTGTTTGGAAATATGAAGGTCCTGCTCTCTTTGGCTTGTACTAATTTAGCATCACCTGTGATCTTTTAGCCACATAAAGTTAGAAAAGTGTAAAAACCTTTCAGAATGAGGAAGGAGCTCTGTACTTGTCAAGCTCAAAGCTTGTTAGTGTTTTCAGTTATATCAGTCAGTCTAACAAAAGTTACTGTCTCTTCTCAGCATCCTTGCACCTTAGGCCTGCAGCTGGCTGCAGCAGGACCTCTCTCCACTCACACCAACAGTGTTGGCATTAATTTGCATCAGAGTAAATGACCACACAAGGTTCAGGACTGAGAAGAGTCTAACCCCAGACTCCTCTTTGCTTATTACTATTTCAGCAGTGACAGGATGTAAATGGGAAAGGCTTTGTTAAGTGGATAAATTCAAAAAGCATGGGGGCTCTGCTGGGACAACTGTGTCATTGTTGTGCCTGACGGATGTTATTCCCTCTTCAGGATCCAGTTGCAACTGATGGGGAATTTTACCTGGAGGTTGAGAGATCAGTTTCTCTTTGAACCACATTAATTTGTACATGAGCTCTTGCTCCCTGTCATACGAGTGATTGACTACGTAGAAGAGCTGATCATCTTCAGATAGATAACCAAACAGTGTTATTTACCAAGTTCTTTAAATAAACCTTTGAAGTATTAAGTATTACTATAAGGGAGTGGCTTCTTCAGGCATGGAATATGCAGACTCATTTTGATTGTGCCAAATAAATGTTAATAAAGGTCTTGAAAGGACACCCAAGTGTGGTGACCACCATCAGCAGCTTACAATAAGATAAAACATTTTGTCCTTAAGCATCCAAAGGTTCACCTCCACACAGTATGGGCCAGTTCTGTTCTACCTCAAACCAGGGCATAAATATCCACAATTCTATAGCAAATTTCATACAGAACATGAAAAGCCGACAACTATGCTGTAACACTGGTAGACAGCACGAAAGACTGTTTTGTCTCCCTTACTCTCACTGGTATAAAGTTGCACCCAGTTTAAATTACTTATTCAAGTACCTGCGTAGTCAATGGAGAGATGAAGGTGCTTCCAAAGAACAACTCATCTTTGCGTCTTAGACATTTTTCCTAAGACAGAAGGAAGACCTGCCCTCTGGAGATATCTCAGCCTCTGTTGGTACACAGGAATGATAAACAACAGTCTTGGGCTGGACCTTAACCATTCAATGTCTAGGGCTAGATGAACATCATTCCACTTTTATTTCTACACAACAACAAGGCATCATGTCATCGTATTACTTTTCATCAGTTTGAGCCTCTATCAAAACTTGGCTCCAAGAAACTTCCATTACACTTGTAATGAGGAAACACAAAACTGGAAAGACAAAGTTTAAACTAGAAACTGTGGAACATCAGAAATCTTTGGTTTGGGTCCAGGATGCTGTGATTTTCTCTTGTCCTTTTCATGCTCCCAGGACACAAAATAGAGCTGAGACACCAGTGGCTCCAGCGTAAGTAGCACCAGAGAGTCCTGTCCTTTGAGAATGCACACCTGGGCTGGCAGTGTGGGGAGCAAGGTCTATTAATAAAATTAATTAATTAATTAATTAAAGCACCAGGTCACTGGTCATGCAGCATATGTAGTCATGGTGATTTATTTTTTTATTATTATTTACCAAATTAAGTAAACCCCTAAATCAGGTGCAATTTTTAGGAAAAAGAAGGATTTCTACTTGGTCCAGCTACTCAAGGAAGGCAATTTTCTACACATCCACTCCATAAGGGATCCAAGCGCTCCTTCAGAGGGCAAAAACTAGGCATCTGGGTCCAGTTCTGCATGGGAAAAGATGGGGAAGATTCTGTTTCTCTTGCTGGCTCATCAACAGGAGAAGTTCAGAGGGTGAGCAGCCAGACTCAGTCATGTTGCCCAAGAAGCAGCAGTGATTTCTTCTGCCTGAGAATATAATCACCCTGGCAAAGCCCATGTTAATGGAAGATTGGTCATCAGCCAGTCAGGGATATTCCTAACCAGATCTACACTACCAGAACAAGAGCCTGCTTCAAGACAAATTCTTGGACTATGGCCATCTCCAACCTGGGCCAATGTGTCTGGTAGGAAGAGCTGCAAAAATTGTTCTTCCACAAGAAAGAAGCAATCAGAATAGGGAAAGACCTCAATTAGAAATGATTCAACAGGAGACAAATTAGATGATCAGATTCAGGTGCGGAAGGGAAACAAATACTTAAGAGGCTCAGTATCACAGAAAGGCAAAGTCCCTCATTTGATATTAATACCTTTTGTTCACTTTGGATTAGCAGATTGGCTTATGTTAACCAGGTCTAAGTCTCTGTCCTGCTTACGAGGGCTACAAGACCCGGGTGAGGAGGAAGCCAGAAAACTCTAACCAATTCCATTGTTCATTACAGAAATTGGAGTGAAGACACTCAAAACTGTGTTTAGCACATCCAAGCCTTCCAGAGTCACACCACACTGGAGCAAACCCGATAGCCATGCTGCACACCAAGCACCCATGTCTGCCCCTGGGACATGGCACCAAGGTTTTGATGCCACTGAAAACTCAGCTGAAGCTTCCCCTCAGGCTTTGCTTGGTGTGTCAGTACCAGGGAAGATGGGCACAGACCAACATTGAGCCAGGGAGGAGGGGATCCTTGCCATGTGCAACAAGATGAACCCCACCAGGACAGGATCACCCACATCTCCACAGTGATTGCTTTGGATGCAAGCACACAGTGCAGACAAGTTCACATCACCAGGAGCCAGCACTAAGAAATGGTCATCTTTAGAGGCAATTTATTCCAAATAAGAATGAACCAAAATCATAGAACCATAGAATGTTTCAGGTTGGAAGGGACCTTAAAGTTCATTGAATTCCAACCCTGAGCAGGGACACCTCCCACTAGAGCAGGTTGCTCAAAGCCCCATCCAGCCTGGTCTTGAACACAATGAAGGTGCCCACCATGGTACTTGGTTCTGTTTTCATTGTGTGGTATAGCCCCGGTGAATTTATGTTTTCATACTGATCACTTTTATCCCAAAAGAGAGGAGATCTACCAGAAAACACTCTCAGTACCCTTTCTGTCTTCCAATAACTTTTGTATGTTTTCACTGTTTGTAGTATTTCCAGAGAGACCGAGCTCCTGACTAGGAATGAGTGGTTACAGGTCACACATTTACAGTCCCTGAACTTTAGCCACAGCTCACGGAGGCTGCTGCAGCTGTCTGGGGACAAGTCAGTATCACTGTAGACAAATATGACCATATGAAAAATCCAAAGGGTTGCCCCAGGCTTTATGGCCTCTTCCATAGCTGCCACCCAGGATATTCAAGGCCTTTAACAGAGTAGCACCAAGATATTACGTATTTCCAGGTGCCTTGAGAGACACTTGGATTCACAGGATCTCTAATGAGTGTTTCAGTCTCTTTCCCCCACATACAGAGAACACCAAAGGGAAACGCATCCTTGTCTTAAAATGAGGCCAAAGGTGCATGTGGTGTTATGGGAGACAACTCATGTTGTAGGTGTCCATTAATGGCTCCTGATCTATATCAGCAACCCTTAAGCTGGGGAACGTCTGCAGACACCCCAGCTCACCTCTCATCTTCACAAATGAGAATACCCTGAATCCTTCAGAAGGGGTGAGGTTAGTCTGGTCTCTCAGCAATGTCTCCAGCTCATACACCTCGGTTTCCCCCGAAGTCAACTGAGAGACTCTGGCTTTGTCAGGGGATAACTCACTGCCCTACCTCAGATTTCAGCTCCTTTGGCCACTGACTGCATCTCTGGAAGGGCAACAGGGGCACCCAGCTCCAATGCAGGCATGCAGAGAAGTGACAGGGATGTAACTGTTGGCCTGCAGAGACTATTGCAGAGCCACAACCACCATGTGTCACAATCTGGCCTGGCCCTGGGCTCTCAGTCCCATGTGCACATGGCATCTGAAGTACGATGTGCACCACTTCTGCAAGCAGAACTAATAGAGTGTTCCTGTGCCTCAGGTTCTAGCTGGAGGAGGACAAGGAGTCAAAGTTTTCTAGGATGCATTAAACATCTCCTCCTTTATCGCTTCTTCTTGTTATCGCTACCTGATGACCAAGGAGGATGTAGAAACTTTTTTCCTGACTGGGCTGAATTGCAACATGTTATTTAGCAAAAAGCTGGCTGGCTCAAGATGACACGCTGCCACTTGGAGCATGTTGCAAGTACCACCCATCTTCAGAGGAAATGGTTAAAAGCAGGCAAATATGCATCGTCTGCACTAGCTGCTGAAACCACTGTTGCTGCCAGTTTCCAAGATGCGAGACTGCAGATCTACGGGATGTCATGAGAGCCCAAAAAGGAGAATGATTCTGGGGAGAAGAGGGAGCCCTGGACACCAAGGAGACTCCCTCCAGCTCTGTCAGACAGAAGGTCTCACTCCAGAAAGATGTAGCAAAATGTGAGCACCACTCATTGAGAACTGCTGTTGGTCAGGAGCCACCAGAATAACCCATGAACTTCTGGACCCATGACAGATACACTGAGCTTGAAAATGTTCTTTCAGATATGACATAATGCTTACTAAGGCTTAAGACCTTGACTGTTTATAGAGAAGACTGTCTGGAAGGGACATCAGAAGGTCTGGCTATTCTCACTGAGGCAGGATCATAGTATCAGGGGTGGTGGAAGAGAATATAATTCAGGAGGAGGTTTCTCAAAGCAAGTCAGCACTGTTTAAGCACTGATCAGTACCCCTGATCTGAAAAAACAGTACAAAAGTCAGATTTCATCACTAGACATAATACTATGGGGTGAGTAAAACCCAACATCATAGTTTAGTTTATCACAGAATCATAGAATGGTTTTTCCCAAAAAACATTTAGGTGTTAATCCACTCATCAGCTAGCTGGAGGAAAGGTGTTTCATCAACTAGAGTTGCTTCTGTAAGAGGAAGAACTCTTCTGAGAGATACTTATCAAAGAGACAGCTATTCCATGTCTTACACAGCCGAAGCCATTTCAATAAATGGAAGCAATCACACAATCAAGAATAGTTCCAGAAATTAAATAACTTTGTGATCAAATGCAGAGGGACTGTTCAGTATATGTAGTTTGACAGTTCTTGCCTACTCAGTATTTTGAGATCTACGCATTACTCTCACTACCTGAGAACGTCCAGCGACCCCTTTTTCATCTCACACCAGAGCCGTATCACAAGATGCCTGAGAAGCACCACTCTTCAAACAGTACCGAGACTGTCCACATTCACAGAGCAGGTTTGTACCACAGACAGACCCAGCGCATCACAGGCCCCACTGTAATCCCTCTCACAGCCATCGAAATCACCCCACTGGATCACTTCTGAAAGCTTGGAAACTACCTAGACCTTCCCTTGCTCAGAGAGGTAGTTTGCTAACCTGCAGACAAGATATCCACCTACACAGGAAATTTGCAGCATGAAAACTGAACACAAAATTATCCTTGTTATACAGGCAAAAACTCTACCTGAAGAGCTACTAGAATAAGAAGAACAGATCTCCAAACATGGAACTACAGCAGCTATTGCCCAGCTAAGCCCTCTTTCTGCACGTGGAGGTTAGTAATGGGATGCCTACAAGCAAACCTCTCCCTGCTCAAAGATCAGGCTGCCCAAACACAGATTGAGCTCTCCAAGCACAGAATCCTCCAGCCAGAAACAGTCCTACACAGCAAAGAGAGCCCAGGTATGGTCCTAACCCATCTCTGAAGGTCCCTTCCCAATACAAGCACAGACCAAGTCTAACAGTTACCTGCCACTTTGTAAGGGTTAACAGCCTTCCGAGTAAATGATTTAAAAACAAAAAAGTATCTTTGTACAAGCTGCCCTCCAAACTAACCCAGCTGGGCAGTGAGTTTCAGGCAGAGCAGGGGGGTGTGCCCCAGCCAAATCAGATTTACTCAGGGGACACAGCCCCAGCTGAGCCTACGACTTGAAGCCCACATCAGAACCAGTTCTGCCAGATGAGCCATGCCCCGAGCCAGGAGAAGTGTATAAATGGAGCCACTCCCTAACCAAAGGGCATCCAGCACTGGAGAGTGTTCCTCTCACAGCAGCAGTTCTCCTTCTCTTCAGAAAATGCCATAATTCTTCAAGTGACCTTTCCAAAGCAATGGCCAAGTCTACACCCATGAACGCTACACAGTGCAGAGCAGGGTTGGCTTTGAGAGAGCCTGTCTGCCTGGGACTAACTTCTCAAAAGCTATATTTTCCCTTGGCAGAAGACAGCTGCAGTCCTGTGTTTAAGCACTCTGCCATCCCTCCCACTACATTTTATGCTCTTTAGTCAGAAATTCCCTAGAACAAGTTACTTCCAGTTTACGTGACATCTCTCTTTCCTGTTCCAGAGGATTTACAAAGCTTCTGAAAGAAGCAAGCCAATGCCACGGGTGCTCTGGGTTGGCCAGACCCAATTTCCCATGTGTTAAACATGAAGTAACTGGGCACATGGGAAGCCACAGCTTCATGACAATGTGCTAACAGGCAAGTGACATTTCTTGCCATATGCACTCTGGGACATATTTCTCCTACTCAATACAAAACAAAGGAGGCTGAACTAAAAATTAGCCAAAGAAATCTGGAAATCAACATTCTGATGTGAAAAAGGGCAGGATTTGGCTCACACTGCTGACTGAGGGGGGGGGATTTTCTCAATATGTACTTCATACCTTGGGTCAATGTCTCAACAGTCTCAGGCCTTTGGTGTGAGTTACAACAAAGGCCATAAGCCCTGTGAATCAGTCTCACGCATATTCTGCAACAAGAAAATTCTCTTTTAGACTGGGGACCACCAGGAGTAAGCTTGGGAGCTTCTAGGGTTTGTGTGAGAAGCTGTTACATCTGTCTGGGAGTTGTGGTAACTTCTGGGTTGATGCAGAACAGGCCCTCTATGACAGTGGTGCAGCGACAGTAGTGCAGTAGCCCCAGGGAATGTTTGTGGAAGATGCAGACCCTCCTTCTCCAGCCCAATAAAACATTGCAACCTTGAACCGCAATCTTTTGCAGTTCAAAACATGCAAAGCCTAGTCTTCCAAGACTATGGCTTGTGCAGAACAAACCTCTTCCCAGACTATGGCAGGATATGGTTGGTGCTCCAGAGCCAGAGGCAGTGCAACCATCAGCATCAGGGCAGCTTCAAATCCACATCACTCTAAGCCGATTGAAACCTCATAAAGTTTTTTCAATGAGAGCTCTGCTGCACCACGTGGCTGTATCAGCTTAGGAGTGTCTGAGCTCACTGTTTTACATGCCCTGTTGTTGTAGGCAATATTTACAAGAAGGCACCTGGTGCTAACTGAGGCATGAAGGACCATCTTCCATCTTTACATAATTCCTAATCCCAGTGGGACTTGATGCTCTTCACAGGAAGGAGTTGAACAGCTTCTGTTCCCTGCCCTTTCCTGGCTAGGTAAATTATTCCTGTTTGGCTATTTATTTCAGTTTCTGAGTCAATCTTTTCTGGAACCTAAATCCGACCTTTCGAGTAAATGAAACAAGGGCTGGGTAGAAAGACAGGGGAGTAAATACAACCTCTCACCAGGTTCTCAGCTCTGCTCTGAGTCAAACTCTCAGGATCCAACTCCTTCAAATTTAGTTGATTTTTTAGGCTTGTTTTCTGCCGAATCAGAGCAGTCTGACAGGCAGGAGAGCCACCCAAACTGCACACCAAGCTTTCTGCTCATCACCTCCCCACCTTCATCTTGCAGAGGAGCTGTTGGTTAATACCACCACAGGGACTGGGGGATCATCTTGCCCAACATCACACAGCTGCGGCAGAAGTATGTACACTGAGCCAGTCCTGTTGGTTTCCCTCCATAGCCCATGAAAGGAAATAAGACCTTTAAGAGTGTGACTCATCTGACCCACTTTAGACGCTACTGCAGGATGCGATTAAGTGTGGTGTGTGCTGGTGAGCAGCTCTCCACTGCCTATAGAGCAGCTCAGGTGACTACCTCTGATGGACAGACCTCCACAGCAAATGTCTACATTTACCCAGATTCATCCCACCACAGCAGACTTACTTGGAGCCGGACTGAGTCTGTCCATAAACCACGTCCTGTTTGCAGCTCATCACGGGCTGGGCATAGACCACGTCAGGCTTGTTGCTCGAGGGACAGGAGAGGGCCCGTGCTGGCATTTTTTTACTTGTCCTGGAAGTTCCTTGCTGGGTGCTGCAGCTGCTGTAGATGCTCTGGCGGTTCAGGGTGGCCTTGTGCTCTGCCCGGCTCCCCACCTGACTCTTCCTCAGCGTGCCCCGGGGCGGTTCGCAGTAGAGGTCAGGCTCGCTCCGGCTGCTCTTGATGTTCTGCACGAAGCAGTAGTCGCTGCCGGCCCTGGTGGGGCTGCAGACAGCCTTGCTGTAGTGCTTGCTGCCCCAGCCCTCCATCTGGCTGTACGAGCTGTAGCGCCGGTTCTCCACATCCCGCTTCAGGGTCCCATTGTACATCTGGTCAACGAGAAAACAGGGGACAGAAAATTTAGGAAGGGCTTGAGCTGCAGATCGACATTGCCAATCCCACTCTTGTGTTGGTGCCATGGCAACCAAGTGCCTCTTGGGCATCTTTGCAGTCCAAAATTTACGGGACATTAGCCCATCTGCAGCCCTTACAAAGGTGCCAAAGCTTCCCTTGAAATCTGGGGACACCTAATGACCAGGATCATGATCAAGATATCCTGGCATCCAGGAGCATAAAAGCAGAACTGAAAACTCAAACATGACCCTGACATAGATAAAGCCTTATTTCCAACACATGGGTCTAACCTGTAATTAGAGGAGCTCACACCACATCTCTTGCCATCACATAGAATGGTGCCCCATTCTGACCTTCCAGCACTGCTTGCATTTATTTTTAATTTCCTTATGCTATTTTGGTCCCCTTCCATCTATAAGTTCCTTAGGAAGCAAGTAAATGGAGTGAAAAATCAGTAAGAAGGGATTCTTGAATCTCACTATGCCAAGAAACAAGTGGAGACAATGAATATCTGCTTATGAGTTACAAGGTGTGTAGTATCAGCTCATATAATGGGGTGTTCGGAGAACAATAGGAGATATGCAGTAAGAGTTGAGATGACTAAGGCAGGAAAAAAAAAAAAAAAGAGAGAAGAATAAAAGACAGTAAAAAAACCCAACTGCAATTAATCAAATGAAAAAATGGCTTTAGCTGGCCTGCTGTCAGTTTAAAGTGTCCTCACCCCTTCACCAGAAGTACTCTAGATTTGCCCCAAGTGCACCAGGACTGAATCCAATATTCTTTTGCAATATTAAACTTTCAGGATGTCAGTGTTGGCACCTGGAAACCTGTAGGGTTGTACCCAAGTGAGTGACGAGTCACTAAGCTGTGTAGTCCAGAAAGGAAAATAAATAAAGCTGTTTTAGTGCTGTTTGCCCCATGATACCAAGTTTTTCCACTGCATCAGCCTCAGCACATTGGCAAGCAGATGTGCAAGACATAGAGCAAACAGGCATAAAAAGAATGAAAGAATGAAATTGCCTGCTCCATCCCCCTTTGGTTTATCTTGGGAAAGCTCATCATTGGTCTCTTGTTGGACCGAGGATTTTTTTCTCCCCTAACTCTAAGCCTCGTTGCCTCAGGTGTCTCTTTCTGCAAAAGCCACCCAAGGATCCCTTGGGCTGGACAAGGAAAGTCAACACTGGCACCTTATTATTTCCATGGAGGTTCAAGGCACAAGGTGTGGAAAGCCTGTGCCTGGTGCAATAGTTCATGCTGCTGAAAGAAAAATTCCATATTTCCTAACCTAGAAACACCATGTGACAGGGAAATTGGTATCCTCTGCAGGCTCACCCTGAGTCCTGCTGCTCTGCCCTGACTGCATCCCAGCCCTGAGCACACTCAGCATCATTCCTGTCTCCAACACTCTGCAGAATTGTCATTATGTTAATTAATTAAGTCAAATATTTCCATTAACAAACCGATCTCCAGGAATGCAGTGAATCCTCCCTGTTGCACAGGTAACGGCTGAAAACTTTTAACAGGGGTTACCCAGAAGGAATGCCACCCGGATAGGAAGCTTTAGTCCAGCTGTGCTGATACCCAGACTGCTTTGGCATTTGAGCCCCACTCTGGAGTAGTTTTCATGCTTTCTGCAGGTTTGCATCTAAACAGGTGAATTGCTGGAAGGGGAGAAAAGGGGAGCAAATTCGCTTTGCGTTTATTCCAGAGGACACAGAAAAAACCTGTTAGTACTGCAGCACAGCGGGCAACAGGTTTGGTGCGTGCTGCAGAGCTCCCAGGGCTTTGGAAGAAAAATTTGCATGTGATAAGAATAGCAAGGATGAGGCACATGGGTAAGTCAGATGAGACTCGGGGTCTCCCCTGGCAATCCCACTGAGCTTCCCAGGATGGTCTTGCACAGGGGTTCTCTCCCTCCTGGTTTTGCTTTGGATGCAGCATGCACGCAGCCATGGCAAAGTAACCTTTCATAGAATGATTTTGGTTGGAAGGGACCTTTCAGATCATTGAGTCCAACTGTTAACCCAGCACTGCCCAAACCACCACTGACCCATGTCCCTCAGCACCATGTCTGCCCGGCTTTTAAACACCTCCAGGGATGGTGATTCCACCACTGCCCTGGGCAGCCTCTTCCAATGATTGATAACCCTTTCTGAGAAGATATTTTCCCCAATATCCATCCTAACCCTCTACTGGTGCAACTTGAGGCCATTTCCTCCTGTCCTATCACTTGTTATTTGGGAGAAGAGACTAACCCCTCTTCACTACACCCTCCTTTCAGGGAGTTGTAGAGAGCGGGAAGGTCTCCCCCTTCATGAAGTCATGATCTACCCCACTTTGGAAGAGTATGTCCTTCTAAGACTGATACCACCCTCATTTTTTCTTCATTTTCTTGTGTACAGAAACCCTCAGGATAATGAGGGACAGGACAGGGCTGTGGCAGGAGTTGCAGGGTGGACTCTGCTGCTCGGTGGTTCCCCTGCTCCTAGGGCTCACCGCTGGCAGTGGCTGCTGGAGGACAGAGCAGCAACTTGTTAGATATGAGTCCTGTCGTTATTCTCTATGAGTCATTGTAAACCTGGATTATTTTGTAGGGCTGTCAGAAGTTTGGCAGAGCCATGGAGCCCCTGGGCATTTGCCGAAACCAATTCAGCTAACCATGGAAGAGGTAACTTGCTATTTATCTAAAGCCATTGTTTGCTCTCCAGTGTACTCACACAGGCTCTCCGCCAGCAGAACGGGCAAAGGAAGATGTGAGTGTTTAGAGATATGGAATTATCAATTCTTCATTTCCTGCTGTGTTTTATAGTGGCATTGAGCATTGCCCTCTTTCTTGCCAGCCCGGAGATGGGTGAAGCAAAGCGACCGCCTATTTGGAAAGACACCTTTCTGCAACACAGGGAGCCCTGGGCGGCAAGTCAGTGCAGGTCCTGGCAGGGCGGGGAAGCCTTTTGCAAACTCATGGGAAAATAGTTCCTGTATGATGTGAAGCTCATTACCAAAGTCAGTGCATGATTTTTATTGCTGATTCTACCAGATGCTTGGCTGAGCCCATTTTAATCTCTTTCAAGTGGCACGGACCTAATTGGTATCTTAGAATTCCTCTTTGCAGTAGGAGCCTGATCCAAAGCCTCCAAATCGATGAGGAGTCTCCTTCTGGCTTCAGCGGATCTCAGACCCGCTCGCCAAGCAGTCTCTAGGAAGCCTTGCACGACATAGCTGACCTGATCTCTTCTTGATCTCGTCAAAGTGTCTTAAGACCTGCTTTCCCAAACTAAAACCCGTGTCCCCATTTCAGACATTCACCAAGCTAAGGCAGAGACCTCCACTTCTAACACTGGAGCAAACTTGGCCAAGGGAACGGGGTTCCCCACGTCGTTATCTCTTCGCTGGGTGCAGCGATCAGTGAGATAGGAGGCACAGCGAGGCAGAAGCAAGGCACTCTGCTGTCTGGAGAAGAGATGACATCTCTGAAGGTGAAGGTGATGCTATTACACTGTCTGTGGTTTAAAGAGCCACCTGACAACAATCTTGTAACTTTTGCTGATGCCATTACATGTGTAGTGAGCTCTCCCTATGCAGAATAGCATTAGTGAAAGGAAATAAGCAATCTCTCACCTTCAAACCTCATAAACCACCCAGATTTCCTAACACCCTGAATTGCATCGGCCCACTGCTTGTGGGTGTTTGCATGGGGGAGGTGGGCCAGGTCCACACCTCCTCCCTTTAGGAGTGCGGAGAAATGCTGGAAAGGACAAAGAAGTCCCTCAAAGCAGGGTGGAGACAGAAAGCAGTGATTTTCTCTGCACTGCAAGACCTGGAAATCATTTTAGAAGAGCACAGGCTGTTACCAAGACTTCTCCCCATGGAGCCTGAGAAGTCAGGGCAGTTTGGTAGGTTTCTCCTTTCTGCCAGACACCATCACCCCCTGCACTTGGAGGAGGCAGGAAGATGCTCACGTGCAGCCGGACAATGCTGAGATCCTGAATTTTAGCCTGAACTTCTCCTCCCTACTCTGAAATGAGCCTGTACATTTGAGGCCAAGCCTTGGGAGCCGTTCATTCATATGAAAACAAGGAGGGGAGGCACAGGAAGGAAAGGCAGAAGATGAGGACTGATAGCACACAGATGCTCTTATCAGGCCCAGGGAGTAAGAGCTTTCCTTCACTGGCAGCAGCAAAGACCTGCGTTTAACATAATAAGCATTTGTGGGTCAGCAGTTGTCAGCCTGCAGCGTGGGACCATTTTAGGACCATCAGTTGGAATATCCAACCGTCGCACAAGGCGGGAAGATAAGTATCTTTAACCTCTTATTTCAACTGGGATAAAACTGGTGCTAGAGAGAAAGTCAAAATGGCATTATCCCAGTCATTGATCAGGAGCCCCTTTCTGTTTCTTCCATAAACCCTCCTGTGGGGCAGCGAGAGTCCCTCTCCTCCTCCCGCTCTCCAGAGCAGCAGCAGCACAGAGCAAGGAGCACCAGCCCCGGGAATCGTGCTCCAATCTTGGCACTGCCTCTCCGCATCGGGGGCCCTCCCAGATAACTGGGTGTTTCTGACTTCTGCATCTAAGGACGCGATCAGTTCATTACCGGGCTCTCTTTTTTTCCCCTGCAATTTGTTTGTTTCTAGAGCAGCAGACAGAGAGAAGTAAAGGGCTCCGTATAAACATGTCAGGAGCAGGTTTCTCCCAGGCTGGAGGGCAAAGCACAGGCAATGCAACATGACAGCGTCCCACCCTGAGTGATGGGTGGGGAGAACTCTTCATGCCACTTGCGAAACGCTTTAGCTGCTGCCTGCTGCACACTCCATTGCAGGGGGGGGGAAAATTGCAAAACCAGTAAATGCATTATTTATCTATTTCTGAAATGCTCTTTCCCACCTCTCCCGGGTGCTGCCTTTCCATACACTTTTTTGTCTGTTTTTTTATGCAGCTGAGATTATTTAGGTCTCGATGGTTCAGTTTGTTCTGGCAAGGGAAGGAAATGTCCAACTTGCTACTCTGAAGTACTCTTGCAAAACCTCACAGGGACTGACTGAGCAACGACGTGCAACAACTATAGATCTTTCTCATTGATAAGATTGTCCAAACCACACTATTTTGGGGGTTCTTTTAAACTTGAATGTGTCATCCTAGCAAATGACAAATTTTGTCCTGAAAACATTATGGAACAAAGCTCCCAGTGATAAGAGATTTTTGTCCACGGAGGCAAAGCCAGCCAGGGAGAGCAGGGAGTGTCCAAGGAGAACGCACTGGGGAGAGAAAGCTCTGCAACTTTCTCCCTCAGAGAACATCTGGTTGAGAATCTACGTATAGTCTCCCGTGCAGAGGGGTCACCAAAGTGCATGTTTTTCACTAGTACCATAATGGACATAAGCGCTATGGAAACCAAGCTGGGTGAGCCAGAGCAGCAGAGAGCACAGAGCCCAGCAGTGGTGCCTGAGGAAAGGAGTGGTGAGCACTGGTGGCTCACTAGCCACTGGTCCCCAACTGTTATGTGCCAGAACCCAGCTCAGTTAACTGCTTTAATCAGAGGAGCACCAGATGTGCCAGATACTCCCTGGTCTGGGAGCAGGGCTGCTCTCAGAAACATGACTCAATGCAAGCCCCAGGTCAGCTCGGTGGGGATGAAGATCTGCTCACCCCAATGGAGGCAGAGCACCCTCCAAGTTCCAAGATGTGACTCCTGCCCTACCCAGCACAGCAGGGGCTTATTTGTTCGGGGAAGTGTTGGGGAGAGCATGCTGGGACTTACACCCACATCATGCTGCTGTATTTCCTTCCTCTGGGAGCAGCAGCACAGGGAGGCTGGCTGTGCTTCTGCATTATCGTCACAGATGATGCCAAAACAGACATGGGACCTGGGACTCCCTGTCAGGGATAGAGCTGCCAACCCAGCAGACCCAGGCAAGAGCAGCATTGATGCAGGTGGGAATTAAGCCTCAGAGGGTCTTTGCTGATAGCATGGATCCTGGCTCCACATCCTGCCTTCCCCTGGTGTTCCCTTGGGATTTGGCTGTGCATCTCCAAAGCTGCAGCCCATGGGCCACCGGACTGTGAGCTTTGAGCCCAGTGCTGAACAGATCCCATTTTGAGGTGGTATTGAGGTATCAGAGTCATGGATGCAGTTCCCACTGAGACTTCTCCTACCACGACTGCCCAGCATCACTTATTTAAACATCCCTCAGGTTTGTTTGTGTAAATTGTGGTCACCACTGTAGCTTTTGTGGGACCTCAGGCTCTGCTCAGGCTTTACACCAGGACATGGCACAGCCACCTCCTGAGGTTGGATGGCTTTGGGAACTGGTGGCCACTCACAACTCACATTTTCAGTAAGAAGACAACAGTCTCCTGGGCTCAGCAGCACCTGAATTGGAAGATCACCCAATGCAGAGAGGCTTTCAGTCACTCATGTTTCTGCATCCCACCATGGTCACTCTGCAAACGGGACTGGGGATTTTGTCCCTGAAGGCTGAGACAATCCCTGGCACCTGAGCCAAGGAAACGCTGGAGCCAAGTGCAAACCCACTGCCCTCGGAGTGCCCAATTCTGGAGTGGTCCCACTGATTTCAGTGTTTTGGTGTACCCTGCACTGATAACGAGTGGGTACCCATGGCAATGCTACCTCAGTGAGGCTACAAACACGGCACTCCACGGGTGGAATAAACAGGAAATAGTCTTTAATAGTGGGCAAATAAAGATTTTAGTCAGAAGTGTTGACTGATCTCTTCCCCAGATTTATAATTTCTTTCGCTCTAGTATTTGAATACTGGTATCGTAAGGCAGGGAAGAAAACTCAGAAGCAAAAACCCTGAGATTTCCAAAATCTCACAAAACAGACAAGAGGAGGAAGTCAGGAATAATAGTTTTTAAGAGCTGTGGGTGAGACGGGATCCCTCCTGTCATTTAGAGTCACCATCTAAGGCAATGCCTTGGATTAAGGCAATTTAAGACCAGTGTCTAAGTTGCAGGTGCTGTGGAGCAGCAACATGGACATGGATTTCCTGTTACACCTTTTTAACTCTAGAAGGATTAAAAGTAGGTCATTTTTCCTGAATACTATACTGGGTCATTTCCCTGAAATATCTGAATTTGTCTGTGCATCTCAAAGTACTTCACGACTTCTCAGAAACATTCACAGGACCAGCTCCAGCTAGAAAGAAGTCCAGCAATTTTGTCTTTTAAAATATAGATTTGCTTTATCTTTGTTTTCATGTCTTACAACCCAGTAATTACAGATAGGAAACATTTTTTTAGAATGCCCAGAACCTGCGCAGACTTCAAACAGATCCTTAGGCAGAAGTTAAAGTTAACCCAAGCTGGAAGCTGTTCCTGGATGTGTGTAAACCTTTAGTACTTTTCTGGAAGAAGCAACATGGAGGAGGTTCCTCAGTGTGGTTGGGGAGTGTGATGTCTGTTAAGCTTGTTAAGCAGATTTAGGCTTGAGGTTATATGTTCCAATGTGCCAATGGCACTTGGGACTCATCGCCCCTAACTGCAGTCATCTACCTGTTAGGTGACTGCTCCAGTCCAGCTCAGTGGAGGGAGATAGGCATCCAGAGGGGCTGACTCATCCTGACCTGACAGATCTCTGAGATAGAGGAGGTGAATCACCTCCTTGTACCTCTCTCTTTGTTGGCTGTGGGAGGAGTCTAGACTACTTGTTAAGACCAAATTGCTGATTTTCGGATAGATTCGGTTAGGTAAGACAAATTTTACTGTGAAACCTTCACAACTGCCAGTCCCTTTTTCTAAAGTAGCCCAGGGCCTGAAGGTCTGTACCAAAAATTTCTAGAATGAAAAGCTTGTAAGACACTTAGGTCTGGAGGAAGACCTTCTCTCATCAGTAAATGCAGAAGAGACTTTCAGAGCAGTTCCATGAGCTTAAATTCATGGTTAACCAGAAGTGACTGAACTGCTATGTCCAAGGTACTCTATGGTCTAACGGAGGCCCTGATCTTTGTAATCGTCTTGTAAGCTGTTCACTAGCACTGCTGATGAAATCCCCAGCAGCCAGTTGCATTTCTAACCTCTTAGCATTTGTCCAGCTGTTGTAATGATAGGGGGAAGATCAGGAATGAAAAAAATTAAACAATAATCCTTGCACACACAACACTTGCTAGCATGAGCGTGACCTGGAGGGACAACTGCAGAACTGGAGTTTAGCTTCCTCTCTCTTTCATGAAAAAAATCCAACTAGAAACTACTAGAATGGCTGGAATAGAACAGTTTTGCTTAGACAAAGCATAACAAACTCCCGTCAGGAATCACAAGAGACAAACAACAATATATCATCAAAACAAAACATCACAATCATTTGACTTATGATGCTCAGAGACTCCACCTCTGGCTCAGGAGATCCCTCAGTTGCACATTTCTGATGACCACAAAAACACTCTGGGACGCATCACTGCCTGCTTACCATGCTTAGACCCTTCTGTAAGGGCCCATCACTGTCTTAGTGTTGGAGACAGGAACTTGACTGGATGGGCCTCTGCTCTGACCCATCAGAGTCACCCTTTTGGTCTTAGACCAGGCAGAAACACCTCTGTCTGGGATTTAATCAGATCAACATAGAACATTGAAACAAGTCAACAGACAGTCTGTAAATAAAAATTTCAAAGACATGCTTGTGCTCCCAGTCCTTCCTACTGAACACGCAGTCGGCAGCAAACCCAGCGATGCAAACCCAGCCTGGAAGCAAGCAGGCTGCACCGAGGCCATTAAGAAACAGATAAATCCTTCTGAAGCTGAGGAATGATGGTGCTAAGAACCAGCAGAGGATCTGGCAACTACCAGGAAAAACTTCAACCCTCTGTCTGTGTGCTTGAAGCCAACATAAGTACCTTTCCTGGTTCAGACCTTTGATGGTTGACAGGGAGCTGCTTTACAGTCCCAGAGCTGTTGAAAGAAGTCCTTTCTTTTTCCCATATTCAAATCCCAGATCTGTGAATTGCTCCTTTCTAGTTTATAGCTGATGAAAACCAAGAAAGAACAGAACACGGGTCAGAGGTGGAGGGGGCAACAAGAGCACAAGTTGTCCCATCCCATAGTAGATGATGGAGTGGTTTGGAGTGATTCCCAGTGTACCAAGAGTCTGTCAGCATGGACAAGAGCAGGACCTCTGTGGGATGTATAAGCTCAGATTGCACAAAAACAAGTACTACCTCACCTGTGTTTTTTTCTGGCAATTTGTAATACTTTTTTTGAAAATCACTATGAGAGAAGTGGACCACCTCTTTGCCAAGCTCAGAGAATATCTGAAAAGGGTCTGCATTAGCATTGAGGTTGGGATTTGCATTACAACTGTGTAGCTACTCCCCTGTGCACCACCACTCAACCTCATTACTATTGTTCACAGACAAGTTTTGCTACATCCCAGGTGGGCAACGGATGGGCTCCAAACTGGAACTGAGTTGCAGGAGTCTGAACTCATGACTAATCCTTCAGACAGCTTAAACCTCTCATGCTGTGTGGAATTAATCCACAAAACCAAACTTAATCTTGTCCACACTAAAACTCCAACGCACACACAACGTAGAGATAGGGCCGTTGATCATCCTCTTCCATTGCATTGTATTGCTTTCTAAGAGCCACAGCCATGTGTAATCTCTCCAGCAAGTTTCTGAAGGGCTTTGGCCTCGCTGCATGACTGCTCCTGCTGAAGGGTGCTTCTGCACAGGATACCCCAAGACTATGCCACAGTTCCCAGATAAAAAAGCATCTTACCGGATATCCCCAGCTGCTGTTTCCTGTTTGGGTTTTGGCATAATAGCTGCCCCGGGATGTCCCATAGCCATAACCATCAGCTAAACCATCATACATGGAACCTGTAAACAGAAAAGACATGGTCAGCAGGAGAAATGAGTCCCAGCAGCACCCCTTCACAGCATAGTGCTCTATTTTCCAGCGAGTTTAGTTTTGAAGAACAGCAGAGGTAGAAACGTTAAGAGGAACGTAGGAAAGATGGACGAGTCCATCTCGTTGGATGGCAACTCATAGAAGATGCTCATTTCAGAAGAGCTCTTGGAAACAGCAACCCTCAGCCCACAAGCAACAGCCCAAGATTTTCAGCACAAAAGTGCCATAAAATCTACAGTGGACAAGAGCAAACAGGGTCAGATACTGGGCCAATGTCTTAGGTCTTTGTCTTATGAGAGGATCTGGATGACAATTTGTGCTACACATCCTGGAAGGTCTGAACCTGGAACACACTTCCCTTATTCTGACTTGGAGATAAATAAAATTTGCCTCTTCTTTGAAGGCAAAACCCACCCCCAACCCTTTTGCCAGTCTGGCCTTTCTGGTCTGAATACTAACAATCACATCAACACGAGCAGCCTGAGCAGACCCTGCTAAATTCGATAAATAGTAAATAACAAACAATGATGATCAAGTCTATTTAACACCTGGGGGTCTGAAATAGTCAAACACTAAAAACCTAATTGCACTGCCTTAAATGTCAATCTCCAGCCTCTAAAGGATGACCCTGTGTATTTGTACTTCCTTTCCCTGAAAATGTATCAAGCTCCATCATTATTTTTTGGAGTGCTGGGGAAATATGTGAGACTAGATCTCAGATATGTTTTGTAAAGATGCAAATATCGTTAATCAGGAGGAACCCAGCTGCCATTTCTACTCTCTCCCAGTCCACAGAGTGTTTGGTGTTACCTATCCCACTCCTGCTGAAAGCACTTCCCGCTCCCTCTCACCCGTAGTCCCTGGCAGTGCAGTCTCCGGATCCCTCTTAGTATTTTACCCAATGCTACTTTCATCACGAGAAAATGAAGCAAGTCATTCTCTTTCCGTGCTGGAATTCCCTTAGCCTCCCTCAGGGGGTCCAAAAGAGTCTATGGACATTTAAGTTTCATTTTCAGAAGTGCTCAATAATTGTGGCACCCCAAGTCCCGTTATGAGGAAGTGCAAGCCCTACACTCCAATTAACTTCCAGGGGAAGCTCTGAATGTCTAACGAAGTACAAATTCAGGACTTACCTGTCTTCATTTATGCACCTAAACTGGTGGGTAATGTCAGAAATATCCTAATCTTTCTGATTGTTTGATAAGACCCATCTCTTAGATAAACTGGATAAGCTCGACCACAAAGGCCCTGAAGCCACGCAGGTCTTCTACAGCCACCCATCCTTGGACTAAGTCTAGTTCATTGCCTTGCCTGAGGCAGCCAGAACCTGTTATGGTGATTTGGTTCGTGGCTAAAAATTCTTGCATTTTCTCAGGAAGATGATTCCCGTAGATGCGGTATAAATAATGAGATGTGCTTTCTATTGTCAACAAGAGAGGAGCAAGACTGCACGGATGGCAGCACCTGAAGAACATCACTGAATGCAGAATAACCAACAGCTGGGTAGTTTCACAGACATACAGGTGTGCAGAAAACCACAGGATCTAATTTTCCATAAAGCCTATCAACTTGGTGGGCATTGCTCCCTATTAATATCTCTCCAGCCCTCATTGCTCCCTATTTATTATGAAGTTGCACAGAACTTGCTGATTAGGCAAGGAAATGGCCATCAGCTACTAATGGGAGATACAATTCAGCTGTGTCTTTCACCTTGTTCTTCCCTCCCCACCCTGGGATTTCCCAGGAACTCCAGAACAGGACATTAGTTCTGGGCTACAGCAGAAGCAAGGCATGGCTTGAAATTGTAAAGCTTGGGCCAGATAATTTAGCAGGGGACAGAGTCAGCTAATAACAATAGTTCTGAGCACAAAGATAAAACAATTTCATTATAACAGTTTCCTGGGAATTCCTTTTTGCAATCGACCTCTTGTTCTGTGCAAACACCATGTAACTGGAGGCAGGAGCACCTGGGAGCTTTTTCCTGACGCTATGAGTGAGCAGTTTCTGGGCATGATTCGTGGGTTAATCTGACCAGTCCTCCCTGGGGACCACACTTTTCATTTTAGGATCCCTTCTTGCCATGCACTGCACTGAAGACTTTGAGGTTGAGCAAGAAGACACCAAAAATAGGTCATTTTAGGTACATCTCTATTTCTTTTGTGTAAATTCACTACTTCATGGCCAAATTCAAGAGTCCAGGCAGTTCATGCAAGTTTATGTTCTTCAGTTGTCGAAGAGCTGCCTTCACCTCCAAGAACTTGTATATAAGAGCTTATAAATGTATAATTATATATAACCTCAAATGTTCAAGGCATTTTGAAGCCACCTTGCTGGTTGGAGAAGGTGCTTCTCCTGCCACCACACAGCTGTAAATTATTGCTTGGGGAGCTCAGTCAGAAGGCCAGGAAGAATCTGGGGATTTTCTGATGGAGGTGGCTAAAGAAAATATCATCTTTTTTCAGTCCTGCAAGTTTAGACACTTCTCTGCCTGTCTCATCCTGAGAACCAGCTTGGAGGTGTATTGCCAGCCCTTGGGGAGAGGAAGGATATTCCCCTTTTCAACCCCCTCAAGGATAAAGACCACACAATCTGGTCATAGAACCCGAGAATCTGGGATAAAACCAGACTATCATCTCCTGAAAATAACCTGAATATTCTGGTGGGAGGTGGAAATGCTCTTTGGGAAAGATGCCTCCCTGGTGCTTGTTTTTTTGCAGCTATGTGCATATGTCTGTGTCCCGTTTGTTGTCATCCAAGCGTTTGTTTAGGTCTCTGAAGTGCCCATTTGCACTTGGACAAACACAGAGCCAGCTAAACCCATTGTATTAGTAGTAGATAACAGATGGAGCAGAGGCAGAAATGACACAGATGAGAACCATTCAGATGGAGCATAGTCTCTTGGTGACCATGGTTGTGGACAGAAAATACCTGAGGGCTGCTCAGGTGCTGGCTGGGCTTCATAGGGACCCCTTTCTCCCACCACCCAATTGTCATTCCTCCAAGGCATTTCCATCAAAACTCAGTCAAGCTAAAATCCCATTTCACTTCAGTTCTTGAGAGTAAAACCTAACTACAACAGGTGAAGATTGCAGGATCTCGCAGTTAACCACTGTGAGCCCCGCTACACACTCTCCTTGCCCTCATTCTCCTCTCTGTAGCTGTGATTGATCATTGCAGACCAAACTGAGACTTCCATCTCAACCATATGCCTGTGCCTGGTGAGCTATTTACTTTCTTCAAAGGCAGCTTAACACCCCTTGAAGCTAGCAGATGGATGGCAAGGAGAAGAATTGTGTTAAAAGCATCATTTTTCAAGCACAAGAGTGAAAGACTTCAGCTGGACACACAAAGCTAACAGGCAGCATTGTGGAAATGGATGCGTGTTAATAAATATTAATCTGTGGCAGGGAAAGGCAAGACAAGAACCAGTCACTGGTAGTGCAGGATAGACAAGTTAAATAATAAACTATGCACAGCTTTAAAACAATAAGGATGATTAAACACAGGAAAAACCTAGTAAGGGAAGAAGGCTTGTGGGAGACACAAGGCAAAGCCTGGTTTTCTCCTAGAAGAGAAATGTTAGTGAAATCCCAGAAGTTCAGGTTCTTGCAGGAATGACCAAACTCCATTTCTGCCTTCTGGCCTATCAGCTAAAGGGTTTGAGTATTTTTTCTGTCTAAGGTTTGTGGAAGAGTGGTTGGTTTCCACTGAATCATCTCATGCAGGCAGAAGGTTAAAGAAAAACCTTTCTTTCTTTACTAGAAAGAAATTCTTTACAGTGAGGGTGGTGAGGCTCTGGAACAGGTTGCCCAGGGAAGTCGTGGATGTCCCATCCCTGGAGGGGTTCAAGGCCAGGCTAGATGGGGCTTTGAGGAACCTGGTCTAGTGGGAGGTGTCCCTGCCCAGGGCAGGGGGGTTGGAACTCGATGATCTCTAAGGTCCCTTCCAACTCAAACCGTTCTATGATTCTATGATTCTAAGTCTTCAAAAGACTTACTAGCCCCAAATATAGAATCATAGCATCATGATATCAAAATATCCTCTTCCCTTGACATCAGAGTAATGACCCCATTACAGGGAGGTGGGATGCCATTAGAGCTAGATGGGATTTCTCCCCTCTCAGCCACAGCCAGATAGCAATCACCGCTCAGCCATGACGCAGTTGGATACACACTCCTTGGTTGGGTATCTTTGCTCCCTGCTGTACTCTGCCAGCCAGTGGTGAATCACTAGCAAAACTTTTCTTTAGCCAGAGGACTTCGCAACCAAGCGCTGTTGGCTACAAGAAGCTGGTTCTGCTTGGCCTGGCCTTTTCTCCTGCCATGACACTGAAATTCATTTTCTCTGGAAGATGGCAATACTTACAAATTCAGAGGGAGCCATCCAGTCAGCTATTCCCGTGGTGAGAAGGGCAGATGTGCCCTAAGGCAGACCCCACAGACCCAAAACTCTGCAGTCACCCTTGGAAACACCCATAGCTGCCGTTCCCACTGTGGGTGCAGGGTTATGCTGCTGGGAACAGGCTTCTGCTCACTGCCTTACCCCAGTGCGCACCAGTTTGAGCCCAGATGGATCACCTTGCCCCGCTGTGGCTTGTGCACATATTGACTGACCCCAGATCTTCAGAAAGTGCCCACAATGCCTTGATCTGCATGACTCCAAGTAACCAGCTAATTTTATGTATCCAACAATTAGCAGGACATTGAGGGAACTTCTCTTGATGCTCTAAAGAAACTCCAGTCAGGGGATACAACAACTCCCGTCCCTACTACACACAAGAGGGGTCCATGTACGTTCTCCCCATCCTAAATACAGGCCTTTCTGGAGCTGGGGAATCTCTGTGCCAGCAT
>JAOQGH010000013.1:1102626-1123408 GCA_025769975.1 Gallinago jamesoni
CCCAAACATTGGCCTTATCATCCTGAGAATGAGCAGTTTTCTCTACAATATGCTGTTAATTTCAGAGAGTTAGAGGAGTCCTAACCAAAATGCAAAATTACAGAATACAAAATTGATTCGGTTTTACCTCAAACCGGGACAGCCAGTTTTCTAGGAGAGGGGAAAGGAAAGGTGCTGCAGCCCTGTTTAGGATGTGCGTGGGTGCTCTCCTGCAGCCTCCCTGCCCTTTGGACCAAGGCTCCCGAAGCTGGGATTTGCCTTGCCAGACAAGTTTCCAAAAGCCAGCTCTCAGCTCCTTGCTCCCAAACACGTGTCCCTGTAATAGAGGCAGTTTATCCTCTGCTAGAATTGAGCAACCCAACCCTCCTCTTGCATTACCGAGCCTTTCAAGCATCATTTGATAAGCACTATGAGCGCAGCTCCTCTGGCGTTGCTACATCTTTTGGCGTGCTTTGCTCTGCCAAAACTGTGTTTCAAGCTAGCTATAAATTAGGCTTCACGGTCGGCTTTCATCTGCTCGCCATGCAACGGGCGAGAACAAAGGATTCTCCGTGCCCCACCAAGGCAGCCGAGGCAGGAGTGGGGTGTAGGCACTGGCAGGGCAGGCAGCAGGCTGCTGCAGGATGCCAAACAACCCCAGCCCCGCTGCCAGCCCTGCACCAGGGATGTGGAGAGCTGGGGTGGCTGCTGCTGCCAGCAAAGGAGCTGGGGAGAGGGAGAGGAGGGGAAAGAGGGCAGAGGAATCTGGTTTTGCCTGCACAGCACCGAGGAACCCCAGCAGGAAAAGCAGCAGCAAATGATGCAGGGTGCAGCCACGGTGCCAGCAAAGGGACCGTGCAGGGGATAAAAGCAGAGCTGTTGGCACAGAGAAGGAAGAGCAGCACAAGCCAACACCTCGAGAAACTCCAGCTGCACCGAGGACACCCCAGGGGGAATGGCATTGCCATGGCATGGCCCAGCCCAGCGGTTTGGGACGGGTCAGAGAGTGGCTTCGCTCGCGCAGGAGTGAGCAAATGAGAGGAAATGTCATTTGCAGGGCAACAGACCTTCACCGGCCAGTGCCTCGGGGTCTGTCAGGCAAATCTGCATCTGCTGGAGAAGGCTGCACCTGCCGAGGGAGAGGAGGAGCCGGTGTCACCAGCCAGGCTGAGGCCAACAGGTGTCAGCCAGCACAAGCACAGAACCGTTTTGTGATTTTACTCAGGTTTCTTTTCCGGGTGACCCGTTTTGGTTGAGTTCTCACAGAATCATGGAATTGTCAGAGTTGGAAGGGACCTCTAGAGATCATCCAGTCCAACTCCCCTGCCAAAGCAGGGCTGCCCAGAGCACATCACTCAGGACGGCATCCAGGTGGGGCTTGAAGATCTCCAGAGAATGGGACTCCACACCCTCCCTGGGCAGCCTCTGCCAGGGCTCTGCCACCCTCACCAGAAAGAAGTTTTTACTCATATTTGAGTGGAACTTCCCATGTTCCAGCTCTCGGATAGCTCTGACCCCTTGGGGGACCACAGCCTGTGGGGCAGGCATTCAGCCCTTCTGGTGGTACAGAGAAGCCTGAAGCTGGAGGGCCTCATAAGTCCCTTTTACAGCAAGAATGAGCTGCACAGACGTTCCAATAATTTCCCTGTCTTTGTGCAAACACCCTAGATCCTTGTGGCTTAATGGGATCTTTTCTGATGCCTCCCAATCCAGGTTCCTCCTGAGGCTGCTGTGAGGGAAACCAAGCACACGCAGCATCACCTTTTACTGAACTGGCTTAAAACTCCCCAAATAACAGCGAGCTCCATCAGACACAGCAGAGCTTGGTTTAACCACACGCATACAGCCCCCAGACCGTGTCCAGTGGTAACCCAGAGGGAGATTTCTCCTTGCCTGGCTTCAGCAATGACGGGGTAACAGTGTCCTCACTGCAGTGGGTTTGGTTTGTCTTTCACGTTCCCCTGCCCAGAAGTAAGATCAGGCAGGAAATTATGGTCCAGTCAACACCTCCATCCATCCAGTTTTGTGCTGCCAGCATTACTGACAGGTCACTTTGGGTTGAGAAGCTCAAGAAGCTCTTGCATTTTGATGTTCTGCCCCGTAGGGTCCCTGCCTCAGATGGCCATCACAGTCAGTGTGACTGGGAAGCGCCCTGGGAGCTGCAGCTTCACAGCAGCTGCCTAATCACAGCAGAGGTTCTGCTGAGATGGGCAGCTGTGGAACTGCCATCGAACGTTGAATCACTGCTGAGACACGCTGCAAGAGGGTTTAGAAATATTCCAGACTCGTCCAGTTTTACTTCTTTGCATTGCCAATTGCACCAGAGCAGTTGAGGGTGACTAACCCAGAGAATATTACCTTTAGTGCCTGCACCCCTCTAACTCACCAACAATTCTGCTAATGCAGAAAGGAGATTACAGTTGAAAATGCACTGACAGAGCACGCAAGGGACCTCCAGGGCCAGGGAGACATGGTGAAGGCACCCACACACCCATGGCATCCCAAACCTGCAAGGATAAAGGGTAAAGACTTAGAACCTGCTAAAAGTAGAGCTTTCCCCCCGCCCCCAGTGCATCACCCCTGCAAGGAGAGTAGCCCAGTACTCCAGGGAGAGAACTTGCAACCAGTGCAGATCCAGGACCATCAGAGCCTAAAAGTGGGTCCATCTTGTCCTACATTAGCCCCCTGTCTTTCCTTCCCCGGACTGGGATGGTGGATGAAGAGATCCCATTCCTTTCACTTCCCTTGGACAAATCAAGCAAAGCTGATCCTGCAGAGAAGGTCTTCCATACCCCTGACTCCAGCAAGCCATGGAGCAACCCAACAGCCCCTTGGGCTCCCATTCACCTTCCTCACTACCCAAACCAGCATCCTTCATCACAAAGCATCCTGCTCTGCCCAGACTCTCCTGGTGTAGGTGCTACAGGACGCCCTGGAGCAGGGAATAGTGCCTTCAAAAATGGGCAATGTTATGATCATCATCAAACTCATCCCCCTCCCATGGGCAAGATGCTCTCCCAAGACTCCCAGTACAGTTGCACAAACTAGGACTGGCAGGCTGGGGATGGCCAACATTAGCCCTTTCACAGTCCCTTCTGCTTGCCAGTTCGTAGCACACTTGCTGCTGGGCTGAGCAGCTTCCATGGGGAACTGGAGACTGTATAAAGGAAAGAGAAAAGTCTTACCTGAGACTGAGAAAGGAAGGGAGCCATGAGAGACTGAAAGCAGACCAGAGCAGTTTGACTTTTAGTTCTTCCACCTTGAGCACGACACTGAGCTGGACCTAGGTCAGTGATGCCATCACCCCATCCAGCCCCACGGCATAATGCTGCCCTGGGCTGGTGACCACAGGGCCTGGCCCATGCAAACCAGAGTAGCTTCCACACACTCATGCTCTTCTCCCAGATCTCCATCCTCCAGGGCTGAGAGCAGCGCAGAACATGGCACAGAGGAAACGCAGCAGGACACGCAACAGGATCTCATGGTGGTGCCCTCCCACACAGACTGGGTTCCTGCAAACCCCTCTGCGTGGGGCGTACATGCCTTTCTCACCCCCTCTGGGAGCTCTAGCAGCAGCCACCTCCTGATCTGCATCTCCAGACCAGCCACACTGACTTTGCTCAGGAGCGAAGGGAGAGACAGGCTTTGGAATCAGATATGACGATGTTTGGATCTAAGTTACAGGAACCTACAGAAGAGCATCATCCTCAAAGATTTGGGGGAGAGACTGCCAGGGCACCCCTGAGTGCAGCTCCTCCTGCCCTAACCTCATCACCCAGGAAGGAATTGTTCAGCTCCCTGGCTAGACGTAAGACACACCAATGGCAACACTTAAACTAAGTCTCATGGGGGGATGTTGGGGCTCTAAAGCATCTCAGTCCTCTGAAGGAACTGGAATTGAAGAGCCTCCTAGGCTGGGAAAACCTCTTTGCCTTGTCCTCAGGGAGACCTAGAGTGCTCTGCAGTCCTATAGCACCACTCCCTGGAGATGGAGGAATGGGAGCAGCGGTGCAGCCAGGGAGCCTCTCCCTGCTGAGCACTGCCATCTCCAGAGGCCACCGGATCCCCTCCTGAGCAGCCAGATCCAGGAGATGGCTACCAAAGTTGGCAGCCATTGCTCCAAATGGGTCAATCCATCACTGTCTTGGCCTGCTGGGAGGAGGAGGATGGACAGTGAACCTTGTAGCTAGAAAGGCGTTATCCTTCCCAAAGGGGAAAGGACCCCGAGTTCAACCTCACAGACTCACACCAACACAGCCAGACCCTTCTGTGTGAAGGAGGCTGCACTGCTGCAGGTGTTGAAGATCTTCACCTTGAAAGGCTTCCCAAGGACAGCAGAGTAAGTCCCCACTCCACCTCCTGCCTACCAGCCAAACAAGACCATCATCCAGTCTTTAAACTGGTGCACACAGAGGTGGGACTGCAGCAGCATCTCCTTCTAGAGGACTTCAACCAGAAAGCTGAGGCCTGTAGCCCTGAGCAACACCATCCTGGAGAGAAGGGAGCCAGGACATACAACCGTGCAGAGCGAAGAGATGGACATGGACATCCACAGCACACAGGAGACTGGGAACCTCCAGAGGAGGACGCAGGGGCCTTCTGCCCCGTAGAGCCTTGGTCACTGACCGTGATGGATGGAGAAAAGCCTTTTCTAAGTAGGGCCTAAGAAAGGAAAATCAAGAAGGAAGGAAAGAAGGTCCAGAGAGACCCTAGGGCTGACATTGCTCTCGGAAAACAACACAGCCAAGCACTGCTGATTTATGAGCAGACCTGATCTCCTTCTCCAGGTCACCAAAGATAACAGAAGTTGGAGCCCTAATAAGAGAATCTTTTCTGCTACAAATCAAATACACCGAGCACACCTACTTCCAAGGAAGGATCCTGCGTGAAGACCAGCACCAGCTTTCTGCCCTAAGAGCAGCCATCATTGCGTACGCAGGGGCAAAGAGGGGATTCTTCTCTCATATTTTTGAAACCTGCTCTCCATCTTGTTCATCCCAAGCTGGCACAGCCACTCACCCTCAGCAGGGACACATACATCAAAATGACCCAGACCCAGCTCTACCTGTGGGGAGAGGGGTAAAAAACCAAGTGCTGGCAGAAGAATGGCTCAGCACATCCACCAACATGCCCCGCGCCCTCCACCTGGGGTGGCAGTGAGCAGAAGAGCTTGCTTGTCCCTCCCAGCTCAGAAACATTGCTCTCCTTGGTGCTCAAAACCCGATTTTAGTGACAAACTCCACTAATCTGGGGTTGCTGCTGCCTCATTGGATGGGAAGGCAGTGGAGTGGCTCCGAGGGACTGCAGAGGCTGGGCAAGGGGAGCCAAGGGAGGCTGCAGCAGAGCCACACGCCAGCAGCCCAACTGTGGCCTCGGGGGCACGAAGCCACAGGCTGGGGCAACCACACAACATCCTTTGATTGTGACAAGCGGTTCCTGGATGGAAGAGCGGTCAGACTTACCTCATTTCCCCAGTTATCCTCTTCCAAAGCTAAATAGTGACTGCAAGGAGTGACGGCAAACCATGGAAAAGGGATGTGGGACATGCTATAGGCAATGGTTTCTCTAATTCTTTATGGTCACCAAGCTGGAGTAAAACTTCAGCCACCCCCAGGGTGCCAGGAGATGTTGGCCAGCCTACAGGGAGCACAGCAGGAGACCCACTTGCCAAGCCAGTGGCAAAGGAGCATCACCAGGGACACAAGAGGAGTTTGTCAGCAATGCCCGAGCAGCACCATTCCTCCCTTTTAGCTGCTGGATGACTGGTGCCAGTGTCGGCATCCAGGGAGCAGGTTTGGGACCACCTAGACGAGATTTTTGCTGCAACAAGTGAGGGAAACAGAGCTCAGGACATCTCTGAAGATCCCATGGTTTTTGTAACCTGCTTTGCTGTTTGTGATTCACGGAGGCCACTCATTTTCAGACTTGGAAAGTGTTGACTGGCAGCTCTCCTGCCCTGGCTGCAGCCCTCTACGGGCCACACGCTCTCCCTTTGGGCTTCCCTGCCAGCAGCAGGAGCTGCTCTTCCACTGGGGAGGGCGATTTCCAGGAGGGGGGGACACCACTTTGCTGTAGCCAGAGCACACAGGACAAACAAGCAGCGCCGCTGACTCTGAAACGCTCACCTGCTTCTCACGCCACCTGGTCACCCCGAGTCTTACCCCTGGGGTCACCCCGAGTCTTACCCACACACAGCCTGTTCCTCACTCAAGTCACTGCTGCTGTCGGTCGGGCTCTCGGTCCTCTTTGACACTCACTCAGCCCCGCTCTCCAAGCACAAAGTACCAGCGCTTTAAGCACGTGGGGCTGAAACATAAAATACTTAAGAGAATAACAGCAGAGGACTGGCTTGAATTGATGCTGACATCAGGGGTAAGTCTGAACTCTCTCAGCAAGAGCCAGGGCCTTCCAGAGATCATTCCGGCTTCAGTGTCAAACATTCAGGCCCTTCCAACACTCTTGGCACTTACAAAAGTAAACCAACTACTGGACTTTTCCTACACCAAAACTACCACATGCTCCAACAGCATCTCACCGGCGTAAATCAATCTGAATCTATTGAAAACTTGGTGTTTGTCACAGCATCTCTCCCCTCTCAGCATATTCAGAGTAAACAGCAGCAAGTGCTTCTCCAGGTATGAACCCAATTCAAGCCTGCTGGGATCCATAAACATGCAGATTCCAGGGAAGATCATCAGGTCGTTGCCGGAAGGGAAGCAGAAATGGCGACAGTCCTCCTCCCAGGGAAGGGAGCAGCATGTCCTGCTCCTTGCATGCATTAGTTTTCCCTCTTTGCACGGAGCTCAGACCACCTCAAAAGAAACATCTACATCCCAACGGATCCTCCTCCAGGGTCAGCACTGCAGGTCCCGGCTGAGCACAAAGGAGTCACTCAGCAGTGAGAACAGAGATTTGCTTTTCTGGCCACGGTCCCTTGCTTCTGGCCCAGCACAGACCCCCCTTCCACCCTCCAGACCACGGCAGATGGCTCAGGGGACATTCGCTGTCTGTGCCTGGTCTCCATGCTCCGGAGGACAAGAAGCACATCGAGGGACTCGACTGACCTGGCTACCAAAACTGTTTGAGATGTCTGTGTGTCAGGGACAAGTGGCCTCATCATCACAAAGGGCACAGGGGCACCCGCACTGCTCTGCCCACTCTTGTGGGATGGCACAGGCTGCAAGGCAGGAGCCAGGAGGGTCCACACTGGTGCTCCTGGAAGCCCCATTCTCCTGGAAGATGGTTTCTGAAAGAAGATTTGGGGTGGGGGGGGGGGTTGTTGGCAGCTGGGAGCACTAACCACAGGTGCCCACACGTGGTGGGAAAGAGAAGAACAAGACAACTGTGGCCCTGGTGGAAGAAGACACTTAGAGGGGAGTAGCCCTGTATTTCTCTTGCATATGGACTGTACATAGGCTTCATCTGGTGGATCATGGAGGGCTGAGAGAGGGGTCGCAGAACAGTGGTGAGTTATCAGGGTATAAGTAAGACAATCCTTGCTTAAGATTAGCACACAATATACATGTTCCCAGCAGCAGCTGGTATCAATAGCTTCAAGGAAGGAGGTGTGGGATGGCTTGCCATGGGTACATCCTGACCAGTAAGCATCTGGCTCCTGCTGCCAGGCACATTATTATGTTTTTTTGAACCTAAATTGCATGATTAGAGACTGCACTACTCTGCCACTCTGCCATCATGCTCAGATATTAGAGAGAAATAAACTTCTAAAAGCCTTCTATCTGTCATTCTTCTGTTCTTCCAAGGTTAAACAGGAACCTACATACATACAGGATACAGGGTGAGAGTGAACTCATACAGCCATTAGGTGTGAAAACTGCACTGGGCATGGACTGACATTCAGGAACTGGCTAGGCTTCCTTCTCCAAAATAAACACTTACTCACAGTAGATTTTACTGAATTATAGTTTAATTTCATAATCTTCTGTCACTTTGTTTGTACAACATTGTACAAAATATAATCCAAAGGAACATTTCAGCCCCACACGGATGTTTGATCGGCTGAGGACCCAAGGTTTTGAGTCTTTGATCCACACTCTCCTGGCTTCTAGATGCTGTCATCAAAGTCCCTTTGGTACTAAGTGTTGGATGTTGGGACAGTCACCATAACATTTTTGTTTTCCAGTCTTCTCCGTGCAGCGATGGAACCCCCAGCCATGGCAGATGATCTCTGGTGGTACCCCATGCTTCTGGTCAAACATGAAAGACTCTTAACCTCCTTTTGCATTAGGCAAAAACATTCCAGTGATGTCAGAAGGCAAGGGCAGTTGTGTTTCAAAGGTGATGATAATGAGGTGGTTGAGGACTGATACATCCTTTTTTACAGCACTTGCCATAGTAGGATTTTGAAGTACAGCTCATACTAATACAGCTGCTTCTAGATCTCCATTTCCATCCCCATCAATGCATTTTCCCTATGAGCAGCACTACCCCACGTCAGCCTAATATGAGAATTTATCTCTTGCCCAGATAAAACTAGCAGGCAGTTTTAAGTTACAACTTAGAGGTTAAGGGAAACAATATACGTAGCTGCTGCTGGTAGTGGAAAACATGCAGAACTGCTTCTACCAGAATTAGGAAACCTGCTGAGAATTGCATGGGATCTAAAATGATTGCTTCGGATTAGAAAACCACACGTGAAAAGGCCAGTTTTATACATCTGTGGTGTTAAAAATATTCTTGTTGCAGCCTGACAGCAGGTGAGCAGAGTGGCAGAATGATCTCTCATGCCTATCCCCTCCATGGAAAGTTTGTTTGGGCCAATTATTTTTCCTCTCATCTTATGTGCTCCTGAAGCTTCTCATCTGTGTTTTAAAGGTCTAGTGGAAAGCCATGATCATTACAAAAAGATACAATTCTCTTAAAGCTTTTTCCCCCCCATTTCAACTACAATGCGGCATCATGTTCAAAATGCAACTACTGGATCTGAAAAATGAAATGCTCAGGTTATAATGCACATCTGGAAATAAATTCATAGCCTTTGTCTACAGCCAGTTCTCAGTGACAACCTCCTCGTTCGCATGGCAGTGCAGAGATGTTCTCAGGAAGGTCAAGCTACAGGGTGGAGTCTGAAAATAGGAGAAAGAGACAAGTGGATCAATATTGCAATGAGGAGATGTCTGGAACACACACTGGAAGGGGGACCTGAAACATCACAGGGCCAAAAAGACCAATGTCTGCAAAAGGATTAAAGGGGTTTAACTGACCTGGTTTTCCACTCATATTATGTCAATGGGGCATTCTGAATTGCATCACAGAATCACAGAATGATATGGGACTGGAAGGGACCTCTGAAGATCATCCAGTCCCAACCTCCTGCCAGAGCAGGGCCCCCAGAGCAGGTTGGAAATGTCCAGGAGGGTTTGAATGTGCCCGGAGACAGAGACTCCACCACCTTCCCAGGCAGCTTCTTCCAGGGCTCTGCCACCCTCACAGGAAAGAAGTTCTTCCTCATGTTTAGATGGAACTTCCCATGTTCAAGTTTTTGCCTCTTACCTCTTGTCCTGTCCCTGGGCACCACTGAAAAAAGACGGGGCCTATCCTCCTGACACCCTCCCTTTCAGTATTTAGAGGTGTTGATCAGATCCCCCCTCAGTCTTCTCCAGACTAAAAAGACCGAAGTCCCTCAGCCTTTCCTTGTAAGAGTTCTAGTCCGCTCATCCACTTTTTACTGTACCCTCTCCAGCAGTTCCCTGTCCTTCTTGAACTGAGGAGCCCAGAACTGGTGCCAGTGCTCCAGATGCGGCCTCACCAGGGCAGGGTAGAGGGGGAGGATGACCTCCCCTGACCTGCTGGCCATGCTCTTCTTAATGCCCCCCAGGATGCCATTGGCTTCTTGGCTACAAGGGCACATTGCTGCCTCATGGGCATCCTGTTGGATGACTCAAGTAAAGCACATGGGATTTCACATGGAAAAGATGAGGGGTGATGGGTACAAGTACCTCCTGGGAGATTCTGATTGGACATGAGGAAAATTTTTCATACTGCAAACAATCAGCCATTGGAATAATGGGGGATTCCCCAACATTGGGCACTCTTAAGATCCAGCTGGACAGGGCGCTGGGCCATGTTGTTTAGACTGTGCTTCTGCCAAGAGAGGTTGGACCAGATGGTCCTTGAGGTCCTTTCCAGCCTGGAATTATGTGACTCTACGATATTTCATAACGAGTGGAGTAAAATTGCCGACAGTTTTTATCCATAAGTGTACCCACCACGTGTCTGTCCTCAGTCAACTACACTGATTCTCTGTCCACATCAGGATACCCAAGGACCCCCTTTAACTCATACCATGTTCCTCTCTTTCCTCCCTTCTCACTGCCTTTGGCCACCTAACACCAGCTTCACTGCTTCACCCAACCTTGCACATCTGGCAGAATCTTCTGTTCTGCAGCTCCTGCACTGCAGAAAAATCTAACCCAGATATTATCTTGTTAAATGAAGATAGGGTATTTCTTTCTAAAAGATTTGCTCAAGGTCAACCAAAACCTCTGTCTCATGTAGAAATCAAGTGTTTCTCTCACATCTGCCTTTTCATTCCTATTTCTATTTCACACCTTACCACTAGTAGGTTAATTAAAAATTCAAGAAAGCAGTCCAAATATACACTGCCTTATAGGAGATCGCTCTTGTCAGCATGGCTGCCATTTATAAGGCATCTTGACAGCAATGATTTATCTTGACATCACACAATGAAGGAAGAGAAGCATCAAGGATTGTTACCTTTGATAGTGAGGAAGGCTCTGCTGAATGCACGGCCCAATTCATTGGTGGCTTCCACTACATATTCTCCTTCATCTTGCTTTGTGACACCCAGGACAACCAGGGAGCAGACACCAAAGTCGTTTGTGCAAAAATAGGAAGGATCATCGGAGAGGTCTTTACTGTTCTTGTACCACCTGACCTTTGGAGGCGGGTGGCCTCCAACTGCACAGCTCATGTGGCACTCACTCCCAGTGGTCACCACGTGAGGCTTCAATGGGACAAGGAATCTCGGGGGCTGGTTCTGATTAACTCCTTTGTACTTCTGTGGTCTGACTTGACATTCAGCTGTAAAGAAAAACCAGCAACACACAAACACACACTCAGGTGCTGCTCCACAGGAACAGAAGTCAGGGTTTAAAGGGCTGGGTTTCAACCATGACACTTGGTTGTGTGGAATGTTCTGCACTGCAAATTGCCAGAGATCCCATGCACTGATGGACTGTAATCTGAGTTTCTTCTCAAATTAGCCAGAATTTAACTTTGAAGTCAGAAACTTTGGTTTCTACAAAGCTTAAGCCTCAGATCTGGCTGGGAATTAATTTTGTAATTAATTACATCATATAATGACTCGAAATAAAGGATCTATCTGCACAACGTCCATGCAGAAAGGACAAGCCTTCCCTGCCCAACTGGAATTTTTTAGGGTATCTCTATGCATTTTTGTTCTGGGTAACTAAATGCTCGCAGGAGGAGAAACCCATTTCAGGATGGTGTGTTAGAAACAATAAAAGAAACAAAGCATGACAACACACAGATAAATACTTGTAAAAGCTGTTTTACCCTTCGGTTTATGAATTCTCCAAGGCTGCACAGTTTCAGAAGGACCACTGGTTCCCAAGTTATTTTTTGCCACAACCCTGAAATAGTAGTCGCGGCCTGGGATCAGTTTGGTGAACGTGAACTTGTTGGTGTAGATGAGGTCGCCCACCACGCGCCACACGCCCTTCTGTGATTCGCGTTTCAGGACCGTGTAGTAGAGATTACTTTCCCATTTCTCAGATGCTGAGGGCACCCAGGACACTGTGACTGTATTTGGAACATTCTCTCGCAACTGAATAGGTCCAGGTGGTTGGGGGATATCTGTCAGAAGAAGGCAAGATACATTAAAGGTGTAGGGGAAGTGGCACAGAACAGAACCCTGAAAACACCGAGTGCATTCTGGATCTGGGGGCTGAGTCATCTTGGTCATTAGAAGAGGCAAAATTTGATTCCTTCTGCAGACACACAAACTCATTTGGCATTGACTGAATTTGGGCTGCATTTCCTCTGCACCGCTGCCTCCTTCCCTTCTCACGGGGAGGAGATGAGGGCTGGCACAGCTCAACGCTTTCACCTCTTAGGGAGCCAGCACATAGAGTTGTAGCTACAATTAAAAGTCCTACAGCCTGCTGCCGACTGTCACAGAGCATGAACTGCTCTCTGTGGTTTCACTCTCCAACTGTGTGACCATGCCTTTTTAAGGAGAGCCACTCCTGAAACCGAGTGTAAATTTAATCAGTAGATTTCTCTGTCCTGCAGACACAGCCAAGCAACAGCACAAAGTGCCCGGGCTGAGCCTTACAGAGAATCATTCTCCAGTTGTCCCTGTTCCTGATGGGTTACCTGCTCATCATGCTGAGCTCGGCTCATTGCCTGCTGCCTTTCCACAGAAAATCTGTATGTATTTATGATAGTGAGTGAGTTACCTGTAACTTGAACCTCGAAGCTGAACGTTTCCTTTTTCCCTAAGCCGTTCTGGAGCTCGATGGTGTAGGTGCCAGTGTCAGTGAACTCAGCAGCTCCAATCAGGAGCTGGGTGGTATCATCTTTGGTGTTTATTGTAGCCCGGTCTGGAAGAGGAAGCCCATCCTTTAACCAGGTCACCACTGGATCTGGAGATGCCTGGAAAGAACAACAGGAGTTATAGCCCCCTTGTTTTGCCTCCAGATTGTGTCTTTACAAGTTTAGTTTCATTATCTTGTCCCAAATGTATAACTACCTGACACAGTAAAGTAATATTTAGAAATATGGATCCAAGATGGATCTAAAAGCCCTGGATAAAGGGCTGATTTAAAGGTTCTTTGTAACCTTTCTCTTTCTCTCTGTCTTTTAAGAATGCTATTGTAGGAAGGTGTTCAGGTTAACTACGTCAAACAAGGTGTGCTAGATCAAGAACAATAGATGAGCTCACTAGTTCAGATGAGTTCTACTTTTGAAAAAGGTCTGCTGGTTCTGGAAAGAAAAAACATCCTTCAAGTCCTTATTCCCATTGTGCCATCTATGGTCTCTATTCCCCAAAAGATCAGGAGAAAGGCCAGCAAATACGCGCACTTGGACTTCCTCAACCTCTTCTTGATATCCCAGACTTGACCCATGGTGTTCCAAGCTTATATCAGAGCCCACAGGACTCCTGTCACTGATGCTTATTTCTCAACTCCTACAGTTTAAGTCCTGCTGCTTAGAGAGACAAACACAGTCAAGAGGATGTTGCTAAAAGTGCTACCCCAAGGCCTTCTGAAAGAGCCAGAGGAAAATCAACTGATTAGTTCCAGATGATGACAGCTTTGATATGGGTGGATGGACAGCGCTGGGCCTTGTTTGCAGAGGTTAATGAATGTCTCATAAAACACTAATGCCAAGGGTGACAGCTGAATTCTTTTTCGTGTTTTCCTCATGCAGAAAGGAACACACAGCACAGGTAGGCTAAGGGATTTGCCTAATGTCTTGTAAACAAAACTCCACGCCAAGAAAATAATAGCTCAGTTTTCACGTCTGCTATTGACAACAACATAGAAACTGGTGGGGAATTCTTACAAACACATTTGAATACTTACTTCAAAGGGAATATTCACTCGGATGGTATTTCCTGCTTTTATAAGCAGGAAGCTTTTCACGGTGTCATTGATAAGGAACCTGGGAGGCACTGGAAAAGACAACGATTACAATAAAAAATTGGGCATTATTACAGAGTCACTGGGTGACAAACTCATTGCCTGTGATACCCCAATGCCTTCCCAGCCTCTGCTCTGCAGTTGCCCGTGAACGCACAGTGGCACCAGGGGAAAACGTACCTTGATTCAGAACCAGAGTATCCACCTTTCACATTTTACTACTATTTGTTTATCACTATGACTAAACAAGGGGAAATGATGTAAAAATACATTCACAACAGCGTTCGTATACATGTGATGCCTCAAGCATGGAGAAACTGGCTCTTTGACACACTTTACCCCGTCACATGGATGATCTTTTGTGTAAAATTATATTTGGGGAAAAAGAAATTGCAAAGAACACATGAAATATACATGCAACACAGAATATGTAACATCCTCAGGAAAAAAAAAAATCTTTTTTTAGTATTTACAATACTTTTTCTTTCTGTTCTCTTTTCATCATTATACTATACTATTATATTTAGCATTATCCTAAAAATGCCAAATACAATAGCACTAAATTGTATTAAGCATTTCCAGTTTCAAACTGAAAAAACTGCTTCACAGGTGGACCTACATTTATCTGTTCACTGATTCTTTATAAAAGGAGTCTCCAGGCACAGGTCAAAAGTCAATGTTTTCACTTAGGAGCCAAGTTAAGGAAGATGAATCCCTCACAGAATTATCTCTTATTTCTGTATTTCTGCAACATTCCCAAAGAGCAGGAAAAAGAAAAAAAAAAAAAAAACAAAACACAAAGCAAAAACAGAGCTATAGATTGTAAATAAAGATGAAAAAGTGAAAAAGGTGAAAGCTTTCAAACTAGAAAATTAAGAAGGAAACAAAAAGTTACAAAAACAACATAACAACTGCAATTAAAGAGAATGAAATAAAATGCTTGACTCCACAAGACTGTATGAAAATAGACTGAAAATTCAAATTTTCCCACAAAAAAACATGGGTAGGCATAAGGTGTGTGTGGTTTCTGTCTGTGATCATGACTCTGGTATAGCTCTGTGCAGGGGACAAAATGTAAATCTGAGGAGAAAATACAGTTTTGGGGGTTCTTGTATCCTAATGAGCCCTTAACTGAGTCCTTCTAATGAGCTGAACACTGAGCATTGGACATTTAATATCAGCTAAATCTTCAGAATTTCCTGATGAGGTGACCAAATAGGACCACACTGTAGAGGAACAATGAAGTACTTGTCCTTCTGTTACAGTCTGGGCCTTGAAAGAAGCTCACCACAGTGACCTCTGGACCTTGCCTGCATCCTCTTACGTCTACAATTCTGATCGTAGCCTTCTTTGACTCACCTACAGGAGCAGCAGATTCCATGACAGCTTCAAGCTCTGTGGCTTCTCCTGGGCCACTGTCATTGAGGGCTCTCACCCGTAGGAAGTACCTCTCCTTGGCGAGGAGGCCTTTAACTGTGTAAGTGGTCGCCTCTATGGGAAGGGTGTTGCATTTGGTCCAGTTGAGGTTGTTAGAAGACCGTATCTCCACCTCGTAGCCTTTCACATCACCCCCATCTTTTGCGTCAGGTCTCTTCCATGTCAAGGTGACACTAGTGCTGTTACTGCTGCTCACTTTAAGGTCCTGCACTCGACCTGGAGATTCTGAAAGAGAAATTTTATTGAAACTATTTTTCTAGGATTTCTGTTCCTTCTTCTCAGTCACTTCCTGAGATCCCCCAACATTCCTGAAGTGGGACATGCACCCTGCTGTATTGCCTTCCCCTTGTCCCACCTCTTCAAGGCTGGATCCAGGTGCTGCCAAGCCATGCAGTAGGATCTGCACCTCTCCTGAAACGGTTCACAGCCCATCCTGAACACCTCTCCATCCTCCAAGTCTGCCACACCTTGACTTAGACATCACACAGGAAATCCTTCCATTCCTTCCTCACACTGACAGAAGATTCTCAGCCATGAAATATTCCCCGATTGTTTGATCTTTTTCTTCACATACTTTTACAAAGCATTTAAAAGCATTGTCTCTCCACTAACATGGCCTATCTACATCGCCAGCTTTACGTGTCCCCAGGCCAGAAGGATGGGACACAGTGCACTTACTCGTGGAATCCCGCGCATAGACAGGCTGTGACGGTTCACTGGCATCTCCAACGCCAGCAGCGTTGACAGCTGCCACCCGGAATTCATACTGCAGACCTTTCTTCAGATTGGTCATCTTCAGCTTCTTG
This sequence comes from Gallinago jamesoni, assembly GCA_025769975.1. NCBI lineage: Eukaryota > Metazoa > Chordata > Aves > Charadriiformes > Scolopacidae > Gallinago > Gallinago jamesoni. The sequence goes on from JAOQGH010000013.1 coordinate 1,118,498, forward strand.
TCTGCAGAAAGAAAAGGAGCACGTTGGCTCAGGTGACGTTTACTCAATGTAGAACTGTACAGTGTCGAAATGTACAACGTTTACTCCACGAAGAGTTGAGGACTGCATAATTCTTGGTAGCTGTCACCCATTCCTGTGCCCTTCCCTACCCTACCGCACTGGGACACGTTCATTGTAGTTCCTTTCAAATCAAACAGTATTTGAGAGTTATTAAGTTGGAGAAAGGATAAACACTATTTTTCCTCATAGGATAATCCTAAAGTCTTCTCTACCAGGTAAGAAGCCCTAGCTTGGAACTGGTAGATAATTGATAGCTAGAGGCAAAACATATTTTGGAGCTCATACACATTACTTGGGTTTCTTTGTCTTCCTCGTATTTGTAAATTCTTGTCTGCCAAGTTCCTAGTGCGGGGACTAAGGACAGTAGCTCTGCATGGGAAGACTTTAGATCCAGAAATTGAAGACATAGGTTTATCTATAGAGGAGCCATGTCGCAGGGAACAGCACTGAGCTCCTCTGCACTCTTATCCAGCCATGGGCTTGCACACAATCCAGAAAATACCACAATCCTCCTCCCAGGCATTCAGCTGTAGATAAACCCAAGACCCAGCCTTGCTATGGCACAGTGTAACTTTACCTGTGAAAAAACACTACACTAGAGCTGAGAAAGAAAAGAAGGTAAAACTTCATCCAGGTGTAATATGGTTGTTATGGGGACAGTCAGCAGCTCAGGGATTCAAGAGGAAAAACACTGATGTGAAAAGGTGTAAGATCCTAAACAGAAAGTGAGGAGTTCGAAGGCAGCAACTCCTCAAAGATCAGCATGTTACCTCAAAGATCAGCATGTTACCTCCTTGTTACCCTCTTGTTGCCCCCTGAATCCAGCTGACACTTGTTTCTTTTCCAAGTCCTCCCGTCTGTCCCAGGATTTAAGCTACCTACCTGCTACGGGCACGCTGTTGACCGGCAGCCAGGTCGTGGTGCCCTTCTTGCGTTTTTGAACCATGTACCCCACAATTCGGGAACTGCCAGTTTTACGAGGTGTTTTCCAGGATATTGTGATGGTGTCTCTGCTGGCACTGACAATCTCAGGGGGATCTGGGGCACCAGGTGAAGCTAGAAGGAGATTAGTGTTTCATTAATAATGTATTTTTATTGTGAGATAAGTAAGTGTTCTATGTCATTTCTTCTTCCAGTTTCCCCAAGGTATTCATAAGTACGTGTTCTGGAAACCTGAGTGAAGCCTGAAGCCTGAAGCTTCTATTCCCCACACAAACAGGATCCAGCGTGGACCTCTGCTTCTCAATTTTGTTTTCACAACTGATCTGCCATCATCGTAACTGACAATTCCATTGGCAGCGTATAGAGTGAGGCTCATTATTTTTACAGGGCAGGAAAAGTCAGCGTTATTCTTGTTTTTAGTGACAGAAACTGGAAATGGAATGGATTTTCTTAGCCCATGGGGCTTCTCATAATCATAAGAAGGAGAATGTAGTAAGAAGAAAATTAGTAATAGAGCATTGCTTTCTCTCTAGAACTACATTCTTGCTCGTGGCAAAACTGTTCTAGTATTTAAATTAATTGAAGGACAAAGAATAGAATTAGTTGCTTGGAGATGAGGGGAATTAAGTGGTCATACTGAAGAATGCTGCACGTGCAGAGACACCCCATTGCCAGTGGAGTTAAGAAAAGGCCTCACATGTTCTCTTTGTAGCCACCCTGGGAAAAATTTTCTCTGATCTTGACGCATCCTGTAATTCCCCCCTGAAATGCACTTCCCAATTCAGAATGGAAAAAAACTGAGAACATCACGCCACCTCACTCAGCATCACCAAAGCCTACAACAAACTCCTAGTCTCTGTGTGCAATCTCCCAGATTTGTGTGAAGACTTCATAGCCTTCATTCAAGTTTAGATCTGTAGCAACATCTAAAGCACGGTGAGTTTTCTTTGATGTCAGCTTTGTTAATGAATTCCCCAGATGGTTGTCAAACCCAGTTATGAGAAGTTCTTCCTTACCTTTACTGACAGCCTTCACTTCCTCTGATTCCAGCGCGTCACTGGCGCCCTCAGCGTTGACAGCTCTCACCCTGAAGTAGTAGCTCATGTCTTGTTCCACTTTGTTGGTGGTGAAGGTAGTGCAGCTCTTGGGGGTTTCTCCCAGAGTCACCCACTCGCTCTTCCCCACCTGCTGCCTCTCGATAATGTAGCTTTGCACTGGTTTGCCCCCATCATCCTTCGGAGGATTCCACTGAATGGTGATGTCACTTGCGGAGCTTTCTACAATTTTGATGGGTCCTGTAGGTGGCTGTGGCTTGTCTGGAAAGATGAACACAGAGACACTGTGAGCTGGCTCCAGACGTGGACATGCTCCTGGGTTTGGAGCAGACACTGTCTCTTTCTCATCCGCTGGGAGACTCCATTTCTGGTGGAACACATGCAGAGTTGCAGAATGAGGTCTGAGCACTTGAATTGCCTCTTCAAAACTTCCACTCTTCTAACTTTTGGTAAGGAAGAGGTGGGGGGAAGCCAGGCCCTTGCCCCATGGGCTAATTGTTCTCATAAAGCATTGCACCAATTCACCTTGCTCATAAGGTACAACACCATTTCTGGTCTTTCAAAAGAGCACAGACCTTTACAGCAGGGCTGAATTTGGTCAAAACTCCATTTTGGATTTGCTCATTGGGCATAGTCCCATCTCCCACAGCCACCCAACATTCAAATCTCAGCTGCTGAGGCTGTGCAAAACCAAACTAGATTTGTGTTACCTTGTATTAAAGGGCAAGAAATGTGTCAACAATCTTTGCTTGTACCCTGATCTAGTGGAAAATTACATAGTCTTGTTGATCTCAGAACAGCCAGTAGCTCTAAATAAGCTTGTCACCAGTGTTGATGGGTTCCCTGCCTACACTTTATAATGAAAGCCACGGTGGATGTTATGGGGCTCTTACCTATCACCACAAGCTTTAAGCTGATATCCAGGATGCCACTGTCATTCTTCAGCCTCACTTTGTAATCCCCACAGTCCTTTCTCTCACTGTTGGAGATGGACAGCATGGTAAAGGTCTCTGATTTGTCAACACGAATCCTCGCGTCATCCATGAGCTCCATCTTGTCCTTCAGCCACGTTGCTCTGACTGGCAGGCGGCCCTCGAAAGGGATTTTGATCTTCACATTCTCCCCTGCCTTGGTCACAGTAGGAACACTCGATAGGTTTCTGAGGAGAACTTTGTCAACCTGTGGAGGATCTAAGTAGACAATACAAGGTCATTAAGAACTGCAATTCAAAGAGGATAAGGCACACCTTGCAGGGAAGGGCTTCCCTTAGGATGCTGCCAGTAATGTCTAGAAGTTCAGAATGTTTGGACCTTCACCTTTCATTGCATGTCCAATGCTTCACATACATGCATATACTTTGCTACAGGATAATTGTGACGAACTATTTGTGGTATCATATTGTCCCTTTTCACTGGAGCAAATTTTTCACAGGCAATACACTAAGCACAAGAATGAAGGCTCTGGTCTGACGAAATGTTATGTGCACCCCAAAATCTTTGACTTAATATTAGAAGCTACTCAGGTCACCTCCCTAGTTAAATTTGTAAATATAAAATGCACCGACCTGTACAAAGTCTCCCATTTACATTGTAATGCTTTATAATAAAATTGTCTCAATGACAACTATAGATCTCTGAGACAACGTATTACACGAAGGCTGGCAGGCTGATTGGGGTGGGAATGGACTCACCTTCAACAAAAATTGAAGCTTCCGTTTTTACATCTCCGCCTTCAAACCTGTATTTCCCAGCATGAATATCTTCCACTTTGTTAATAACTAGTTTGTGGACTAGACCTTCCTTTTCAAAACAGACTCCCTCCATGCTTGTTAACTACAAGATAAAGCACAGAGACCCATTCTTAAAAAAAAAAAGGCAACTGAAACTGAAACTAGACAGACAAAATTTGAAATGTAATTGAAAAGACTTGTTAATAACATGCATTTTTAATTACTACAATATTCTAGGATTACACATCTAGTAATGTTGCATACAAGCCTTATCAACATACTCCCCATGAAGACTTGATTCAAAGTTCATTAAAATAAATTTTAATAAAATCTCCAAGCTGTCTCTTTTTATCCTTAATGACAAAACCTTTGGCTCACACTCAGGTACAACACCTCTGAACTCCTGCAGTCCCGTCTGGATCCCACAGCTGGAACTACTCTCCAGTGCTGCCTTGGAACACAATATGTCTATGCGTGACCTTAAGCACTAATTTGAAAGTGCACCCTTCATGTTACACCTGCCCAAAGGATCCTTCGAAGATTTTGCCTCGCTTTTTGCATATTTCTCTCATTCACTGAGGAAAAGAAAAATGATTCCATTGCAAGGGAGAGACCCACGCCATCTCCCCCCATGAAAAAGAATGGAAAACACAAAGTCTCCTGCTGTCAGCAAGAATGGCAATGTCTTGTAGCAGGAACTGGAAAAAATCTTGCTAGGCTTCTATCAAGAATTTTATTACCAACAGGTTTCTTCCTGGGCCATCCTCAGCTGCAGTAGGACTGGCAGAGGGAAGGACACCTTGACACGACACTGAATAAGAGGCAGAGCCAGAGAGCAGAGCATTGCTAACCCTGTGTCCTGGTTTGGGTGACACAGAGCTAACTCCTCTTCTAATGCTTGTGAAAGCTGCACTTTTAGAAGACTCTAGTATCTGAATTTGTGACAATATAGTGACAATTGTACTTCACAGACAGCTCTGGGGTGTGGGTTTCAAGATCTCAGTGTTTGCAAGCCCCCCGGGTGCAGGGATGAGGAGGAGCAAGACCTGGGCACTTGACCCAAGCTGCCACCATGGTTATTTCATACCATGAACGGCACATTCCATAGAAATCAGAACGTTTGCT
>JAOQGH010000013.1:1144238-1158084 GCA_025769975.1 Gallinago jamesoni
ACAATATTGTTAATCCACCAGAATAAAGCAGGTAGCCTGGTGGGACCAGAGCTCTGCCCTTTACTTTGTCCATCCATTCCCTTTCACAGTCAGATGGGACATTAGAGATAGGGCCATAAATCAGAGAAGTGAATAAGAAAAACATTTGGGAGTCACAGGATTTGAAGGTACTAATGCTGTCACATGCAGTTATTTATGAGGTTCAGACAGTGAAACACACAGACAAGAAGTGACATAATTGCTGGCAGAGACTGGTGAGCAAAATTAGCCAAACTGTAGGGAACTGCCAGGCAGGGAGGGGTCCGAAAGGCAGCGATGGGTCTGGAGGCTCGGGCTGTCCCACAAACATCAGCACAGAAAATGTGGGGTACAAAGCCATCAGCACAGACCACAGCAGAAGAGTTGAATCATCATTATAATAAACTCAGCAGCAGCAGATGCAGTATTCTGTTTCTCTTTGTAATTCATAAAAGTCAGGACAGACCTGACACAGTGAATGTTCTAAGCAAAATACTAAATTGTTCTGTTCTCACTCTCAAATTCTAGCCTGTGCTTTACACCAGAGGACCCAGATACTCACTGAGCAGAAGGATCTCTCACCTAAAATTTCTCTTTTAGCTTTGGGTGGGCTTTCTTTGTTTATTTGTTAACTTTATATAATACTTTGAGCTTGACTCTTCCCATTTCAGAGGATTTTTAAAGGAAAAAGCTCAAAGACTTTGGTTAGAACCCCAGAGCTGAAGGCCACCAACTGCAGAAGTGCAGCTTCATGAAAACTTGTGAGCAGGTCAGAGAGGGGGAACGTCACCAGCTCCCCAGTGATGAATGGAGGGCTTGTGGAGAGTGGGGAGGGATGCCCAAGGATCAGATTTTGTGTGACTTATCCCTGTGGTAAATCAATACTTGACTTGATCTTCTCTTCTGCCTGAGGGATTAGGAATATAACATAAGCGATGGCTCATGCTGTCCACAATTTACGTACACATACACCAGATACTCCATAGCTATTTACTCATGAAAGTGGCATTGATATAAAATGCCAAAAGGAGACACACACCATCTATATTTTTGAAGTGAAAGAAAGCAAGGAAGCCCTGACAGCGGTGAACAGGACAGTGAATTCACACCAGTTTGGTGAGGCAGGTCTGGGATGAGAACACGAGAACAATTCGGTCTCTTCCTTTCACTGTCCACAACATACCTTTCATGTGAAAGGAATTCTTTCATAACACAGACACTCATTTTCATATAGTCAATAAATTTATAAAAATATTGTAGAGCACATACAACCGAGTGTTACTAAATGTCCAGAAGAAAAAATAACAAATCCCTACTTATTGTCCCAAGAAACAACACGTCCAAGATAAAAACCATTAGAAACCAGAGTGTGGCTGTGCCACAAGTCCCACATTAGTTCCACGGGACAGTTACAGCAGATCTTGGGGGTTGGAACCCGATGATCTTTAAGGTCCCTTTCCAACCCAAATGATTCTATGATTCTATCTTCAACCGCCTCCCACCTTACCATGGAAATCAGTGTATGCTGTAGGGGACCACTCCACCCAGAACATTTCCAGTAATGTTCACACCTACTGCAACACAGAGCGGTATCTACTACACCAGCGAAGGCAACACTTCATATCCCAGCTCTGTTTCACCCCCACACAAATCCCTGTGGTGCCACAACCAACCTCACTACCTTACAGGTTAGGCTTCTGAGATGATCCTGCTTGAAGTCAATTCTGAGTCTCCGGGGACCACGGTGGCTTTGTCCGTTGACTCAGACCACACAGCTCCTCATCGCCGTTCACCAGGTCCCTGGGTCTGGATATTCGTGATCTGTATGAAAGAAACCACCCCCCTTATTAGTCTGTTGTAAATGTGACAACGTGGTAAAAGAAATGACAAATTCTTGTCCCGCTCACACCTCTCTACTCTCCTAGGAGCTGGGCCTGTGCTCAGGAGCTGCCCAGCCAGGATGTCTCTATACTGTGCCACGCACAGTTGTAGGGGGCTCATTATACACCCCGGCTTCCCACGGCACCAGGGGAGGTGCCATTGAACCCGGTGCCTTTGGCAAGCTTCAGCCAAGGCAATGGGCCAGCTTGGTCAGATGCGACCATCAGTCAAGGCAACGCTGGATTCCCAAGTGCAAGCTGGGTCAAGACTTTGTGCCTCAAAGGACAAACATTTGTGCAGATAAATGGCTTTTCCAAGGAAGGGACAAGCTGTACATCCAAGTTTTGTAGGACACACCACTAGACTGGTTTTCAGAGGCCATGAGTCCTTAGGAGATCTCATCATTCCTTAGCAGAGAAGTAAAACCAGTGGATTATTGCATTTGTGTATGGGTCAACCATGCCTAGGCTTGGCCTTCCTAGGTGGAGTCTTTCAGTCTGAGCTATTTTGAGAGGTCTGAAACAAATCCAGTTCCTCCTAGAACAGCTTCACTGCTACAGCCAAAACAGACACCTCAACCTGCAGACACCTCAACCTGCCATCTTTCCTTCCAACACAGCAACAGGCTGATCCCTATTCCCATGAGCTGCTTATTTCCAAGGACAGGTTTACCCCATGGGTGCAAGTGCAGCATAATGTCCCCTAAAATCTTTTTCTTCCAGTCTGTAAACCTTCCTTCCTCTGCCCGGAACGCTCAAACTGCCTGAGCTCATGTGAAAGCAAAGGTACCTCTATCTCGTTCCTGATGCTCACAGAGAGAGCCAGTCTGGGAGTGAATGCTCTGTCCTCCCAGCAGCACCAGCATCCCAGAGTGCTCCCTCTGGGGGTCTGCTTCCCTCCACTCTGGGCTGAGACCATACGGTCTTGTTTCCCTTTGCATTGTGTGCATGTGATTCCTATTAAATCCTCGTGTTCAATTCTGAGATTAAGGGCTGGCTGCAGAAGTTGGGAATGGAGGTATTTTTCTCATGGTGACCCTGGTTCATGTGATGTCTGGGCTACCAGCACCAGAACAAGGCGTTCCTCTGGTATCCCATCAGATTAGAGCATATGGGTTAACGGGGAAGGGAACATACAGCAAAAGCCTGGTCCTATAGCTAAGACTCATTTTAGACAGGATGAAGATGGAAGAACCATTTCCACTAGTTTTAGAAATACAATCTTTCAGTGGAAAAGACACTGGTGGCAGCAGTATGATCCCTCAGCTGTTCTCATCCAGATATCAAAACTTTCTCCTTTTCAGGGCTGGGGATCACCATTTTAATCAACAATTTAAAAGACAAATGCAAAAATGAGATTCTGGAGAAATTTTCTTCATTCCTTCTTTCTGTTTGACAGTTAGTGCTGGTGACAGTACTTAAACCTTCCCAGTTCAGAAGAAAACAACAACAATAGAGGAAAATGTGATTGTTCAAACTGCTGTCAGGGGTAAGATCATTCAGATCTACACCCTTCGTTACATTTGCAGCGATAGAAAAGTAGAAACGATTCCAAAAAGTCAAATGTAAACAACTTGGAAGTCAGCAAGTCAAGAAAATAAGACAACAAAGATTCTCCACTTGCTGCTGGAACATCCTCTCACTCAGCAGCAGACACTTTTCTAGCAGCGTCTCAGTGGGCTCCCCACAGCCCCTTCCTGTGGGCCAATGTTCTGGCCAATGACCATCCCAAGGATCTTTCCATAGACATTGTCTGACTGGTCCAGGGCAGCACTTGTGTCACTCTGTTGATCAGATGTTGTAGCCTTAACATTAACTACCTTTAATAAACCCAGTTACTACACAAGTCTCCCAAGACAGTAGCCCTTCATGAAGCCATGGGAACGCTCCCAGAGGAAGCATTTATCAGCTTCTACTGAAACCTGGATTCAGCTCCCACCAACCGCAGAAGAACCTTCCACTTTGCAGCATCAGCCCAACCAAAAGACCTGAGCCATCTGGAGCCACACAGTTTTCTGCGGTTTCCCTGCCTGTGTACCCTCTTTCCAGTTATTTATCCCCACTGAGACATGTGCTGCAATGATATTTAGTCTCAAATCGCATCTAGCTGTTGGGGTTTGCTTGAACAACTGAGGAACTCCTAATTAGGTAACTCCTAATTAGATAGCTATTTGGGTCTGGCAAGTACAAGGAGAGCCACAATTCTGAACCTGGACCTGAGAGGGCTTTGCCTTATTTCCAGCCCTGGTTTTACAGTTTTCTTGAAAGGAGAGGAATGGAGACTCCTACAGACGGACTGATAACTTAAAACCATCTGTGACAGAGCAAACTCCTGCAAGAGACTGACCTTCTTCCATTTCACAGCTTGTTTTCCACCCGCCCACCCAAAAATCCCGTTAACCCCTGCATGCCAGTGGATAAGTCATCGCATACAACTGAAAACCTGCAAAATGTCATAACAAAGCCTGGCATATTCAGCAGCGGTCACCAAAGGGAGAACATTTTTCCCTGGAAGCAAGTTCATTCCCTTAATGAAGGGCAGTGAAGAAGCGTCAAGAGGCAACAGCTGCAGGACAGTTATTTCAGGACTGAATTTAAAAGTACATTTTATCTGGAAAGGAGATTCTTCCAATCTTCCCTGTAATTGCTGTCTTCTTCCATATATCAATATGAAGTCTACCCCTTCTGATTGGTGACCACTGGCACAACTCTTTCTATAGACTGGTGGTGCCCACTGCATGGCTTAGAGCAAGAAGTGAAGAAACCAAGACCTGGTAGGTCCAAAAACCTGTCTGGATTTTTCAGCTCATGGTCAGAGGACCAAGGTCAAAAGTTACTCTCATAGATGAGTCACTTGGCCAAGCCGCACCATTCCCCTGCAGATGGGTGTCCGCTCAGTCCCCATGCTGAAGGTCAAGATCATGTCAAGGAGGTTTTAGGGCAGAAATATTCAGTTCAATGGCCAGGTTCAAAGTCTACTTTGACATAACAGCAACGGGAACCCCACAAACACCACACACAAAAAACCCTTTCTTTCATTTAAGGATGGGCAAGGGCATGGAAAATGGAATAAAGGTCCAAATTCAGTGAAGACAACCAGTTACCTGCAGCCCTACAACCACCCAATGTACTGTATTGAATCAGGTGACTCTGACAGTACTGGTCTTGCTGGTCATGTAAAGAGACATCCTTTCAGTCAGATCAGGCTATGGACCAAGTGGGTCACATGATGGCATTTTGGTTTTACCGAGAGAATGCTGTGCTCCAGGATGAGGAATAGTCACACCATGCACACTGGTGCCCCAGATGAGCTTTCTGCACTCATAATATTTGATTTTAAATAAATGTGATGCATTTAATAAATTTATTGAGTACTTGCAGCTCTCTCTGATTCCAGTGGAAGATGCCCATGCTCATCACATTGTACCCTCCAGAAGAAATTTAAGGGACTATTTTAAGGCTCGAAGCCTTGGTTATTTTACCTCCCACACCCAAGATGACAGTCTGCCCCTTTGACACCAGCAAGCTGAGGTCTGCCATCGCTGTTCACACGGAGCCGTGATCAGACCCACTGCAGTTGCCTGGACTTTCACACGCTGAGATGCAACTCAACATATGGAAAAGCTTAGAATCAGGGTAACAAATTCAAGAAGCAGCAGCGCTCGGCTTTCACACTGCAGATTAGCTGCCTCCTTCCCAGGGTGTATGGGATTCCTCCTGTTCCCCTGTTCAGGACGGATTAAATCTGTTTCCATCCGTGACTGAGCGGAGGGGTTTGCCAGCACAATCCATGATTTAGATGGAGCCTAAGGTTGGGCATAAACCTGACATTCCCACCTTGTGAGAGCTGCGTCATGACTCACTTTCCCGCATGCTCCAGTGCCTGGGCTGCCCAGCGGTGGGATTCACTTGTCCCCTTCCATTTGGACAAAAAAAAAAAAATAATAATAGAGGGCAACAGATGTTTAATATAGACTCCCCAAAGATGCGATTAAGTATTAGCATATTACCAGACATATCACCCCATCAAGACTTTTCATCCCTCCTTGAGACACTGAAGAAAACAACATTTTAACCCATCACGTGCTTTAATAAATGTAGAGACTCAGGCTTCTCTGCACCACTTTCATTTGACCCTATATGGCCATTGGACTTTGCTGAATGTCTTCTTTTCCAGCTAGAATTAACTATGTATATTTGAACCGCTTTGCATCCACCAGCCCTGAGGCATGCTGAGGGTTAATAAAACTTGCTGCATGCAGTAAAAAAAAATATTGTGCTATTCAGATGCCACAAGGGATTCAAACTATAAGGCTTTTCCTCATCCCCCTCCCCCCCCACCCCGTTCAAACTAGAGCACATAACAAATACCCCAGTTCTGATTTATTTATTTGTTTCCCCAACCTGCCAGTGGCAACAGATGAAAAAAAGCCCAGTTCTCGTATGACGAGCTATTTTAATATTTCATGCCCTAATGTGTCAGGGAGTTTGACACTGAAACAAATGCTAAGAAAATCTCTCTGAAAGCCCAAGAGGCCACAGCGTGTGCCACCTTTCCCCCCTTATTTGGGGGATGCTGGAGCATTATTTTCAACACTGTTCTAGCACTGCCCTGCCCAACCTGTGCTGCACAAGCTCTGGCACCTACAAAGGTGCCGGAGGACTCCCGTTTCTGGGAATGCTGTCCTGTTCCTGCTGAAGGTTGACCTCACCTTATCCAGCATTGAAATATCGGAAAAAAATAAGTGTCATCCAGAGACAGAAAATTATGCCAGCATCCAATGGAAAAATAACCAAAATAGAAATAATCCCAGTGGAAAGGGAAGGCATCTCCCCCCTTTCACCTCTACTTGCGCCAGGAACCTGGCAGTTTCACAAAAGTGTTCCCCTTCATGCAGGCACAAAACAAGCAGAGTCCATCACTCCCCATCGGTCACCTTTTCTGCCTCGTGAAGGTGACCACAAGGAGTTCAAACACACTTTAGCTCCCAGCAAACACATCTACTCTACTTGTCTCGAAGGTCCACAGCACTCACCTGTGTGTCACCCCAGAAGTTCTCTGCCTCCCGGCTGTGTCAGAGCTGCAGCTCAGCGCTCTCCTCTCTCCAGCCAGTGCTCAGCTGTGGGATCAGCCCTGGGATCCTTCTCAGCTGCTCCCTTGCCTTCTGCCTCCCCTTCTCTTATACTTAATCTCTCTCGCGCCCTCTCCCTCCGGGAGGTGAAGCCTGTCACAGGGCTGTTATCCTGCCAGACATCCAGATCTTTTTTTTTTTTTTTTCAATGGCCACCCGATGCACCTGCCTCCTATTCGTTATTATTTCAGTCCATACCAGTAATGGTGCCGGGCAAATTTGAGATTAACATAATTCTTCAACGTTTCACAAGTCAGTTGGAGTGATGGTTTTTCTGCAGATTGTGTTTCCTTTTCATGGCAACTCATTAAAAACTTCCATACAACTGAAGGGCTGTGGATGTTTTAAAGGAAACTGCAGCTTAATTGGCTTGAAACCAATCTTAAGAATAACTAATTCAGAGATGAGACTTCTCCAAATACTCTCCTTTTTAAGTAACTATTTGAAGAGCTAGTATTATGAATATAAGAGCTGGAGAGAGTACTTCCCAGCCCCAGCTCACAGTGCTAATGTGAATTTATCGGGATGTAATTGGAAAGCATGAGCCTGCACTGCCAGTCACACAGCAGAGAGCAGCCTCTGTCACCTTCTTGTCACCCTTTGAAATAAAAGGGAGTGTAAAGGGGAGTAAAAGGTACCTCAGCAGCACTACTGGGGGACAAGGAAACATGAGGTCAGACTGGAAATGGAGATCAGACGCACGGGCAGACAAGGTTCTGCTCATCCACAGAAGCTTCCTCTGCTCTGAGACATTTATCCAGAGTCACCTGGAGCTGACCTAAATAAATCTTGAGAGAAACAAGACACAGTCCCAGAATAACACAGACCAAGGCAGGGGATGAAGAGGCTTCACAGACAGTTTTCTCAGCTTGCAGAAAGCAGTGGGCACCCAAAGACCACCCAAAGCTCTCCTGGCTCCCACTCCTTCCCAGGTCTGCAAGTTGCAGACATTTCTGGTGTTTCATTGCCCACGTTGCTCACCACAGGGAGTGTCATACCTTGGGTGACCACGTCTGTCATGTTCAGCAATTTCAAAGGCAACCCCTTAAAATAGTGTGAGGGAGGGCAGAGATAAGCACATTGATGCCTCTAGAAAGCAGATGAATAAAGTTCAGCAGCTCTTCTTCTTCAGAGTAAGTGCCCGTGGGACAGGCTGTACACAAAGCACTTCACGCGCTCAACGGTGGGCAAACTCCACAGCTCCGATGTCACCTGGCCTGGATTCAGACCACGCAGTCCAGCACCACCCAACAGGGGAGGCAAGAATCTAAAACAAACATCGTTTTCAAAGGTTTTACTTCTCACCAATTGAAAGTAATCCCTCCACACACCAGTGGGCCTATTCCTCCCCTGCAGGAGACTACATCTCCAATGCACCAAGCCTTGGTTAGCACTTAGTTGTTAGAAGGCACAGTAAGAGGTATGAAGATGAAAGAGCAGGATGATTTTTGTACTTTCCAAGCAATTGGATAATGGAAATGGGGCTATCATTCCCTAACTCTTTTACTCTAGATTAACCAGTTTTTTGAGTTTGGATTCTCAGTTTCTTGGTGTCACAGAGGTCAACTGAAATTTACTGAGGATTCCCTACCTTGCCCCGCAAGAGCTGAGCATCCTTCCTGCTGATGGGAGAGCTGGAGCTGTCACACACTCTGCTGAGGTTATACTGTAACCAATTTAAGCAATAAAGTTCATGTGACACATTCCAAAGAATCACATTTACACACCTTTACGCACATTTACAGTCAGCAGAACATAGAAGGCCCCATATAATGTTGTAGAAGAACTAAACTATCTTCTGCCTCAAAAAGCAGAGAAGTGCTAACAACCCAGGAGATGCTCAAATCAGTCTCATAGACTTGAAAATGTGTCCCAGTTACCAGACCTCAGAAACCCAAAGGGCAGCCTTATGTAATGTGCTTTTCTTAGCAATCCCCTAAAACATCCCCTTCCAATAACCCACTTCAGTGATTTGTAAGCTGGGGTATTCCCTTCCCTTTGACAGCCTCATAAAGATTATTTCCTAACAGATATGTGAGAGGACTCTACTGGAAACCCACCAAACACTACGTCTGAGCTGCCCTGAGGATGTCAGGTTCCAACTCTCATCTCAAATTAGCAAGTGGTTATTGGTTGTCTCCAAATTGCATTTGTCAGGAATGAAAATTCTTTGCCAAAATAAGCCATTTAGATTTATTTACGACATGGACAGATTCTGTTACTCTCCCACAGAGTATTATCCTAAAACACTCTTAGCCCGGCCAGCCCTGGCCCTCTCCCCTTTCACGTGTGCGACCTAGTCATTAAGCTGTGTGTTAGGAGTTGTACTGAGAGCACAAAAGTTTTCTCATTTCTATGTAAAATGAGGATAAAACACAGAAATGAACTACTAGTGACAGTTTACAAATGGCAGGACCTTGGAACTAGATGATCTTTAAGGTCCCTTCCAACCCAAAGCATTCTGTGACGCTGTGAGTATAGTCCTCTCAGGACAGAAGGATGGAGCTTTATTGAAGGAAGGAGCCTCAAGGAAGTGGACATCAGAGACAGTTGTATAAATTCTCACATCTCAGCCAGTTTCCAGACTCCCAGCATGTAGTCTTGATAAGAGCATCCTACAGGAAGGCACTACAACGCTGCTTCAGACCCAAAGCACAACTCCTCACCAAAGCAGGATGCAGCCTGGTGGCAGAGAATCTCTCCAAGGAACCAAAGATCTATTTTGATTGAGTTTGCCATCTCTCAAACATCCAGCCAGAATGAGACATCACAGTCCCTTCGGCAACTGAGCCTGTACAATTCAGAGCTGCATTCAAAGGCCGTGCTCCTCAGCATCACAGGGAGCCCTGCCTGCGGGGAGGCTGATGGCAGCTCCATTCTGTGGAGAACCAGCCTGTTCGCTGAATCACCAGCCCAACAGGTGGGAGCAAAGCACATGCACCTGGGCGTGAAGGGGAGGGTATGGGTCAAAGACAGAAACTCTACCAGGTAAAGTGATGGTGACCTCTCCATCACCCACTCCCAGGGAGTAAATTCAAACTCCCCTCTTAGATGCCCTACAGCCTTCTGCCAAGTGAGGCAGAGAAGTTACTGAAGCCTCCAAAAACACTCAGAGGTTTCCAGGGGGCTCAGCTACAAGACAAACTAAGGGCCATTCCAACCAGAGCTTCTTTTCTGACTATGCCACATCCCTTTCCCCCACCCCTCAGCCACCCACGTCCACTGGATGAAGAATTGCATCTTCAGAACAGCAGCCGGAGAACATGAGAATGCTCCAACATTCAGTCACGTTAAAAAAAGACGGGCCAAAGCCCAAGCAGCGGGAATAACCAAACTGGGCTTCTGATTCACCTTTTCCAGCCTCGTTCATGTGGAATTAGTATGAGCCAAAGGGGATTCAGCGGAGCTCACCTGACCCAGTACCACTGAGAGAGGATCCTTGTAAGCTCTGGTGGCTCTCTGGGTAACCCGACCTCCTGCCCTGGAGCACAAAACAGGCCAGATGACACTAAGTGCGACGGTAAGTCCCCAGCCTACAATCACCTTCTTGGGTCCAGCCCAAAGCAGGTCTGATGTCATCACCCTGTCGCTCTGCCTTGGCAGACAGTTGCAGGGCTCTTAATGGTCTTGTGAGGGCTTTTAACACACCATGAAGGCAGCTGAGCTTTTTGTCCCCAAACACCCCATGGCAGCCAGTTCCCTCATTCATTCTGCCATGTGATAGTGGCCCAATATGTGACAGATATGGGCCTTTAGGGCTCACTGCCAGTGACAGGGACAGGCCAGGAGCCTGAGCAGGGAAGTGCCTGTAGCAGCTCAGTGTTGGGGAGCAGGAAGAGCTGGGCTGTTCCCTGATGGAAGGGGCAGAGGCAGGGGGGGACCTTCCTGACCAGGTGCACTCACCCAGCACCCAATGGGGGTGAGCAGAGAGGTGATGGCAACAGGGTCCATCAACTGTCCCATGACCACGAAAGACAAGGTAACAAGTCAGGTCCAAGGTCAACCTCGAAATCCAAACGACAATTCAGGAACCAGCCTGAAAAAAGGTACAACTACAGCAAAATGCAGGAAGGGGATGAGGCTCAGGCCTGAGTTGAAGTAGAGCTCCTGGACCGTTGGCAGAGGGTATGGGAAGGGGTCCCATGTGAGGCTGCTTAGAGCAATTAAGGCCTATTAATGCCCTTACAGCCCTGTCCCTGGATTTCAGGAGAACATTCTTGTGACACACCAGCTCACCCAAGCCTTGCACCCAACAAGGGCTCTCAACATCATGCTTCAGATTTAGCCCCCCTCCCACCCCTCATTCCCTAAATCCTCCTGCTTCTACAGGTAGGGCTGCTCTCCTGCTGTTCCCAGGCCCAGGAGATCTCTGTCCCCTCTGTGCTGCCCTGAGCAGCACTCATCTGCCCCACGTCATGCAGGGGAATGGTAAGAGCAGAGCCATGGGAAGGGGCAGGAAGCAAGCAGAAGAGGCACCAAGCAATGGATGGGCATGGTCAAGTACAGAGAGAGAGGTTCAGCTCCCTCTCCTCTTGCTCCCCAGCACAGGGCAGGAAAAAAATGTACCATTTCATGAGTGTACCATTCACTATTTTGGAACTAAAGAGGAAAGTCCATTTTTGGTGGGACTTTCTGTTGTTCTGGGATTTCCAGGCTGAGATGTTGCTCCCTTCCACAGTCTCTCAGTCTGTGGAATAAATCTATGTGATCCCACTGTCTTATCCCTCAAAAATCCTTGCAAGACTTTTCACAAGGAATTTAATTTCATTCTTATGCCACTTCCTCCCTCGAGCATATGTAGTAGATTGATCAGCGCTGTCTCGCACAACAGTCTTCATCCAGGTTCATCCCTGGAGATGCAACTACTGCCTTGCTTCTCACACTAACGCTGACTTTCTAAAAAGCATCACAGACATTAATCTTCATGTTTAGGATCAAAACCGCAACTATTTCTTGTGGGAGGATCTCAGAAGTCTTTGGCAAAATAGCTCCTTGCTGGGGCACGCTCACTCACGGTGCTGTGAGCCCTGCCATGGTTATTTCCCTGGCCCAGGGATGAGCCAAGCGCAGAACTGGAGATGTCTGGTGAAGAGCACCCAAGAATGATGGTCAGGCTGCCACGTGGCCCAGCCCTAGCAGTGGTAGATGATGAAGTCACTGCCAGGACTTCAAGGCCCCTGAAGACACAAAACTTCATTTTTAGTATTAGTTTGAAGTGTTCAGACCTGACTAATAGGTACTGAGTACCCAGAGTCTTCACTGACATCATTGGGATCACCTGGATGCACATGTCCTGGTGCCAACATGCTGGGAAGACTGCCAGGGTATAAGCATCCTCATCCTTGTGGTTACGTGCATATTTGAGTCTGAACGAAAACATTTTGTTTGAAAATAAAACCACCTTCCCCTCCTTTAAATGTCTCACACTGGGTCCTGTCTCCTTATTGCAATGTTACTCTCTACCATGGAGCACTAAGTTTGTGACTTCCTGGGAAAGGCAGAGCCTCTAATTGGAACTGGCTGGCGATACTGTATCTTGCAGCCCAGTTTACGACTTGGTCTCTGACAATCTCTGGGAGCTACTTTTTCTGTATGGCTGTTGGTGACATACAGTCACACGCGGTCTCTATTTTCCAGCCCCCAGCACGCTTGCGGCCGGGCAGACGGGCAGGCTCCAGGCTGGCTGAAGGGAGGAGGCACATAGTGAGCAGGTCACTGCTCAAGGCAGATGGATGGGGAGACGCTTCGTTGCGACAGGCAGGATAATGTCAGGGGCACAGACACGTCACGGCCAGAGCAAGAGAAGGGTGGAAAGGAGGAGTGGGTGTTGGAGACGGATCCTGTGTCGGGACGGGTGATGGATGAGGCAGGACCGTCTTCTGGGAAGGGCGGCTGGGGCAGACAATACCAGTGCCAGGAGCTGAGCAGGAGGAAACAAGACCCACGCAAAGGCTCTCATTAACCCTGCACTGAGACAGAACAGGTCTGTTGCTCTGAGGCAAACTGAATGGCAAGCAAATTGCTTGCAGTTTGGGCCTTCACGAGGTCCAGCATGTCCTTGTCAGTCTCTTTGACCGACAGGTTGAGTGTCCCAGATGGTTCAGAGCTGTCTATGACCACGACAGTCTCATCCAGGAGCCACAGTCAGGCTCATCCTCTCAGCCATTCATGTGCTTTCCAGCTTCATTCAGCTGATTTTTCAGGTATATCTCATTTCACACTTGCCACTTACTCCTCTCTCTTCACCCAGCAAGTGGGGCTACTTTGAAAGGGTTGTAGCCAGAGCAACGGTTATTCCTCCTGCAGTGACCATAGAGGGACAGAGCTGTCTGGGCAGCCCACAGAGGAGGAGAGAAGGGGAGAAACCTCATACGTTTATCATCTGAGACGGATGCTCTGTACTCCCCAGTGCCATTACAATTTTGGACTCCCTCTGGTTCCTTAGGGCCAGCTGGGTCATGCTGACAATTTCCCAATCCTCGCTGGGAGAAGGAATGCTCTAGTGAGATGCTCCTCCTGGCCACTCTTATTGCCTTTCATGGCAATACTAAGGAACTTGGGTCCCACGCCAAAGGGACAGCGGCAGCAGAGGGGGAGGCGGCTGATGCCGGAGGGTCACAGAATCACATAATCACAGAATCACCTAGGTTGGAAGGGACCTTTTAAGATCATCTAGTCCAACCAATAAAATAAAAAAAAAAAACCAAAACCACCACCCCCAAACACCACACAAAACACCACCCAACACTAATCTATATCCCTGAGCACCATGTCAACTCATCTCTTGAATACCTCCAGGGATGGTGCCTCAACCAC
>JAOQGH010000013.1:1170497-1187443 GCA_025769975.1 Gallinago jamesoni
GCCCTGGCAGAGGCTGCCCAGGGAGGGTGTGGAGTCCCCTTCTCTGGAGATCTTCAAGCCCCACCTGGATGTTCCTGCATGATGTGCTCTGGGCAGCCCTGCTTTGGCAGGGGAGTTGGACTGGATGATGTCTAGAGTTCCCTTTCAACTCTGACAATTACATCATTCCATAAACTGTGGTAGATGCCTCCTGGGTTTTGAGGAGCAAGAGAACACATTCAGCCAGCAGAAGCAGATGGACCATCAGCAGCAGCACTGTTTGGGACCACTTGGGCTGCAGGTTGCCTGGGTTGTAAGTGTTCAAGGTGTACGTGCCTGCCTTACCACTATCTGCCTGGTGCAAGTGGCAGGAGATTGCTTTGGGGCAAACAGGAGAGGAATCTGCAGAGACACTTGAGTATTATCTGCTTTAGGTTTGAAATAAATCCCTTCTGGAAAAGACATCTACAGAGTGGTGCTCACTGGTCCCTGTGCGATGCCTCAAATCACATTTGTGTCACAAAACACAGAATCACAGAAGGGAAGGGACTTTGGAAGTCTCTTGTCCAACCTCAAAATTTTCTGTAACCACCAAGGTATTTTGATGGGAGCTGTGTCACGGGAACAAGCAGGAAAAATGGCAGTGGTTTTACAGGATGGCAGCTCTCTGCACCGGTTACTGTGAATGCAGTGGTAATGCCTGACAGTGGAACACCCTGCAGACCTGGCCACCACTCTGCTGGACTACCTGGTCATCCCTGTATTATCAGTCATGAGTATTCCCCAACAAGGGAAGAGTCGTCGAGACTGGGAAGGGCCTATGAAATCTGCTCGTTGCAGCAAGATCAGTTTTCAGGAGAATTTTCCCTATTTCTGTTGCACTAGAAGACACATAGAGATCTGGTGGGGCTCCCAGCACACCCAGGGCCCCCCTCCAAGAGCCTGGAGGATCCAAGCACTGAACAGCCAGCAGCAAAGGCTCCTGCTGGGCAACTGCCCATCACCAGCAGTAGCTTTCTGTAGATAAGACAACAGAAGGAATGGGGGCAATGAAGGAGACACTCTCCACTGGTTTTAAACCTCCAGGGAGAGATTTCAGCCCTTCTCACATGCAGCTGAGTGGGCTTCCCTTTGGCTTGCTCTGTGTGCGTAGAAAAGATAAACGATACTGCTCGGGGAGATCAGGCTGTTGAAATATAAAGGAGAGATGTTATCTTAGCGCTCAGGAGAAATGTTCTGGCGCATGACTGCCATCCAGGTGGTGATAACTGGGTATAATTTATTCAGGTAGAAATCCCTCTTCCCAGTCTAACAATGTTTTGTTTGCTCTGTCCTGAATAACAAGCCCACCAATGCCCTGAAAATGATGATCCACGACACATGTGCAGAGTTCCTAATACTGTGCAATGACAAGGAGTTTCATCAACTCAGATAAATACCCCTGCCTTCTCGGTGACAGTCCCTCATTCTTCAGATGCCTCACTTTCCCTACCTGCCAACATTTGAAATCTATAAATAGGGCCAACTGGAAGAGGAGCAGGGGCTGTACCACCCGCAAGATATCTGTCAGGCTGGGGCATACCTCTGAGGGGGTTAGTGGTAAGTAAACAGCAGGGCACTGGGTGGCAGAGGCCTGATCCTGGGAGGCTGGGGCAGTTTGGGGCTTCTCCAGCACTCCCGTCACCTCAGGAGGACCAGCGCCTGCAGCAAGGCCCCAGCAGAGACCCCACAGCCCACTGTGCTGAGCTGATGGCGAGGTTCCGATGACTGGGGTGTCTGGTGCAATGTTCATTGACCTTGGTGTCAGCCTTTCTGTCACTGCCAGTGAGTTTTGAGGCAGGATTCCACTACCTGCCTCCTAGCACCTTCCAGTAACCTACCAGTATCTTCCAGTGTTCATCAAACACCTTCTGACACAGCAGCCCCCATCCCTGCCTCTCTGCAGAAAGGCACCTCTCAGTGGTTTGCAAGTCTCCGCAGTGCAGGTCACCCATGTTTCCACAGAAAGGGCAAGTCATCTCCATCCACAGACGTTCTTCATTCCTACAGTCAGAGGCTGATTCTTCTGCTGTGTTACACGCTCCTTTTTATCACTGAACCCAAGAGAGCCATGGAGGGAAATCTGATTTTTGGCTGTGGGAGCATTCAGGGGTGGTGTCTCACATCTGCACTGGCCACTCCTGCCAAAAAAATACCACTTGGAACCTACTTGTGAAATAAGTTCTGACCAAGCAGAAAGGCACCGCGGCAATGGCATGGCGCAGCCTCTTTGCCCAGGCCCTCTTTTGTCTTCCCTTCCAAGCAGAAGGCTCTTTGACAAGTACAGAATAAACTGCTTTCCAATCAGTGGCTGCTTGCTGGTAAAAGCTGTTAATTGCCTCGTATAGTCTTCTGTCAGCAACATTATCCCCTCCTGTCCTGCTGAGATTGGGACAAGGGATTGTCCTGTTCAGTGGCTGCAGTGGGACATGGAGAAGGTGAAATACAATATGAGAAATAATATCTATGGCAGCAAGCAAGGCTAACTGAAAAGACGTAAGGGAAGCAGGATTCCAAGGACAGAGGAATGCTGGGGGAGGAAAAGCATGGAGCTCTCTTGACAAAGGTCCAGGATCATTTTAAAAGGGCCCAAGAAATTATTTTTTAAAGTCTATTTTTAATACAACCTACATGTGTGATGAGAGCACTGCCTGCCACACCGCTATCTCATTACCTCCAAGATTAGCAACAAAAAGATTAATTTAGACAGGATGGAATATTTTCTAACAAAAGTGTCACTGCCTACTGGGGAGCAAGTCTGACCTGAAAAGATCACGTACAGGGAAATCCCACACCACGAGCAATCCCTCACAGACAGGAGTCCCCCAGCTGGAAATACAACAGTTTGGGTTCATTTCAGCACAGCTGGGGTGACTGCCGATGACATCATGTCTCTGTAATATGTCACTATAATTGGTCATAAATATAGATACTCCACTACAGCTGATAACAAAAGCCGCAGAGACAACAGTGGATAAGGGCTACACTCCTGCTCTCTGAGGAAAGATCATTAGGCAACTATTAAATACTAAAATAAGCCCACGGTCTTTGGTTCAGAAAGTTCCCAAGACACAGACAGACAGACCTGCAAGGCAAACCTCGTGCACTCGCACGGCTCTTGTGCCCTACACGTGGCTCTTACACACGGAGAGAAGCAGGCTCGTTGGCCGGATGCTCTGCTGTAACACCATATAAATGTAATTATCCACTTGTATCAAAGCGGAGCCTTCAGGAGCTTCTCACCTGCACGTCAGGGCTTGCTTTTCCAGCTTACTTTTTAATTCCTCCAAGTAATGTGGAAATAGACGGTTATGATCACTCCCTGTCCCTTTTCCAAGGAGACAGCCCTCTCTCGTGCTGGTTCACACAGAAGATGACAAGCTACTGTAAGCGGGAGCCTCTGTTCCTTACCTCCTTGAGGCTCAGCCTGTAAGTGAGCAACAAAACTCCCATCAGCATTGATGGATACGTAGGAATGACCCACCTGGGGACTCCTGAATTAAAAGCTGATAGCACAGTTGAGAAGGCAGAGCCTTTGGGTGGTACTGAGGGCACTTGCTCACTTATTAACATTTTTGCATTCTCTTCTTGGCCAGAGAAACTGAGCATACACTTTACTTACACTGAAAATTACCTCCTCAGAACACAATTGAATAATTTCTCCAAGTTGTCACTAACATTTCTGGGGAGCACCCTGCTCCAAGGGAGCCAAATAGAGATGGGATCCTATAATTATAGCCCCCTCCCAGTACTCCCAGTCCCACCAGCCCTTTCACACACTGGAAATTCATCCTGCCCAGGGGTCTCCACAGAAATCACTTCACCCTTTCCGAAACAGAACAGCTGTTCAGCAATGGCTCAGAACAGCAGGTCAGAAGATGATGAATCCCGTATCCAGTTGAGACGAGAATTTTTCGGGCAACAAAATCCCAGCTGGGTAAGTTGCAAGAGGGCTGAGACCCCTGGTCTGGTACTGCTGCTCCCAAAACAGCACCAAGAAAACCCTGCAAACCATGAGGATTTGGCTTTAAACTGCCCCCAACTGTGGCCTCTGGCCGGAAAGACTTCCTTGGTCCCACGTGAAGTATTTTCCCTGGCTCTGATCCAGAAGGAGAGACCCCTGGCCAGCAGCACAGCTCAACAGCTTGTAGCTGACAAAGTTCACAGGAGTGGATCACAGCATAAGGTGAGCTGGGATGGCTGCAGCCCAGCAGGAGCATGACCTTGGAAGGTAAAACTGAGCCACAGCAGGCCTCATGCCAATAATACACCTAGGCCTAAGTGTTCCAGTGTTTCATGCCATTCCATCAAAAATCTTAGAAGAAACTTATTTTTGGCTGAACCAGGTGTGTCAACTGCAGGGTTTCTCTGCCAAGCCAGGAGGAGACTTCCAGGGAAGCCCATGAAGTGCAGAGGTGGGTACAAAGCAACCAAATAGCAGAGGACTGTCATGAGAGGCTGCAGTTGCTCAGTCTCGCAAACGTGATCCATCACACCCAGCCTCATTTTACTCCTTCCCTTCTTCCCCCACATCACATCAGTGGGAGGAAAACAGGAAGGGTGTCACCAATGCTTCGCAGACATCTATACACTCAATGTGCTGCAAGCACCGCTCCGTAGGCAGTGCTCGACACCAATGTCATAGAAGATGAAAAAACAGTTATGTGTCTGGCTCTGCAAGGTCTCTGTCTGCCCCAGCACCATGACAGCACATTCCCCCACCCGTTCAGATGGCAGCTCCAGCAGATGAGGCCACTTCTTGAGTTCCTGTGTGGCTCACAGCAGGACTGTGTCAGCACGCAGGCTCCCAGGTTCCAGGAACAGAGCATTGGCTCTCAAAAAATACTTCTGGTCACAGATAATTCCCTTTTCCCTATAACAAGGCCTCCATTCTTTGCTTGTCTTTTACTGAGCTCAAGCAGAGGGAAGCAGTGTGGACCCATGGCTAGAGCACTGCCTGGGGGTGTAGCAGCTCTCGTCTTGTCCTAGCGCTGCAAGAGGCTTGGGTGAACTTGGAGGCCTCCCCCCTCAGCTGTGCTCATCATAAACTGTGAATATTTAGACTGGAAATGGTTTCCAATAGGGGAAGAAGCAGCCTAGAAAATGGTTAAATGCAACTAAGGTAGAAAAGCAGGAGTCAAGCTCTTTGGGACAGACATAAGCCATGTCTGGGTCACTTCCCCCTCGCCCTCCCAGAGACACCCGGCTGCCAACACTACAAGTCTCCTCACCATGGCTCTGCAAGGTGAGAGTGAGCAATTGCTGCACAGCTGTGAGCCACGAGACCCAACTCCAAATTCCACAGTCCAGATTTATCCTTTCATGGCTGTTACACTGACGGTTGTTCTCTACCCGGACCATCCCATGGGAGCTGATGTTTGACAGAGGGTCCTTCACACCACCAGCCTGTCTGTGCATGACCAAAGGACACATACTGACACCGTATCTTCCGGGCTCAGAGTCCAGCGTGCTGGGAAAGCCACATCTTCTGTCAACCCCCACGCATACACCAACTGCTCCTGCCTGTGATTGACAATGTTTGCTCATTAACTTATGCTCAGAAATCTCTACGAGGCTTCTACACATCTCTTTAAGATCGTCAGGCCTTTCATGCTGCGATCTTAACATGCTCTCACAAGCAGTTCTTGTGACCCTCACAAGTTCCTCCGTCACCCTCAACAGAAACCCTATAGCGCTGCTGCGTGCCGTTTGATTAAAGGAACTGAGGGATGCCACCAGAAGCCACTTCCTTGGAGCTGCAGGGGAGCTGAGAGCAAAAGAGAGCACAACTGCTATTCCTTGGTGTCATCAACCATCCCGCGTAAGAAGGAGAGCTCAAGGTTGGCCCAGTGCCCAAGCACCCGTGTGTCCACACTTGTCAGTTTACAATTCTGAAAGCATTTTCACCAGCAAATTTCGTTTTGTGCTTAATACAAAGACCAGATTGTTTTGTTGCAGGTGAAGAATGAAGTGCCTTCTCCCTGAATTACAGGATGCCTTTTATAATGGCAGAAGGTATCTCTAGGATATTTACAAGTCAAGCTGTCTGTGTACAATTTTAAAAAAAATTGCCCTTTGAAGATCTGGCAACTTATGTGACCTCACCATCGTGAAGAAGGTTTACAGTGAAGTCGCTAACACCCGTGTCCAGAAACAACAAGGACAAGCTGTTCTTGTGAGTCCTGAGCCACTGGTCACGTTAACAAAAATGCCACCTGTCTTTCAAGAGCTGACACCACAAAATAGCATTCAGGACTGTGGGAAATGAACTAAGTTTTGCTTCAGCTAATTGATATATTCTTGTTAATGTATCTGTGCTAACAAAGGAGTCTTAGTAATAGTAGAGTCTAATAAATTGTGTCCAATTTATCCCCAGAAATACTCTTGGTCTGTCAAAGGATCCTTGTTCGCAGAGCATTATCTAGGTAAAGAGAAACAGGCTGGAAGATTCTGGGTTCAACACAGGAACCCAGAGGATAGTGGACTATCCATAAGGCCAAAGAAACCAGTCTTGGGCAGTAAATCTGCCAAGTAGATGATAGCAAAGACTGTGAAATAACGTGTAGTGCAATCAACTAATCAAAAGCGTGTTTAAGACAATGATCTCGTAGGGTAGGCATGTGTATGCCTTCTATAGTAAAAAGGTGTAGACTAAACCTGTGATAGATCAGGCGGTCGGGAAGAATGTGAACTCAGCCAATGAGAAGAGAGACAGAAACTCAGGTGGCCAGGATAAGATATAAATGTACAAAAGTTGAAAGATTGTATGTGCGTCTATTTTTGGCGCACCCGATTCAGTGCTGTTTCGTATAATAGGTTTTTAATCTTTGCTTCGGTGACTTTGTCCTCTTTAAATTCTAAAATGTGAGCCGGTGTTTCTCACAAGGACTAATTACATCAGTAAAGGGAGAGTTCAGGGCCTTAACAGTGACAGCTGATGCATTTCCCTTCTTTTACACAGTTATTTCTTTGTTTCCTATGCTGATTTCCAAATCCCTCTCCCTTCATGCCAGATGAACTCTGTTTGGACTCTTTTCCCAGGATGCTGCCCATGTTTAAGCTCCTCTGAGGCACCTCTGTCTCCCATCTGCTGCCAACAAAGTGAGAGGCAGAAATCAGGAATTAACAGCCCCAGAAAATCATCGCTAACCCTGCGGTCTCCAGGATATGATGAAGCCTCCTGCCAGACCACTGTGCAAGTCACAGGCCTCTGCAGGCCAGTTTCAGAAGCAACCACCAACCCAAATTACTCAGAATACAGGGCAAGATCTCTACAGGTTCAGGACCTGCTACTGGAGCTAGATTTTTGAAGGGACCTGCGTTCAGCACACCAAGAAATTCAGGAAACATGACCACATCTGTTGGCTCCGAATAGTGGCGCACATAGGAATGAGGACAAGGCTGAGCAACAGGTAGGGAGAAGTAAAGCAGCAAATCCTGCTCCTTCTGGACAAACTCCCTCTTCTTCAGCTACTGCTGGGCTTTAAATGCAGCAACAGGGATGAAATGCAGAAGATAACCAAGGCAGCTGCGTCCGAGTTACCTGGGACAGACAAAAAAAGGCTGTGGGCAGGGGGAAAGCCAGCAAGAAAGGGAATAGAAAAAAGTTTCCTGGAGGTATTGTGTGTGAGATCCCTTCCATCACCCCGCAGATAACCCTCCCTTCTGAGGAATCAGAAACCAGTCTCCTGCAAAAAGCTGAAATGCAACTTTTGAGCTCATCTTGTATTTGGTGGGTCTGTCTTTGAGGCACTCACCTTGAAAAACTGATCCCTGCATTCTATGTCTCAGCTGCCTGGGCCATTCCTTTACTTACTCCGAGGGGATCGCTCGGTGTCTTGGCACCAGCTGAGGCTGCTTCTTCCAGGTGCCTACCCAGGTTACTCCAGCCCCACAGGAAGCAGTGACAGGTACCTTTGGGCTGCAAAAGAACACAGAAAAACTGTTGTCACAGTCACAACAGGCATGTCAGAGAAGTTAAAATACCTCCTCACCGATTGTGCTGTGGAAGTTGGTAACATAAAGTCCCTGTGGTCATCTGGCTTTTAACCTTGTAAAAACTCTGTCATTTCATGATATTGACAGTGTCCCGCAGCCAAGGCTAAGGTTCTGCTCTGAAGTGAAAGTGATGAATTAGCACCAAAGACGTTCTTCCGCTCAGCAACGCTGGAGTAGGAGGAAGGAATTAGAAGTCCCTTGTGCATCTAATACCCAGGATTATTCTCATGGAATATTTCCTTGCATCATTCCAGCTGACATAGGCCATGGTCCCACAACAGATTTCAGCTGAGTGAGGGGGGAACACGGCCGTGGCAGGTTTGGCATTTTACACAGTACAGCGATGAGGTGATAAAATGCTTTTGTATAACTAATTCCTGTGCCTGGGTGCATGGAGTAGTTTGGGATATTTTAAGGGTTGTCAGTATCTACAGTCATAGATTCATAAAATGGTTTGGGTTGGAAGGGACCTTAAAGCCCCCCAGTGCCACCCTCTGCCCTGGGCAGGGACACCTCCCACCACACCAGGTTGCTCCAAGGCCCCTCCAACCTGCCCTTGAACCCCTCCAGGGATGGGGCAGCCACAGCTTCTCTGGGCAACCTGGGCCAGGCTCTCACAACCCTCACACCAAACAAGTTCTGCCCCACTCACGAGATGTGTGAAATGAGATGCCACATCTCATCTCAATCTCCCCTCTTTCAGTGGCAAACCCTTCCCCCTTGTCCTAGGGCTCCCCTCCCTGATCCAGAGTCCCTCCCCAGCTTTCCTGGAGCCCCTTGAGGGACTGGAAAGGGCTCTAAGGTCTCCAACTGTTTTCATTGGTGCCTGGTGACAGGACAAGGGGCAACAGGCACAAACTGGAGCATGGGAAATTCCATCTTAACATGAGGAAAAACTTTCCTGTGAGGGTGGAAGAGGCTGCCCAGAGAGGTAGTTGAGTCTCCTTCTCTGGGTAGATTCAAACCCACCTGGACATGTTCCTGTCTAACCTGCTCTGGGTGACCTTGCTTTGGCAGGGGGTTGGACTAGATGATCTCCAGACGTGCCTTCTGACCCTGCCAGTATCTGATTCTCCCAAGCCCATCCTTCCTGAAGAGCCTGTATCCCTCCATTCCAACACTCCAGTCATAGGAGCCATCCCACCATGTCTCTGTGATGCCAATACAGCATTAGTCGATACACCCTATGAACCCTAAAACAAATAGTCTCAATCAATTTACTCCTTTCTAAAAAATTAAAACTATCTATGCCAGACAGGCATTCCCCTCTGATTTAAGTGTATTTCTGGCTGAATATATCTCACCTTAATCTTGTCATTTTTATTTTCATCAGAGACAGAGGCTCTGTCAGGGCTGGGAACACCCCTCCCAGGACGGCAGAGCATTGGTTGCAGACAGGTTCCTGCCACCACGGTGAGGTGGGTCCTTGGTGCTGCCTGGAGCAGCCCCACCATCAGAGACATGGCCCAGAAAGGTCTTCAGAGGAAACCTTGTGCCCACCAGCTGCAAAGTTTCAAGACGATAAACCAGAGGTTTGAGTCCCTTTCTTTGTTTTCCTTCCATCAGTGGAAGCTTTTCATGTGAGTTAGATCCTGGCTTTATTCAGCAGCACAGATGGAGCTCAGGTAAATCAGCAGGAACACCGGAGGGAGCAGAGAAGCGACCGGACCCCTCAGACACCACAGGGCCAGGGCCAAGGTTATTTGCACATCTGAAGTCAAGGGAGAGGCCACAGAAAATGGGGCAAAACAGAGCTACTTCTAGAGCCAGATCTCAGAAATGTCCTCTTGGGGCAAACACAAGGCCCCACGGCCATGGTAAGGCACAAAGTTCTTCGTGGCACAACGATGAATTAAAATGAGGCATTGGTTTCTCTTGTATGAGAGATTGACTGCAGATCCCACTGCCTTTTGAGATTAGAGGACCATGAATATGATTTATAACTATACATCAGCCAAAAAACATAACCAAGGGCACCGCAACAGCCCGTGTTTTGCCCTTTAATGGACACACCACCACCTTTGGTGTGAGCGGGCGAGGCCAGCTGAGGGGAGCAGGGCCAGCCGGCAGACCCCACCGCTCTGAGGGAGAAGAGCGGTCTCTTGGGGCTCATCCTCAGGACGGGGAGGCCTGGCCTGCTCTAAGCCTGTTCCGCCTAACACTGCCCGGCCATAGGGATGCCTCCCGGGGCCTCGCACCGCCGCGAACGCCCGCCCGCGGCCCCGTCCCCTCAGCTCCAAGCGGCAGGAAAGGAGTGCGGACCCGCTCCTCAGGACCCGGCGGGGCGATCTGCCTTCTGACTGGCCGCAGGTGCTGCCTGTCACTGAGCTTCACCTTTCGCAACCAATGAGCGGGCAAAGAGCGGGGCGGAGGCGGGACTTGCAGGGGCTGGAGGTGATGAGTGTCCCTGGCCGGCGTCGCGCCGCAGGTAGGGTTGGGGGAGAGGCTGCATCGGGGGTGGCCTGAGGGGAGGCCGGGCTCGGCCCAGCTTCACTGCCGCTTTGCGCCCCCCGGGGCCGGGCCGTGAGGGGCTCGCCGGGGCCGGGCTGTGGGGGAGCCCAGTGGTCGGTGGGTGGGAGCGCTTCGATGGCGGCCTGGGAGGCCGGGCCGCTGGAGCCGTGTGGGGCTGGGTTGTGGGAGACCCCGCAGCGCCGAGCAGCGGCGGGAACTGAGGGGTGGCCGCCGGGGGAAGGCCCGCTCCTTGCTCCTGGCGTGGGTCCGGGGGTCCGAGTGGGTCATGGGGGGGTGTTGGGATGGCTGGAGCCCAGCCCCCGGGCGGGGAAGTGGTGGGCGAGGTGTTGCAGACCGCATAGGTTTGATCTCCTGGAGGGCTCCAGGTGAAGTTAAAGGCAAAGAGGGTATCGGGGGTGTGCCCGGGGAGAAGGGGCACGGGGTGGGTGGCTGCAGGGCCTTCTCGGCGGGGCTCATACCTGGGAGCTGCCGCCCTTGGCAGTCACGACCCCCGAGATCCTGACCCCACGACAGGGAGTGCTCCCTTTCCCCCCAGACCCTGACCCCACAGCAGTCCCCGCAACACCCTAACCCCATGGCTGTCCCACTCCTCCACAGTCGTTCCCAGTGCTGTGGGTTTTTTTCCAGGTTCTGATGATTTTAGACAGACACTTGGCTGATTGACTGGAAACAATAGCTTTAAGGCATGTGTGCAAGTGCCCCTTTGAACATACTCCGTCAGGCTTGGAAAGAACTACAGGTAAATTGCCCTTTGTGTGGCCCCTGGTGTTTTACAGTTCATGAGGAGTGGACTCTTGTCTAGGTGCCATTCCAAGGTTTTATTTTCTTGCTGGTAACCATGGTAGAATAGAACACATGTCTTCCCCTGCTTGTATTAAAAATGACAGTTATGAGTTGTTTGGATGATCTGTATTTAGTTGAGCAGGTTAAAACTAAATTCCAGATAGGAGCCGCATCGTTGAGGTAAGCGTTCAAACAAGTAGTCATCCAGAGCCACTTACAATGGATGCACTTACTGCAGCTCAGGTGGTAAGTCATACATTAACCAGCATTTGTGATGAAGAGCTAAAACCCTGATATGCAATAGTGTCTCCAAAGAGCAGAGCGTTGTGTGGGGAGGTTTCTGCTAGTGGGGGCACAAAGGGTTAAGAAATCTTGTGATAAGCTGATATAGCTAGAATGCATTTTGGTGAGTTTTGGCAGGACAGCTTGTTAGAAGTGGCTGGTGTTTTGCTTAGATAAAGAAGAGAGGAATGTGGTGTTTGTAATCCATAAAATAGAAGAAAAATTGGTTACCTTCATTTTTAGAGTGTTGACATAAGATAAAGCGAACGGTGATAGAATATTCCAGTGATGTAAATACTAATGGAATTACGTTAGGTAACAGAGTATAAGTACCTGGAGTTAGCTGTGGGATTAGGTGTGCCGTATGGAGCTCATTAATGAAGGTCTAAATTACCTTCCCTGGATAAAGCTGTGCTGAAGTGGCTTTTCAGAGTTGTCCCCAAGGTGGCACCATGGGGCCCGCTCTGCCTCTTGTCTCCACGGTTGTGTGATGCCCGTGTCGGTGCCAGCCTTGCTGAGACTGACTTTGCTTTTTGTGGCAAAGAAAAAGAACTCATATTTTTTTTGGATTCTTGCACACACATCTCTAGAAAAACTTTAGGCAGATGGAGCAAGAGACATATAACGAATTCACCAAGCTAGCAATTTGAAATAATTTTTAAAAGTTGAGATTTTGCTGAATTAGGGTTTTGATTTTGATCTTGGGGTAAAGGAGGTTTAGAAATCAGTAGATATTTCACCCATTGCCATAGTTTGCGGCTCATGAAAATACACTGATCCCTTCAGAAGTAAAATTTTGAGTATCAGAAGATGAATGAATGATTTAAGGTTTATTGTACAACGAGCAGTGAGGCCCCAGGGCACTCCTTTAGCTCCCTCTTGGTCCGTGGTTTTCCTGGTTCGGTGTCTTTTACTGGTCAAAACCATCAGCAACAAAATACCTGTTGCAAAGCTC
The DNA here is from genome assembly GCA_025769975.1 of Gallinago jamesoni. NCBI lineage: Eukaryota > Metazoa > Chordata > Aves > Charadriiformes > Scolopacidae > Gallinago > Gallinago jamesoni. The sequence goes on from JAOQGH010000013.1 coordinate 1,183,006, forward strand.
CACAACAGTAAGGGAGTGACAGGAGGTTTTGTGGAGTTGCAGAAGTGAAACTATAAGGAAGCCAGTGATTTTTGCAGGACTGTGGTGGTTTGGATGCATGGGTCTACATGTTGGAAGGTTTTATGATAGGAGGGTTTCTTGAGATCTGTGTAAAGTGTTTCCAGGAGTTTCTGACTGGCATCAGCCTTGATTCAGGGCTAAATTTCTACTTCCTGAGCAAAACAGGGGCAAGTGGGACAAAAAAAGAAAGCTCAAACTAACTTCTTCCTGCTGCCTTAAGCTGAAATCCTCTATCTTGGATGTGAATTTTTGTTTCCTCAGGCTTCCACGATGTTTGCCCATTGTACTCGGAAGGGTGCGAGCTCGGTGCTGCTGCTGGTGCTGCTGTGTTGCATCCTTCCTCCTGCGGCACAAGCTAGCAAGGTGAGCAAACAGCTTGAGACACAGGCACAGAAACAAAAATGGCAGAGAAGCAACCGTGTTTCTGTGGAAGTTTGCAAAGCTGAGGAGTGCTATAGCAGCTGTGTATTTATCATACGTAAAGCTGTGCATGTACGTGAAAGTGGCCTCTGCCCTGCCTTCTGCTGGGTTTTGGAATTTGCTTTTCAAAACTTGTTTGAAAAGTACCTGGTGTCTAGAGTAGAGGTGCTCGAGACATTGTAAAACTGTGAAGTTATTGATGTGAAAGAAGCAGTGCAGGAAGAAGAGACACAGTGTGAAGTCCCCTCTGTCTCTCTTAGAGAGTGTTTTGCCTTTTCCTACCCAGCAGAGCTGTACCTGCGTGTTCACTCACTAATTCTGCCACCTCTTGCTTTCACAGAGCTCGGAGGACATCCGCTGCAAGTGCATCTGTCCCCCGTACCGGAACATCAGCGGGCACATTTACAACAAGAATGTGTCTCAGAAAGACTGGTGAGTTGTGGGCTGGAGCCTGAGGGATAGGTCTATGGAAGCCAGTGCTCTGGAGTTTTCAGCTGGTCCTAAGGGAGCGATTCCCTGCCTCTGCATTTGCAGAGGAAGATGGTTTGGTAGGTGATGGTCGACCCAGGTGACCACCCAGGGGCATTTTTTGAACCAAGATTGAGGAATCTGGGAGGCATGATTTCTTAAGCTCTCAGCAGATGTAGGGTGTACCCTTGAGTCCCTTTCACCTCCACTGGATCCCTGCAGAAGGTGCTTGGACAGTCTGTCCCAGGAACTTTGAGCTTGCTGAGCCGTGAGGGGAACTCTTAAAACCAATAGGCATCATCAGGGAAAGCTGGGACACAGAAAAAGTCACCTCAGTGTCCTTCCACAGAGCATTGGTTTCACCTTGTCCTGTTGCTGATTTTGGTTTCTTTGTGTTGCAGCAACTGCCTGCATGTTGTGGAGCCGATGCCGGTGCCAGGGAATGATGTGGAAGCCTACTGCCTGCTGTGTGAGTGCAAATATGAGGAGCGCAGCACCACCACCATCAAGGTAACTGCAGTTCTGCTCTCTGTGCCTGGCTTCTCCTTGCCATGTCACGCCATCCCAGGTACTGCTGGACTGGAGGAAAGCCCAGAAAGGCAAAATAAAGTTATCACAGCTGGTACCCTGTGGTAGTGCCAGGGGCACCGTGTCCGAGTCAGGAAGGCTCCTGGCAGTGAGGCGCAGGCTGCACAGCAGCCCAGTCCTCTTAACTGAGGATGTGTGACAGTCCCCTGAGCAGGGACCCATCTCGCTGGTCTCCTTTCACATGCAGCACATGCCCTAAATTGGCACAGTGTGGAGAAGATCAGCACGGCTTGCGTGCGCAGACTTAACATCTCATCTGCCTTCCTGCAAGTGCAAGAGATTTCTTAGGGAGCAAAACTGGAATGAGGGAAGAGATCAAACATCGGAGGCAGCTGTGAAGGGAGCTTCCTGGCCTCTGTGATGCTTCTTATCTTCAATATTGATCCTTTTCTACTCTGCTGTCCTTAACTGCAGGTGATCATCATCATTTACTTGTCTGTGGTGGGGGCACTGCTGCTTTACATGGCTTTCCTCGTGGTGGTGGACCCTCTGATCCGGAAGCCGGATGCTTATACCCAGCCCCTGCACAATGAGGAGGAGAACGAGGTGAGACTGTGCTGCTGGGGTAACAGGGGAGACAGGGTGGTGGGATGGCAAGAGAGTGGCTGACGGGGAAAAGGTGACCTTGTCCTTGTCTCCTTTGGTCCAGCATGGGGCCAGCACTGTTGCTTTTTGGGCGCTTTCCACAGGTAAACATTTAAGCACGAATCCATTCAGATTGTGCTGAAGTTGGCTTCAGCAGCACAGCTCCTTGCAGACTCCTGGCAGTGGATTTCCAGGAGAGGTTTGGACTTAGAGCAATTCCTCTCCTGGGGACTTTTCATTTGGGGCCTGTGACTTTCCCCATGTGTGGTCCCTGAGTGCAGGCTTTCTGGAGTTGCGGGTGCTCTGAAAATGAGGTTCTTTGTCAGGACAACCCAAGCCTTGAATTGCTCCTAAAGTTGAGATGTCTCCCAGAGCTGAGCTGCCACCGTCTGTGTTCGGGCTGGACATGCCTTGATCTCTGTGACCGTTTCTTTCCCTTGCAGGATGCTCGCTCCTTGGCCGCAGCCCCCACCCTGTCGGGTGCTAGAGCCAACACGGTGCTGGAGAGGGTGGAGGGGGCCCAGCAGCGCTGGAAGCGCCAGGTGCAGGAGCAGAGGAAGACAGTTTTTGACCGCCACAAGATGCTGAGCTAGATCTTCGCTGAGCTCTGTGGCACCACCCCCTGTGAGACAGGGTAGCTCCGCTGGTCGAGACGGACAGCAGGTCATCCTTCAGGGCATTCGTGGTGTTTGACTGAAAGCTCTAACCCTCTCTGATTTACTGACTTCATAGAGAGAAGCAGACCAAAATGCTTGCCTCTGGTTTTGTCCCCTTGCCCTTTACCTCTCAGCCCGGAGGCTCCTTACCCCTTGCCCAGCTGAGATCTGCACTGGTCGTCAGCCCCGTGGCTGCATGTGGATGGTGGGTGGGATGCGGGGATTCCCGGGCTGCCTCAGGCCAGGGCTGCAGCTCAGTGGGACCCTGCGGCCACCACTTGTTGGGACTGAAGTCTCCATCAGCCCACCCCCTGCAGGGTCTCAGTACGGAGTGGTGGAAGTTGGCTGAATCTTCCTGGGATAAAAATAATGTGATAATTGTTATGTGGGACAGATTACGTGGCGCTCCTCCAGGATGAAGAAGCCTCCTCCTCCTCCTCCAGTTTGCAGTGGTAGTTGTTTGGGTGCCGTAGCGCTGAGGCAGGTGCATCGCATGGGAAGGAGGAGGGGGCTCCCTCCCAGTGCTCAGCTGCTGCCCGCACTTACCCTGGTGTAAACTGGGCGGGTTCCCAGTCTGCGCTCAGCAGGCTCTGTCCAGGTTTACACCAGCATTGCTGAGACTGCAGCTTGTTTCCACACAGGTGAGCATCACAGAACTGGTCAGTGCATTCACAAATAAGAGACCAACAGGTAAAAGGTTGATTGACATTTATAGCCTTTCCTGCTTTAGCAGTGAATAAAAACATCCTGGGGAGAAAGCTTTCCGTTTGTACCCGTGTTCTTAACCCCTGGTGATCAGGGGCACATGTGTCTGAGAGAAGCAGGGCAGAGGCTCTGCTGGAGCACTGCAGACACTCCTCTGGGCCCAAGGGCGCTGGAAAGGGGTCACTTGTGCTACTTGGAACACTCTGAGAGCTCTGACTGTGCTCGGGCTGTGGGGAGGACCCTGGAGTGACTCTGCAATGTGTATATGGATCCCGCTGAGAACACCGATTGTATCAGGAGGGTGCTGGAGTTTATCCTGTAGCATCTCTGTATTAAATGCAGACAAAGATACGTTACATGGATGGCTTTTTTTTCAGGGAAAAGTCCCGTCGTGCCAGGTCTGGGGCTCCCAGGGCTGAGTGCTTGCTCTCCAGACTAGGAGATCGAATGCCCCCTCAGCAAGTTTGCTGATGATGCCAGGCTGTGCGGCGCGGTGACACGCTGGAGGGAAGGGGTGCCATCCAGAGGGACCTGGACAGGATGGAGAGGTGGCCCCATGCCAACCTTATGAGGTTCAACCAGGCCAACCGCACATGGGTCAGGGCAGCCTCAGCACACATCCAGGCTGGGTGGAGAATGGCTGGAGAACAGCCCTGAGGAGAAGGACCTGGGGGTGTTGGTGGATGAGATGCCCTGGCGAGGGACACTGGTAGCCCAGAAAGCCCCACACACCCTGGGCTGCATCTCCATCAGCAGGGTGAGGAGGGGGATTATGCCCCTCTGCTCTGGGGAGAAGCCCCCAAGTGCTGCCTCCAGCTCTGGGGCCACCAACAGCAGAAGGATATGAAGCTGTTGGAGTGGGGCCAGAGGAGGCCACAAAGATGCTGGGAGGGCTGGAGCCCCTCTGCTGGGAGGGGGGGCTGAGAGAGTTGGGGGGGTTCAGCCTGGAGAAGAGA
>JAOQGH010000013.1:1197391-1233367 GCA_025769975.1 Gallinago jamesoni
TTCCCTGGAGACATTCAAGGGGAGGCTGGAGGAGGCCCTGGGCAACCTGGTCTAGTTGGGGGTGTCCCTGTGACTGCGGGGAGGTCAGACTAGATGGCCTTTGGAGGTCACTTCCAGCCTGGACCATTCCATGACTCTATGATTGTATGAGTGACGTCCTATGGGAAAAAGTGATGATCTTACAATAAATGGCACCTGGTCCTGCCCAGAGCCCTGGCAGGGAGTGCACAGCCCAGTTGTGCCACAGCCTCACACCTCTGGAGAACATGAAAAAGGATCTTTTTTGGCAAGCAGCCTTCAAGAGAGGTTGGGCCGGGGGTGCAGGGGGTGGAATCCCCCCGTGTTTGGGGCTGAAGTTGGGCCAGGAGTCACTCACATCACTGAGGAAACTTCAACGTGGGGTTCCCGTGCTCTGAGTAAGGTGGGGAGGGGAAAACACAGTGTCCTGCAAGTGGAACCCGACTTCCACAGCATCCCTGCACCCCACCGGCCTCCCCATGGGGACCACAACAGGTCCCCAACCCTGGCCAGCACCACGTGGCTCCGTCACTCCAGTCATCGCAGGGGTTTGCTACTTGCAAAGGAAAAGACTGAAATTGTTCTTCTGCGTTTCATATGTTTGAGCCTTGTGAAACAGCTCAGGCTGCAGGGTGTGCCCAGACCCTCAGTATTTAGACTAGACATGAGGAAGGACTTCTTTGGTGTGAAGGTGGTGAGAGCCTGGCCCAGGTTGCCCAGAGAAGCTGTGGCTGCCCCATCCCTGGAGGGATTTCAAGGGTAGGTTGTAGTGGGCTTGGAGCAACCTGGTCTGGTGGAAAGTGTCCCTGCCCAGGGTAGGAGGGTTGGAACAAGATGATCTATAAGGTCCTTTCCAACTCCAACCATTCTGTGATTCTATGATTCTGTGGCTTCCGGCAGTGGTGGGCACGCTGGTGGGAAATGCGCCCAGGTGAAGGCACTCCTCCAGTTGGTGAGAGAGCTCCAGGAGGGGGGGAGCAGGGTGAGGAGTATCACACGGGACAAGAGAGAGAGAGACCACTGGAATCGCACCCATCCTTCCCTGGGACAGGCCCAACAGGATCCTCCCATGACATGGAAGATCTCCATCCTCTCTCTGCCTGGCTGGACATGGGGACTTAAAGGACAGTGGGCAATGGTGACAAGTTCCGGCCTGGCGCAGCTAGCATGTCTCCATCCCTGGTCCCCTCACCTCATGGGCAGGAGGCTCTGCAAGTGGAACCAAACGACGGTGAGGAGGATGGTTCATCCAGCTCGGAGGTGTTGCCAAGTTCAAGTTGGCCAATGCCCTGTGTTAACACCACTTCCCTAAAGAAATAAAGATGGGCTGTTGTCATAGGAGACTGGACCCACTCCGTAGGGAAGTCACTGCCTCCCTGAGGCCTGGGTTAAAGACACAAAGAGAAACCTTCCTTCCCCGGGACCACCCTCGGATCACTCTCCGTTACTGATTTTTCAGGCAGGCAGCAATCAAGCTGCAATGAGAAGTCAAGAGGGTGACCAAGAGAGACTTCAGGGCTTTGGGACAACTGGTTGAGGGAACGGGAGCACAAGTTGTGTTCTCCTCTGTCCTTGCAGGGAATGATGAGGGAAGAAACGGGAAGACCCATCAGATCAGCACCTGGCTCCAAGCCTGTGTCACCAGCAGAACTTTGGGCTGCTGGTGACAGACGGTGTATGCCTGTCTCCAAGGGACGGGATCTTTGTGCAGGAGTTGACAGGGCTCATTGAAAGAGCTTTAAACCAGATTTGAAGGGGTAAAACCAGACTGGATAGAGACAGGCATCTCTAGCATTCCAATGTTTGACAGACAGTGTGTTGTCCTTCAGTCTGCCATCCCAGTGGAGGCAGGAGACGGAGATCCATGCAACAGTAAAGACGCAAGGGTTATTGATGTGTTAGAACCCACAAAAGTGCCTGAGAATGGTCGGGTAGGAATTAGGTCACGGGATCGATAGCCAAACTGAAGTGCATCTACATCAACGTGGATGGGCAACAGGCAGGAAGAGCTGGAAGCCATTGTGCAGCTGGAAAACCATGACATATTTGCCATCATAGAAACAAGGTGGGATGACTCTCATGATTGGAGTGATGCAAGGGATGGCTAGAAACTCTTCAGAAGGGATAGGTAAGGAAGAAGAGGCAGTGGAGTGGACCTGGGTGTTAGGGGGGATTTGATTGTCTATAGATTTAACGATGGTGACGATGGGGTTGAATGTTTATGGGTGAGAACCAGGGGGAAGGCCAACAAGGCAGATATCATGGTGAGAGTCTGTTAGAGACCACCCAACCAGGATGAAAAGGCAGATGAAACATTCTATAAGCAGCTGGGAGAATTCTCATGATCACTCTGCTCTGTCCTCGGGGGGACTTCAACTTACCAGACATCTGCTGGAAACACAATAGCGGACAGGAAACTGTCAGGGGGTTCCTGGCACGTGTTGAGGAGAACTTCCTGACACAGCTGGTGATGGAGCCAACTAGGGAAGGAGCCCTGCTGGATCTGCTGTTTGTGAGCAAAGAAGGACTTGTGGGGGGTGCGATGGTTGGAGGCTACATTGGGCAGAGCGATCACAAATGATAGAGTTTGCAGTTCTTGGAGAAGGAGGGAAGTCAGCAGAACCACCACCTTGGACCTCTGGAGGGCAGACTTTGGCCTGCTCAGGAGCCTGGCTGTCAAAGTCCCTTGGGAGGCAGTCCCGAAGGGCAAAGGAGTCCAGGAAGGTTGGACATTGATCAAGTGGGAAATCCTAAAGGCTCAGGAGCGGGCTGTCCCCACGTGCTTGGTCGTGCAGCTGGCAGGGAAGATTGGTTCAGCTGAACAGAGAGCTTTGGGTGGAAAAAAATAAGAGAGTTTACGACCTTTGGGAGAAGGGACAGGCCACTCAGGAGGACTAGAAGGATGTTGTGACACAGGGAGAAAATTAGAAGGGGCAAAGCCCAACTAGAACTTAATCTGGCTACTGCTGCAAAAGACGATGAAAAATGTAACAAAAGGAGGGTTAAGGAGAATCTCCATCCTTTACTGGGGGGGGGGGGGGGGGAAACAGAGTGACCAAGGCTTAATGGTCACTTAATGCCTTCGTTCCCTCAGTCTTTAATAATAGAATCGGGGTACCCAATCAACTGAGTTGTTCTTGGGGTACCCAGCCCCCTGAGCCAGAAGACGGGTGGGAGCAGAATAAAGCTCCCATAACCCAAGGGGAAGTGGTGAGAGACCTGCTACAGCACTGAGACACACATCAGTCTATGGGGCCAGAGGGGACGCACCCAAAGGTACCGAGGGAGCCGGTGGAAGTTCTCACCAAGCCACTTGCCATCATTCATCAGCACTCCTGGCTCACCAGGGAGGTCCCAGGTGACTGGAGGATAGCAAACATGATGCCCACCTACAAGAACAGGCCAGAAGGAGAATCTGGGAAACTCCAGGTCTGTCAGTCTGATCTCAGTGCCAGGGAAGGTTATGGAGGAGGTCATCTTGAGTGTCATCACGTGGCACATAGAGGACAACCAGGCAATCAGCCTGGGTTCATGAAAGGCAGACCTGACCAACCTGATCTTCAATGACAAAGTGACCTGCCTGGTGGACGAGGGAAAGGCTGCGATTGTTGTTTACCTGGAATTCAGCAAATCCTTTGACACTTTTTCCCACAGCGTCCTCCAGGAGAAACTGGCTGCCCATGGCTTGGACAGGAATGCTCTTCGTTGGGTGAAAAACTGGTTGAAGGCCAGGACCAAAGAGTGGTGGTGAATGGAGTTAAATCCAGTCGGTGGCTGGTCACAAGTGGTATCTCCCAGGGCTCAGTATTTGGGCTGGTTTCTGTTTAATATCAATGATATGAATGAAGGGATTGAGTGCAATCTGTTCACAGATGACACCAAGTTGGGGAGGACTGTTGATCTGCTGGATGGTAGGAAGGTTCTACAGAGGGATCTGGACAGGTTGGAGCGATGGGCTGAGACCAATGATCTGAAGTTCAACAAAGTCAAGTGCTAAGTCCTGGACCTGGGTCACAACCACCCCATGGATGCTCCAGGCTGGGGGAAAAAGACCCATGGGTGTTGGTTGACAGCTGGCTGAATATAAATCAGCAGTGTGCCCAGGTGACCAAGAAGCCACCAGCATCATGGTCTGTATCAGCAACAGTGTGGCCAGCAGGACTCAGGAGGTTATCGTCCCCCTGTACTGGGCACTGGTGAGGACCCATCTCAAGTGCTGGATCCAGTTCTGGGCCTCTCACTCCATGAAAGACCTTGAGGGGCTGGACCGGGTGCAGAGAAGGGCAATGAAGCTGGTGAGGGGTCTGGAGCACAAGTCTTGTGAGGAGCAGCTGAGGGAGCTGGGGGTGTTCAGCCTGGAGGAGGCTGAGGGGAGACCTTCTCGCTCTCTCCAATTCCCTGAAAGGAGGGTGTAGCCGGGGGAGGGGGGGGTGGGGTGGGTCTCTTCTCCCAAGGAACAGGCCATGGGACAAGAGGAAATGGCCTCAAGTTGCGCCAGGGGAGGTTTAGGATGGATATTGGGAACAATAATATCCTACAGGCTGCAGCCAGACTCCATCCTGCTCTGTCCCATCCTGCTGCCACCCAGCCCTGAGCTGGGAACCCAACGTCTCTGCCCTCACCCTCCACCTCCATATCCCCTGCCCAGCACAACACAGGCAGACAGCGCTGCTATCATCCTATAAAACAGAGGGATTTTCAGGGTACGTGGTGGAAAATACCTTGAAAAACACTCTTCAAAGTGCCTTGGGTTCTGCAGAAAACAGGCTCTGATCAACACCGAGGGAGGAGAGTTTACACCAGCCCAGAGAGAATCCCCATGCAAGACAACAGACAACTGAAAGCTGAGGGTGTTTCAGATACTAAAATGCAGTGGAGAAACTCCACCACGTGGCGAGTGAGGACTCCTCACCTATTTCAGTGTATTTAACTCCACGGCAAAGAGAAGATCGTATCACCCCTTGCACTGGAGCAGGTCCCTCTGGGTTCAAGGCACAGCACCCACACAAGTGCAGGGCCCATAGCCTCACGCAGCTCCAACATGCTGCCTGTCCTCTCCCGCACCACAAAGGCACCACCATCACGGGAAGCAGCCTCACTGTCACAGTTAGGGCACGTTTTCCTTGCCCTGTATCTCTACTCCAACCAATCTAGTTTCAAAATTTGCCTGTTGGCATCAGCAGTGGTGAAAAGGGGAACTGGGAGGCAGGAGTCTTCCCAAATACATTTGTTTGACATCAACGTCACAGAGCCTCTAATGCAGATCCATGTTTGGGATCGTTTGGACCATCATCACCATCGTCCTTGGTGACAATTTACAGAGCGGCGGAGGCACCTGCAAGAAACTCCTCACAGGGGGACGGTGAGGTTCAGACTGAGATGGCAGAACTCCCTCTCCTTCCTGGAGCTTCACTAAACATTAGACATGGAAAAGTTTTGTTACTTGTGACATGATCTGATGTGAAACAGGACTGAGGAACTAATCAACAGGTGGTAAAACCCAGCCCAGAGTGACTATTTCCAGTTGCTCACCCGCACTCCAGGCCCTGCTCTGCTGCCACCTCTCCTCCACTGCAAGATCTTCACCCGCTGAATTCAATCTCCAGCCCAACTCATCCTGGACACGACAGACCGGCCCAGCCTCTCTCCTCCTCAATCAATCCAGGGCCACAAATTCTAGGGCTGCTTCTTCCTCACAGAAATTAATTTTAGTGAGGAACCAGATCACCGGTTGCTTCTGGGCTTCCCCATGTCACCAGGCCAGCGCTGCTCCCCTGCTCTTGGAAGAGACAGAGTCCTTCATCACTGCTTCAGTTAGTTTAGTTTATTCCCTCCATTTCCTCTCCCTCCATTTATCTTCTCTAAAAAGCATCTTCTGTTTTTAAAGGTTTAGATCTTCTTTTCAAAGAGGAAACGTCAGTGAGAGAACTTGGGAGGATCTTTACATTCAAGAAAGACTTTTGCCTTACAAATCCTCTTTGAAATAATTCCTTTGTTTGATCCTTTATGCTTTTTTCTTTCCTTAAACTCCTATCTGTTTGGACTGTGAATGAGCATTATTGTTGGCCACTGCTGCTCAGACACTGACACATCACACTGAATGCAATCCCACTGCAGTAAAACAAACATGGATTAGTTTTTCTTTTTTAAAATTGTTTCTGGTCATACTAAAGCTGGAAAACAAAGCCTCCTGCTTCTTGCCGAACAGAAAACAGGACCGCTTCCATTAGCACCAAAAGGATTTTAAATGAACAGTTCCAAGGAGCTCCTTTCAAATCATAAAACATGAATTTTACATAAAAGTGTGTTTACAAATAGTTTCTGTTTTACACTCAGCTCTGCCCATCACTGACCAGAAGTTATATACATACAGACTAGCCCAGTAGCTTCAACCACTTGCAAGGAGACTGCAGAATTTATTTAAGAAATAAAAATAGGATTTCCTGGCTCCTAGAAATTCTCTTCAGCCTGTCAGATTCAGTCACCTGCCGGCCCCTGCGGCCTCGGGAGGGCACTAAGCTTTGGGAGAGAAGGGGTACTGGGGGTGCCACCAATCCAGGAGTCGCACGCTGTGCACCGGGTCTAGCACCACCTGCACTCCCTGCTCCAGCCGAGGCTTCTTCCCATTGCGAACTGGGGCATCCTGGAACACCAGGCGCACGCGATGATGCCTCATGTCCGTGCTCACGTTAATGGTGAACTGCAAGAAAAGAGACCAGAAGGGGTTTCAGAAAATCAAAGTGATGAATAAAGAGTTCTCAAGAGTTCACTTTTAGATTTTGGTTTCTAAATTCCTCTAAATTTGAATCTACAGCACTGGATTCAAACCAGTTCTCTCTAACTGGCAACCCCAAATAATACTGCCAGAAGTGAACCTGAAAACAAATGGTTGACAGAAGAAGTCTACACCTTGCTGCCCTACTCTTACATGAGGCCAGACTGAAGCTCTCTTGGACACAGGTCACCTCTGAAACGCTGACTGACACGTACAGCTGACGTGCTGCCCCACACTTTGCCACTGCTCTTGCCTAAGCACACCCGGCTCTGCCGCTCTCTGGAGCAGAGTCTGCAGAATTTGGTTCAAAAGCTACTCCTTCTCCCAGCAATCACCAGTCAGGGACCATATACACATTGAAAGAGTTTACTCTCATAGGTTTTTGCTCTCAGAATTTACTGTAAGGTAAGGAGATACTTACTTGAGGAGGGAAACCTCCTCTTCTCCTGCATCCCCACCTCTTGTAACCTGCTGGAGTACAGACACCTACTCTGCCCCAGATGCTGCACAACCACAGCTCCCTGAAGTTTTTCTACATCATCTGTATTTGTGCACCCAATAGGGAAGACCTGATGGAAACATTGATCTGAGGAGATCCTCAGCATTTCCTCTGATCATTAACCTTAAAATTCCCGGAATTGGTTGAGGCAGAGTGATTTACACACCACCAGAGTGGTGTCCTCTTCACCTCCCCACAGAAACCGCACACACACTCTTTGCCTTGCGCATTTCTCAAGCTCTCACCAAGGTAAACGTCATGCCCATGACTATTGGCACGAATATGAAGTTGAAGGTGGTGATCTGCAGTAGACAGCAATCCTGATCCGGATTTGTATGCACTTCTTCATACTGAATCGGTGGCTGAAGAACTTTGCAACACTTGCTCTTGAATCTGGGAGACTTGAAAGAAAGAGAGACCTATTCAGTTAAGCGAGAACCCATGATGGGAGTTTGGCTGCTCCTCCCCAGTGCCAAGCAGGAGGTTCTCACCCCATAACCACATGTTTGGGCAGTGTTACATGAACAACAAAAAGCCATCACTCAGGACAGGTGATTTGCAGGATTTCCTCTTTTTTAGAGGGGAAAGCTACAGAATTCCCCAGGCTGCCCAAAACTACATGCTTCTCCTAAGACCCATTACGGGAGATTTTCACTGGCAGTGTGGGCTTTCTTCGCTTCCCTGGGGAATCCTTCCAATGGTAAAACAAGTTCTTTCAGATTTTGGACCACATTTTGACTGCTACAAGATAACAGACTATTTGACTGTAATCAGTAGCCATGACCCAAATATTAGATTACAGTAACAAATGATCCACATATTACAGTGGAGAAAGGAAACCAGATGAGGAAATAAAAATGTAGGATTCTAAACATCTTGGTAATACAGGCTGAAAACTGAGTGCAATTTCAGAATGTGCTTTGGTTTATCATGGGAGTCAGAGTTTCCATTTAATATCTGAACTCAACTTTTTTTCTTTTCTACTACCCAGAACAATCATCACTGCTTCAAAAAGAGTCACTGCCGTTCTTGTTCTTCTTTCATACCTGCTTTTTGAACTTGAAGTTGAATTCCCACATTGCTTCTTGCCTGTTCCCTTCAATCTTTTTGCACCAGAAAAGCAGACACTGAGGTGGAGAAAAAAAAAAGAAACACAAAATTATGAAACCCTTAAAGGCACAACTTGAAATAAGTTTTAGTAGAGCATAAAGGCTTCCAATTACAAACACAATTACACAGGAGCAGTTAGGAACCATTTATTCAAATCATGTTCAAAGAACACACTCAGCACTTAGGTCTCCCAGTGTCAAGTTGGTCAACTCATCATGCAACTGGATGATACAACTCGTAGCCACTGACGTGCTAAACAGACAAATCCCGCTGTGTAATTTGTGCCTTTCGTAAGGCAGAAATGAGCGGTCCAGATTCACCTGCTCCCACCCACCCACCTAGAACTCCAAACTGGACTCCAAACAAGACTAGAGTGAGTAACAACTAAAATCAGAATAAAGATCAAGGAGAGAATCCAGAGGGAAATGCAAAGACCATTATACGAGGTGTCAGCTGAGGAAGTTCCTAAGTTCCTAAGACACTTTGGTGTCAAAAGAAGACCTTGACATCACTAGGCACTGACTGTTGTACTTCAGAGCACAAAAACACTGCCAGGATAGCACAGCCTGATCAACCTACTGCCTCTTTTTAAAAGATAACGAGAACAGGCCCTACAGTATCAGAGATAACCAGCACCAGCACTGCCCTCCCACACAGACACACACCAGCAGTCCTCCAACTTCATCCCCATAGTACAGGGCCCATCCCAGCATGCAGAACTCGTTCTAGCAGGAGTCCCAGCAGAACTCCCGTATTAAACTGAGTAGTAAATCTCCTGCCTACCAGCGAGTGGAAGCAGCTACCCTTCAACAGCCAGGAAAAGAATGTGCAAGTCAGTCTCGCCATCACTAAGTGTTTCTACACCACAGCTGCCAGCCCACCAGGGCTGGTCTTATCTTCTAGCAGTGTCAGCAGCAAAAGGAATAGCAATATGGGTAAGGATGACAATTCCTCGAGACCCATAGAGTCTCTCCCACACCAAGAGAAGGCCTGACTGGGCTGCGGGGTGAAGCACACATTTAATTTCATTCCAGAACAGTGTGACCCCAACTAAACAAAGCCAGAGCCAGCCTCCACCATGGGCGCTCTGAAATTAGAGACTATAGGTTATACGAGACCTTCAACTCTGAGTCATGTCCTTAAGGGATCTTTATCTCAACAATCGAGGTGAACACCAAAGCAATGTGGAGTCAAGCTCAGAAACATGCACCAAGTAACCTCCACCCTGCAGGAGGTGGCCCTCAATTCTTTCCAATAAAAAAGTTCTCCAGATCTTTTTTAACTCAGGTGAGCAGCAGATGCTGCTGTGTTTAACTCCAGCATCGCTGGCATTTGTAGTTCACCTGCAGAGACAGCCTGGTCTACCAACTTGTTTGGTCATGGCAAGTAGCGAAGCACAAAACGGTCAGTACCTCCTAAGGGGCAGAGGATGTCGTCCACGGGTCAGCCGTCCTGCCCTTCAGACGCGCTGTACGGCCTGCCGCTCCACCAAAAATAATGGGGGTGTCTTTAAAGGGCAAACACTTCTGCTGACACCATAACGGCTCCAGTGTCCCACACAAGCTAGGCTAGGGAAAGAAAAAAGGAAATTAAAGAGGAAAAGCTAGATTTGATAACACCCGGGTCTGGGGTATCCTCTTGCCACATGCAGTTTATGTAGGCATTTGCCATTAGTTTCAATGACCCGTAAAGGTATAATCAAGCCCATGAAAGCAAGAAAACACGGGAGGCAATGTCAGATCCTCCTCCGGACCCACTGTGCCGAGGCATTTCAGTGCACAGAAACACAGCTGGAGCTCAGAGTCTCGCAATGCAGAAGGTACAGCAAGATCAGACTCAGGATGGCTCATTTATGCTCCAAGGGGTTAGGTCAAACCTCTATTGTTCTAACAAAGCCTCGTCGCCATTTAATTTCCTTTTTTAAAAACTGCATAATAAAAAACTGCACTTCAGGAATCTTCCTTGAACCGTTAGTACAGTAGAAGCACTAGCAGTGGGCACCAAAGCCGTTATGATGTCAACACGAATGCTTCCAAAATGCCTGCCAGCATCACCTCCAGGTTTCCAGCTGTGAACAGCCCCGCTACCAGATCTGAGCAGTGGTAGGAAGTTAGACTCAGATGGACTAAGGTTAACTTGAAATTTCCTAGAAATGTTTTGCTTTTTATTTTTTAAGAAAGATGATACCCAAACAGGGCATTTGGGAAGAGAATGGTGAGCTCTGGATGCAGAGATAAGATGACACACAGCACTGTGTGCTCTTCTCCTGCTCTGCAGCACCACCTGCTTGTGTTACTGCTGGATGCTCCCTAAGCCATCTGACATTTTTCTCCAGTATCCACAGAGGGAGAAGAAGGAAGATAGGAGTGATGTCACACAAGGTGAGATTATTCTATTCTGCATGGAAAAGAAAGTACAACTGTTGAACCAAAACCACTTCTGTTTGGCTCCAAAAACCTCACTCAACGGGTTTTTGACTTTGGATTTGGAGGGTGAAGAATTCACACTGTTGCTTAAGCTGCTCACAGGAGTATCAGCCAGTTGCAAGTTAAAACCAAACAAGAGACACAAAGGCATTTCAGAGTTAATGGTAAACAGCAATTAAAGAGAAATGGATATGCAAGTGCTCCAAGCTGGGATAGCAAAGGGAATTGCCTGCCCACACCAGAGTCAAACCCTTCTCAGCCCAACACAACCGCAGCCCCAGGCCCAAAGCAGACAATGGCTCTGCACATGTGCCATGCTCACGACTGCACCACCCTCTGCCCTCCCTCGCCCAGACACCAGAGACGATGGATGACCTACAGGAACGCAGTGTGACATGATTCCCTTTCAGAGGCTATCAGTGTCACTGCTGATCTCTCCAGATGCCTGCTATGGAGAAAAGATGTATTCTGGCAGACAGGATGAGAATAAAGCAGAAGATAAAAAAAGCTAATCCTCCTGCTACCTCCTTTCAGCAACTAATTTGCAACAGAGGAGGAGAGAGACACAAATATCCCTACCAGTTCCAACATCCAGTGAAGCAAGTGCCTTTTTAGTGATTACAAAGCTGTTGTGGTAGGACTTGGGCAGAAGTTACTCAGAAGAGTAACTAGAATCCTCTGCAGTAGCAGCTGTACGGATACAAGTAACTAGCATCCTTTTAAAAATCACTCTTCAGAGTTAGTAACCATCCTACACCCAAGCGTCACTTGCGACCACCTAAACATTATCTATTTTTCTACTAGAAAGAGAATAAAAAACTAGAAAGAGCAACTTTTCAGAAATATCCAATTTCCTTAGTGATTTCACTTACTCTGGAATTTTTTAAAGTGCTGGGAGTACTGTCTGGAATAGCTGGATTCCTGGAGACTCGAGATGCGAAGGGCTCGTACATGTGGTAGAGCGACCGGATGACACACGCACGGAGACAGTGCAGCTTCTCCATGGACTCCGGCCGCAAGCGCAGAGGCAGGTACGCGTCCAGGCTATAGTGCCTGAAAAGCCAAAGACAAACCCAACACATGCTGAAGGGTCAGAACGCCAGAGATGCGAGGAGAGGGCTATGAAAAGATCAACGTTGAGAGAAAACCGAGCACTGATTGATCAGAGGACTCTTGTCAACTCTGAGAGCTTCAAAAGGTTTGTACTGCTGAAGTCTTAAAGACTTTACCCGCATCAGCCAGGTTTCCAGCACACACGTAAGGAAAACATGCTACAATTCCTCACTAACTCCTCACAGAGTTTGCCCCACAGAGAGACCCGATGGTGTTTTAGCTACAGGATGCACAAAGCCCTGCAGATTCCTGCAGGTTCTCGAGGACTCGCTTTAGCTGACCCCCACCGTGTGCCTGCAGAGGGCTGCTGCACAGGCCGAGTGCCCACAATGACAATCACGGGTCATTCTTTGAGCAAATGCCAAAAGAGCCTTTGCTGGAGAACTTCACGCTAAAAACCAGATGTGAGGATGACCATGGCTGCTGTCTGCTCTGTGCTCCTGTTGCTTGTGCCTCCTGGGCTACAGATAGAGAAATTTAAAGAAAATGTTCTGTCCTGAAGGAGAATGCAAATGACATGCTCCAGGACACGAGGATTTGTTTCAACTTTTCACCAGCAGTTTGCTCTACTCTTACTTTATTTCAAACTTACTTCTGGCACTGCAACAGCTCCAAAACGCCACCTGAGAGAAACTACTCTCAGGTCACAGGAAGGTGGCCATCATCAAAGCTTGAGGCAGGGCAAGTTTCTATCAGTGATGTTTGCCTGTCTCTCAGTAAGGAAATGGCACTGACCCTACCGTAAGCGCTTTGAGTGCTTTACACACAAAGCACACTGTTACAGACAGGAGCGCGCAGGCTACGGCAAGCAGAAAAGCACACAATAATTTGAGATTTTATATGGAGCATACAGGAATATGTCACACAGATCCATTTCCAGATCCTAAGCAGACGCAACAGACCACAACCGCTTGACAAATGAGGCCTGTGTCACCATCTCAATATGCAAACATCATAGGACCCTGGGCTACAGGGAATTATTCCCTTATTTAAAGCTCTTCAGAGAGATGGTCATTGCTGAAACCTCCTACAAATAGTATTAAAAATTCCCCTAAGGTCTCACCTTCTATAGAGCCTGGTCCAGAAGGCGGCAGTGCAAGTAACGGTCCAGGCTTTCTTGCAAATCAAAGAAAACCGGACAATGTCTTCAGGGCGAATGTAGGAAGCCAACAACAGCCAGATATCAATGGGGTATTCTTCTCCGCCACCCCCGTCAGGATCTTCTAAATGCAATGAAGGAATGTTAGTGTAGCAAATAACCTCTTTATCAAGGGACATCTAGAGGCAAGTGCTTTACTGCTGAGGTAGCTGTAATATGTACATACATACGGGCAGCTAAACAAACCCTAGTTAATACAATTTCATTACTGCCGGTTTTCAGCAGCACGCGCTTGCCCACCCGCCCAACCATGACATCTCCCCTTTCCTGGACACATGCCATCATTTATCTCGGCTGCACTGCCTGCACAAGTGCAAAGTGGCAGATTCAAAGAATAATTCAGGCTGAAAGGGTTCTCTGGAGGTCTCTAGGTCAAACAGCCCTCCTCAAAGCAGGCTGAATTATATCATTTTCTTGGGGGATCTTGTCCAACCCCACAGCCTTTCTGGACCCTGTTTCCATGCTTGACCCTTTCACAGCAGAAAAATAACACTTAAGTGGAGGAATAAAAATTGGATGGCAACTTTATGTAAACGAGGGCAAAGCTCATGCGTTTTTATCAAAACCACTCATTTAAAAGGTCATCAAAAAATGCTTTCCATTAGAAGTCCCTGAACATTAAGACACTGCCAAGCCCATCAATTCTTTGTTCTAACGGTCACAATATTTTTGTAGGAGCTCTGCTAAGGTGGGCAAGCAATTCTCTTCTGCGACTGGCTGATCAGCTGCTTTTTTTAAACCTGTAATTTCATTAAAGCTTCCTGGATGGGAAATATTTAATGCAAATCACATGAACAGAATGGCCTGTTCTTCCCTTCAGAGGTGTCAGAACCGTTCAACCAGAACTGAAGGCTCAGAAACTCCTTTTATTCCTGTGGTGTTTTTAAGATACCACCACACATTTTTCCACAGGCATTGCTCCAACTTTAGGAGAAAAATACTTTTAAAGAACATAAATAGCTAAACAATACCGAGCATTAGGAACATACAGAAAAAGAGAAAGAAACCATACAGCTTGTACAGTGGTGAGAGAAAAAAACCTGCCATGAGGTCTGTGAACAAGTGGCACAAAGGAGGTCTTTAAGAACTTGAGGGTGCTGGATCTAATCCTGAGACAGCAGGTTAATAACAAAGGACAGCACTTTATTCTCATGTGCTAATTACATAGAATCACAGAATTGTCAGAGTTGAAAGGGACCTCTAGAGATCATCCAGTCCGATTCCCTTGCCAAAGCAGGGTTGCCCAGAGCACATGACTCAGGATGGCATCCAGGTGGAGCTTGAAGATCTCCAGAGAAGGGAGATCCTTCCCTCCCTGGGCAGCCTGTTCCAGGGCTCTGCCACCCCCAATGGAAAGAAGTTTTTGCTCATATTTGAATGGAACTTTCTATGTTCCAGCTTATGCCTGTTGCCCCTCGTCCTGTCACTGGGAACCGCTGAAAAGAGTCTGGCTCCATCCTCCTTCAATCCACCCTTTAGATACTTGACAGCATTAATAACATCTCCCCTCAGCCTTCTTTTCTCCAGGCCAGAGTCCCATCTCTGTCAGAGCTGGGAGAGCAATTATTCCAGGAGCTCAGACTAATTGCTACATTCCTGGCCAAGGAGAGCCCTGGATGTGATCACTTCCCTGCACCACTCCAGATTTATGGCAGGCACACCCACAATGGGCTCTAACATCCACTTTGCTGCTTCAACTCTGGCTCAAGAAACCACCAAACTTCACAACTACTGAACCTCAGAGTGCAGCCAGAAGCACTGTTGGGCTATCACCATTTTTTCTTCCCTACGCATGTAGCAGAAATAAGTAAGACAAGCTTGTGGTAGAACAGAATACTGTCTTTCCAGACTTATAACTCCCATAAGTGTAGCCACTCAGATACTCTGATTTTCCCAGAATTCTGAAGGACGTCTAAGTAAGAGCTTAAATTCCTCTCCCAGAGGAGTGCTGTGCACCTACAGGCTGGGGTGGATGTTGATGTGTTACATAAATTAGTATCAGCATTAATAAAGTTTTTCTTAAGCTCAGGAAACCAAGTTAAAATTCATTTCTCAACCTAAAAGCAACCTGTTATTAGAAACTCCTGCAGGATTCCACAGTGCAGCAGAACCGTTGGTTGCTTACACTGTGTGGCAAATTGCTTTCTATAGAGTTGCACAAAGTGCAAATGCTGAAGGATGTGGCTCCCTGGAATTATCTTACTATGATGCCACTAGGGCCAAATTCACCCCTTGCTGGAAAAGAAAAGCCCTCTATCCCCATTTGTAACCACAGCCTTGGAAACATCCTGAAAACAGAGCAGAGTTGGCAAAATCCACGCATTGTGGAAAGCAGAACTGTTTTTTCCCCAAAGCAAACCCTGCTTTCACCAACTGTGTGTTCAGTGAAGTAACATGCCCAGCAGCAAAGTTTCACAACTCTTTCGAAGAGCAGCATTCGTTTTCCAAGACTGAGAGAAGTTTACTGAAAGCCACGAGCTCTCAGGCTTTCATTTCATGCCCAAGGGTCTGCCGTTGTGAAAAGGCAACACCTCTTACCGAGTGCCAGCAAGTTGCCAGCAGGTTTAACAGTGTGCACACACTGGTCAGAGAATGTCCCGTGATTAGCCTGTAAATAGCAATCATTAACATCACACCCGCAGAAGATGCAGAAACAGCCTACACAGAGCCCCCCACGACCATACCTTTGTGCCTTTTGCTCTTCTTTTTTCTAGAGGCAGTTCGCCCGTTGATGCTTTCCTTCGTATCCATTTCATCGCTGCTGTCACAAGACTCTCCTGACACGGAGAGAACTTCCTCAGCAGGAACACAAGAAGCTTCCAAACCACAGAGGGATTTTACTAGAATGATAAGCAATGACACAGTAAGTTTACCAGCAGAGAGGAAAAGGTGATCCAAGTTCAGGAGATACTTCAGTGGAACCACTGCCCCTGCTAAGAAACAAGGCACTAAAGCTTTCTGGAGAGCGACACAAGTGAGTAAACCCTGGGCCCCACGCATACCTTGTCAGAGAAAGATGAGCAGGGCTGAGTGAATTGAAAACATAATTATTCAGATTTTTATTTTAAAGAATAAACAATGAGGACGATTACCAGCACATTATGCAGATGATCCCATTGGTTTAGCTGAAGGTGTTTACAGTTCTGAATAAAACAATAGGCTCTTTCTCTCCAGTGCTAACTGGTTTCCCTGCATACCAGAGCTTCCCTTTGCATGACCAGCCTTCTGCCTGTCCAGAGCCAGCACCCACCCTGTTGCTGCTCTGGGAGCAGAGAAGATACACTTCCTTCTCAGCAGGATTAAGGGATCCCGTGGCTGATGACACCCAATCCACCAGCGATACAACTAAGTGCCAAGCACACAGGAACTCTACTTATCCCAGAGTTCAGTGGAGGGAAAGACTCTAGCCTAATGAGGAAAACAAGTTCAATCAGTTGAGTTTGGGATTTTTGCTGTCTCTGGGGAGACGTTTAGACACATCCCTGTCAGGAAATACTATTTTTATAACTTGATCTGTAAATTGAGGGCTCGTTAGGGCAGAAAAATCCACATATGAGGTAGTAATTGAAAAAGAAAGGCGCGGTCCTGTGTCACAGCTGCTTGAGGCAATGTCACAGACAGACCAGCATTGTAACAGCATTACAAATGCCTTGCAAATAGTCTGTAAAAATCACTCAAGAAAAGTCGAATTTCAACCTAATGTGCTTGGATGAAGAAAAGTACTTCTACCATGAGGCACCTGACCATGCCAGAGGAGGATTGCACTGCTCAAACTATTCTATGCCAGACCAAACTGAAGGTTTCATACATGACAGTTACAGTCACCGGAGCCACTGGAGAGCAAAAAGTGCTATTTGAATTAAAGGGACAGAGTGACAGTGGGGAGAAAAAAAAAAAAAAAAAAATAAAAATCTATCAGGAACTGACCATAAATAAATTTGGATGAGATGATGTTCTCATTTCTAACCACAGAACAAGGTTTTGAAACGGTAAGACAGCAGATGGAAAGACTGTCTTAAATTAGATCTTGACTGTACCCACTGACTAGAGACACTTTCAGAGCTTTGTTAAACCAGTTCGACCTCACTTTGCAGTTTACTTTGTAAACTGCACACATTTGTGACAGTGTCCCTCACTGTCAAATCATGCTGCCCTCTCTACATGCCCTTTTATAGGCAAAAAGAGAAATAGATGGCAACACAAATGGCAGAAAGTTATGACATCAAATACAGCCAGACAAAAGAGCACAACAACCGATGGAGACTCAGAGAGGGGTTTAGAAAAAGAAACTGTCACAGTCTGCAACGGAAAGATCAACATCTGTCAACAACACACGTCCATTTACACACCGAATCACACTGCGCTGCAATCCTGCAGAGGCATCCTTTTTTCTGCTCACAGCAGCAATTCCCACCCCTGGGGGTTAGTACAGGGAGAGGAAAAAGCTCAGGAAAACTCCACCTGGCCTTTGCTCCCCTCCCCAGGAAGCTCCCGCTCGCTGGCAATCACATACACACAGTGCCATGTTTATTTGGAGCCAGGAGGTAGGAGGTGAGCGAGGCCAAAGGCAGAAGCTGCTCCCAGCTGCCTGCTGTCCCCATGCCATGGTGACACTGCACCAGATAACACTGTAACAGGCGTCATGACTGCACCAGATAAGATGTAGCACAGCCCTGGGGCTGGGGAGGAGAGATTCCCGAGGATCCCTGATTAAGGAGGGGGAAGCCCTAGTGACTCTGCACTGCAAAAGACCCAAGAAAGGGGTGGGCAGGGAAATGCTGTGACCTGGAGTCACCCAGATAGTGTGATGGTGAGCTGGCAACCCAGCAGGATTTTGGGAGAGGGGTTAAACTGGACAAAGCAGGCAATGCTGGATGCAAGGACTCATTTGCATTTATTAAGTAAATAGTGTGTTAGTTCAGCAGCTAAAACCCAAGGAGGAAGTAGATAACAAAATATTGCGATACTTTTCCAGGAAACTGCTTGTTTATACAGTTCACCAAAAAAATAGCAACACACTCAGCAGACCTCCTTGCAGTACAGGGGGGAACTCATTTGCCAGAACTATTATAAACTTATTTTCCCTGCTAATAAATTTGTCTACAGTTTTATATGAGGTAATAAAGCAATAAAGACTCCTACCATGTTATTTGCTGCTTCAAGCAGGAAATAACACCCAATAGCTAATGGAAAGAGGCCTCCTATTTCAGGCACTAAGACTCAGCAATTTTTACTGGACTTTCTTCAAAATCTCCTTAAAATCTGATTCATCAGAAGAACAGAGACTCATTTTCAGGCACCAAATGAAACAGCTTTTACCAAGCCATGGAGGGAGCGTTTCCCACATTACGCAGAGGCCAGCAAAGAGGCAGGCAGCCCAGGGCAGGCAGGTTCCCAGTGAAGACTCACCTTCCTGCTGAACTGCATTGGCCACAGCTTTTTTCACCCGTCCAGATTTCACAACGGCTGGGTCTGAGTTAGCATAATCTGCCACCGTCACTGCAGAAGAGTCGGGAGACAGGGTGTCAGCGGGATTATGGATTACAGGGGAGGGGATACAAGGCCTAAGAGCTGCAAACCCTCAAAGGGACACTCCCCACAGGCACAGAGGCTTGAGCAGGCCATGCGGTAACAGAAAAAGGAGCCCCAAGAGAGAAGTGCGGGCCAGGAGCCCCCAGCAGACCTCTAGCCCAAACACATCTTGGGTCTAACCAGGCCTGAGGGATCCACCCCCTGCTCAGCCCAGCCCGGGCCCCTCTCCACCTCAGCCAACACCAAAGCTCACACCCCCCTCACACACAGCCCAACTTTCGCTGACCAAGACTCACTCCCCGACTCCCACACCAAGCCAGACCCCCTCACCTCCACCCAAAGCCAGCCCTCTCCCTCCACAACCCCGAACGCGGCCCGGCTCCCTTCCTGTCCCCGCCTCCCCTCATCCCGGCCTAACCCTGGGCCCTCAACCGCTCGGGCGAGGCCACGTCGTCCCTCAAACCCCAATCCAGGCCCAGCCCATCCATCTCCGGCCTTCTTCCCCCGGCAGGGCCGGGCCCCAGCTCCCCTCAAGCCCCCACTCCAGGCCCGGCCAGGCTCCACTCCCCTCAGGCCTCGGGCCCGCTCCTCACCGCGCTCAGAGCACACGTCGTCGGCCCGGAACTTGAGCCGTTTACGGGCGCCCCTCTTGGGCATGGCGGCGGCGGCGGGACGGCCGCGCGGGGCCATGTCCCGCCCGGGCCGCAGCGGGGCCGCGGGGACAGCGCCGCCCCCGCCCGCCCCCCCGCCTCCCCGTTCCGCGCGAGACCGTGACGTCACCGCGCCGCGACGGCGCGCCGCTCTTACGTCACGGCGTTGGGAGAAAGGGTAGCCCTCTCTGGATGAGCCCCCCCTTCCCCTTCCCAGTCCTCCCAGTAACCTCAGTGCCGGTCACCCCGACCCTCCCAGCACCGACGGCCTGCGGGCAACCGCCCCACCAGTGCTCCCAGTAACGAGGGCCCCTGGGAGGATTCCCCCCCACAGTAACGAGGTTCTCTGAGATAATTGCCCTCTCACAGTAATGAGGGCATTTGAGGGATTTCTCCCTCCCCACCCCCAGTTCAGCACCGAGGATCTCTGAGGTAATTGTCCCCCAGTCCTCCCAGTTGCAAAGGCCTCTAGAGTAGCTGTCTCCCCAGTGCTTCCAGTGACAGCGACCTCTGAGGTAATTAACCCCCAGTCCTCCCAGTAATAAGGGCCTCTGATGCAATCACCCCCTCTCACCCTCATAGTCCTCCCATTTACAAGGGCCTCTAAGGTGATTGTGCCCCCCCGCCAGTCCTCCCAGTAAGGAGGACCTCTGACATACCACCCTCCAGTCCTCCCAGTATGGAGGGGCTCTGAGCCAGTTGCCCCTCCCAGTAACGACTTTAGCGCCCACAGCCCCTAAGCACCTCCTGAGCGCCAATGCCTAAGAGATCCCCCTCCTGCTGTCCCTTGAGTCCCCTCTCCATCCATGTCCCCAACCTTGGGTGGCTGCCACCACCCTGAGGTGCCATAGCTGTGCCCTCCCCCACCACCACCACGCTGCAGGTGACCACTGAGCTGGGACTGGGAGCACAGCCTGCACCACCAGTCACAGCGCCCACCCTGTGCCTTCATGGTGGGCGACACCTCGCTTGCGCATGTGCTGATGGGTGGTTGTCGGCTGTAAACTGTATTTATTTTTGTTAGGGCTAAATTGTGTGCTCCATGAGTGTTGAAGAAGTGATGCCGCCTTGTGGGGGAGGAATCACTTAAAGAGGGTCTGCAAAGGGAAATGGGAGTGACATCCCAGAGTCTGATGGAGATTTCGGCACCTGTGTCCCCCTGAACTCTTGTGCCACACTGAAACGGGGATCTGGGCACTGCCAACAGCAGATGCTGGTTGGGATTCCCAGTCATTCCTGGGGGCGTCCATACTGGAAGGCTGAGGGGGACCCGCTTCCCTCTGGGATTTACACAACACAGCACAAGCCCTGTCCCACTCTCCCTCCCTCAACGGGCACTGACCAGCCCCAATGTGCTGCATTTTCCATCCATGCTCCTTTCCTGCAAGACCAGAGGAGCTGGTTCAGCTCTTGGGAGGCCGGGGCCGCAGTCAGATGCTTTCAGGGCTGTGGCTTCAGCTCTTGTGCCTCCCCGGAGCAAGGTAACGTGTGGGGGACAGAGAAATCCACATTTCTTCTGCTTTCCAGGCATGGCCAGGAGCTAAAGGTCTCTATAACTTACTTCCTGACTGCATTTTTTTTCTCTCAGCGTTTCTTAAAATACATTAAGAGCATTTTATCAGCAAAAAGCATATCTGATATGCGACTTTGGGTCGTCACAGACAGGAAATGCCATTCCTTGACAGAAATGCTATTTCTAATCTATCTGGCTTTGAAACAATTAATATGAATTAAGTGGAATAGCAGTTAATACAACCAGATCCTGGTGCTGATGGCTTTACCCACCTCTCTGGTACTTGAAAATGTTTTCCTGGGACTATGCTATTTATTCATCACCATTATCTGAGAACTGTATCACAGTGTTATTTTTAAAAAGCAGAGGTTGTCTCAGCTTGGAAAACTCTGGCACATGGAAAACAGATGAAGTTTTACCAGGACGGGACAAAAGCAACATGAGGGTGGTTACTTGTAAGTGACATTCAGATCCAGCACACTCACTCCTCCAGCGGGTTGGGGACATTTATCTGAGATGTCTCCAAACTCCTTCAGCAAAAATACTAAGGAATGAGCTGGATGTCCCTGAAGAAGCCTGGTGGGATGAAGGACCTGGTGCTGCTGTCTGGTGATGCCAGTAACTCCGTTTGACTGCTGCTGCGTCGCTGAGAAGGGCTCCTCAGTGACAGCCTGGGGATGGTGATGGCTGTGCGAGGGCAAGAGCAGCATCTTGTGGTTTCAGGGGCCCCAAATTAATTGCTTATCTACTAATGACTCCTCCCTGTGCTGGGCAGGGGGCTGGGGCAGGTGAGCCCTTCAGTTGCTCTGTCCCAAATCCCATTTTAGGGTGTGAGAGACTTTCCCTGGGGAGGGAGCCAAGGGCGATGTTCAGCCTCACACACTGACCACTGCCGAAATCAGGAGGGGTGACACAACCTGTCCCCCCAGAGGCCTCATCAGAGCGAGGAGGGGGCCATGGGGAGGGTATGGGGCTCCCCCCATCTTTGCTCCTCATGCAGCTTGGTGGGAAAAAGACACCCAGAGCTCAGCGGCACCACAGCCCAAGTCTGCTCCTGCCTCTAGGGCTGGATGAGACCTCCAGGAGGTGTTTTCTGCCCTCCTCCCCCAGGGGGGTTCCTGCCCCCTAAGGAGCTTCCTTCCTCCCAAAGGATCTTCCTGCCCCTCCAAGGAGGTTTCTGTCCCCTGAGGATGGTTCCTGTCTCCAAGGGATTCTCCTGCCCCCCCAAGGAGGTTTCTGTCCCCCCAAGTGGGGATCCTGTGCCCAAGGGAGATATCTTCCTGGCCCCCCAAGGAGATTTCTGTCCCTCGCGGGGGGTTCCTGTCCCCAAGGGATCTTCCTGCCCCCCCAGGGAGTTTTCTGTCCACCGAGGGGGTTCCTGTCCCCAGGAGATCTTCCTGCCCCCCCAGGGAGGTTTCTGTCCCCCAGGAAGACTCCTGCCCCCCATCCCCTGCCCTGCACCCCCAACCCTCATCCCACCCCGCGGGGCGTGGCCAGGCGGGGCGTGGCCAGGCGGGGCGTGGCCAGGCGGGGCGTGGCCAGGCGGGGCGTGGCCAGGCGGGGACGGTGACGCAGTGGGCGGGGCGGGGCGGGGCGGGCAGCGGGAGGCAGCGACGGCGGCGGCGGCGGCTTCCAGCGACTTCGGCGGTCGGTGAGTGCGGGCGGGGCCGGGGCCGGGGCCGGGGCCGGGGCCGGGCGGCCCCACGCTGCCTACGGGGGATGCTTCACTCCCCCCCCCCCCCCGGGGGGCCGGGAGCGGGATGCTCTGCCCCTGCGGCCCCTCGGTGGGGCCGGGCAGGGGATGCTCAGCCCCCCTTTGGTCCCCCCGGTGGGGCTGGACTCGGGGGGCTCTGTCGCTTTTGCTCCCTCCCCTCCCTCCCCCGGGATGCTCTCCTACACCCGGGGATACTCTGCTGCCCCTGTGTGGGGCGGGGCCGGTGGGGCTTTGCTCCCCGTTACCCCCCAGGTGGGGCTGGGCTGAGGATGCTGTGCCCTGCCGTGCCCCGCGGGGATGTTCTGTCCCCCGGGAGGGGGTGCCTCAGCCCCGGGGGTGCTTTGTCTCCCACCCCGTTAGCCCTTGGAGGAGGTGTCGGAGTCACAGAGGGTGTGCTGAACTCCCCCGATTCCTTTGGGTTGAGTCTGGGCTGGGGGGGATGTCATCCTCACCCCCGAGCTGTGTCACGAGGGGACTTGCTGTCCCCCAGCATTACCCCCAGTCTGGGTCTCTGAGCCAAGGGGTTGCTGTGCCCCCCACACCACTGGCCCCAGACCAGGGGGCTGAGCCAGGCAGATGTGTTGCTCTGTCCCTGCTGGGGGTGCAGGCAGGAGGGGTAAAGGGGTGGGCAGATCCATCCCCCTGGATACTGCATGGCATGGGGGGGGGCAGTGATTCCTCTAACCCAGGAATGAGGAGGGGGGGGTTCCTTGATATTCAGCTGCTCTCTGCCCCTGGCAGCCCCCCACTCTGGTCCCAAGCTGTTCCCTTTGCACCCCATGCTTCCACCTTACGCTGAGGGGGAGGGCATGCATCCTGGTGAGGCTGGCCTTGCCCTGGCCTTCTCCTGCTCCTCTGATTTCCCAGCGCTGTATCCTCCCGCCTCCCTCAGCACTGTCTCCGGCCCGCGAGCATCCGCCCTGCGAGCATCCACCCAGTGCCAAGCTCAGAGCTGGATCAACCCCGCGAGCATCCAGCCTGCCAGTAACCCCCCAGCACCCAGCTCTGGGCTCTGTCAGCCCCAGTGAGCATCTGCCTGGCACCGAGCTCCGGGCTGGACCAGTTCATGAGGATGCTCACTAGATGGATGCTCATGGGGCTGATTCCAGATCTTGGTACCAGATAAATGTCCTCTAAGCTGGGCCAGCTCAGATGCTCACCAAGCTAGTCCAGCCTGGACATTGGCGCTGGGTGGATGCCCGCTGCCCTCGGGGCTGGACCAGCCCAGTGAGCATCCAGACAGCCTGGCGAGTTCCAGCTGTGCTCATGCTGGTTCCCATCCTCTGTCGGCTGGTGCCGTCTCATCACAGCCGTGGCAAGCTGCCTCCAGACACCATGATTTTCTCTTGAATAACACCAGCCTTGAAGGGCTTGTTTATCCCCTAAATTGCAGCATTACAACAGCAATTGGCTTAGGAAGCTGGGTTTTGTTAAAGCTGTGCAAAACCTTCTGGGGACACCCTGATTTTGGCCAAGTCAGGGTTGGCAAAGTATTCGTTTAAGCTCTTTTGCCACCATCTGCTTATAGGCTGGAATGAGGTTCTCCTGGTGGGTTTGACACCACCACAGCATTTCGTGAGTCGGTGCAGAGGAAAGGTGTGAGCTGGAGTTTGGTAACTGGGTGAATGTGCCTGTGCGGTTTGGGAGTTTCTTGGTTGTGGTGCTGCCCAGGCACCAGAGGAGGTGGGAAGTTGGTATCTTTGTAGCTCTGATGGTCCAGGAGTCTCAGGTGTCTGTGCTCTCGAGGGTGCTGCGATGTCTCTGCATCTCTGGACGGTGCTGGTTGGGAAACAGGACTGATCTCTGAGGACTTCCCTGGAGATTTGTCAGGGAGCCACCAGCACAGGTCACTGGTGCTGTCACCCTGGCACCCAGAGGTGCTCAGGGGCATGGATGACTTTGGATGGCTTTGGTACTTGCTCCTCCTGCATCTCTTTTCCAGGAGACGGACCACAGGTTGTCCGGGACCTGTATCACCTGCTGGAGGGTCGAGGAGACCCCCCCTGGCATGTTCCTGAGACATCAGTGGTGGGACTGATGGACAAATCTGGCTTTCTGGGGTGGGCAACTCAGCTGTGGCTTGGCCGATGTGGGATTTAATGACTCATGCGTCTCTGTGCAGCTTTCTGGCCTCATGGTGAGAGCGCACGA
Source organism: Gallinago jamesoni (assembly GCA_025769975.1). Lineage (NCBI taxonomy): Eukaryota > Metazoa > Chordata > Aves > Charadriiformes > Scolopacidae > Gallinago > Gallinago jamesoni. The sequence continues at coordinate 1,222,052 of JAOQGH010000013.1, forward strand.
GTCTTTCTCTGCACCAGTGCCTTTGTCCAGCTGTGCCTCAGCACTCACCAGCAGTTGAAGTGCAGATGCTAGGGATTGAACTGGCTGGAGATTTGGGTTCCTGCCTGTCTTAATTGTCTCACAAGGTGCCAAGAATAAAAACCACCCTCAAAACCTCCTTGTCTGTATCCTTTGAGGGCCCATTTTGTAAGCCTTGCCCTTTCAGGAAGCTCCCACTGGGGTGCAGGGGGTTTGGGACGGGGATGAGGATGGTGGTGTGAGGAAGAGGGGTGATGGGGTTGTGGTGTGGAGGGTGGGGAGATCGTGGCTGTGAGTCAGTGCTGGGAGAAAGCCTGGTACTGTGTTGGAGGTGGGAAGCGGTGGGAGGCAGCCCTGGAGCCTCACAGGGTGCTGAACCCAAACTGGGACCCAACTGGAAGTGCTCCTGGAGGTCTCCATTCTCTGTGGACAGGGAGCTACTTTGGCATGAGTCTGTCCACTGCTTGGGCAGTGCCATTTCATGTTTTCCAGCAAAGCAGAAAGATACTGGATTCTTTAGCAAACCTTGAAACATTATTTTACAATTAATTTCTTCCTAGAGAATGCTTTAGTGAGCCTGAGGTTTCCCAGATGGCTCCCAAAAGTGAACTGGGACGTCTCCGGGTTATTAACTGGAGAGGAAGGATGTTGGATCCGTTGCCCGGCTTTTCTCTCCGGTGAGAGGTGTTAAATGCAATACCAACCCCCCCGCTTTACAGATGCTTCCTGTGAAATGCCAAGTGTGGAGGTGACGGTCCTCTCCGAGGGTGAGGGCTCTGGCGTGGGCTCTGCAGGTGGGTCCGAGCCCTGGCCAGGCTCCTGAGGGACGCGGGTGGGAAGCACCAGTCCTCAAAGGGCTCCTCTGTGAGCAAATGATGCCAAAAAGCTTGGAGGTGGGTGCACGCGTGGGTGTGCTCACACAAGTTGGCATTTGGGAGGGAGGAAGGGAAAATATCACATGAAACAACTGCAGCGTTGGGGGACAGGTCTGTATTTGGGCCTATCTGGAGCAGAAGTAGCGAAAAATGATTCAAGGCTCTTTGCTAAAAAAAGTTGCGCTGATATAACTGGATTTTGCTTCCACTTGTGCTATGGGTCAAGCACGTTAAAATCCTTGTGGGGACACCGTGAAGCCCTCTTCTTTAATTTGCCCGGTGAGGATGCCCTAAGGAATGAAGTAGGTGTTCATCTCCCTCTCTCATTTTTGTGCAACGCTGAGCGTGGAGCAGCCCTACCTGCCCTCGCCCCCGGTGCAGCCATTTCCATCCTGCAGTGGGGAGGTGGAGGGACCTTGGAGCCCGGTACCAAACCTCCTCCAAAAGTCACTGCCCAGGAGGGACTCACCTTGTGTCCTCCAAGATGCCCTTTCTTTCCTGAATCTCCAACTTGGTCTTTTAAATCAGCTCCTGGGTCACTTCCTCCAGCTCTGTAATCCTGCAGGACTGACAAGGCTGGAATTTATCTGAAATGCAGATTTTTAAAATTTTTTTTTTCAGCTGCCGGTTTTCAGTTTCTGCCACGCTTCTCTTAGCAAGTGCGAGGAGGTACTGGCTGGGTGGCTGCCTTTAATTGCATCGGGGGAAAAAAAAGAAGAAAAAAAAAAAAAAAGGAAGAAAACAAGTGGCAGATGAGAGCTCATTTCCCCCATCCTCCTGTCCGTTGCGGCCGGTTTCCAGGAGAGGGCAGTTCCCAGGGTGTTTTTTGCTGCCTGATGCCTCTCTCTCCTGCAGCCTCCAAACCTGCTGTGCCCAGCCCCTGCTGCTGTGTGCCGGGGGGTCGCGGAGGCAGTGCCGTTCCAGGGAACGCCAGGGTACCGCACGGCTCCTCCGCGGGGAGGTGGGATATTGGTGACAGAGTGTGGCCAATTTCTTTAAATAGCGAGCGCTGTTGTGTGAGGATGTGCAGCAGGGAAGGATGCTCTTCCTGCCTGGACTGTCCATCCATCCTCTCAGAGAGGAGACTATCCATTGCCAGGGCAGGATGGCACAGCACGGCAAGGGACCTTCTCCCAAAATTGCTGCCCGTCCTCCAGGTGCATTGATTTAAAGCTCCCATTTCCACCCTTTCCTGGCAGAAATGAATTTTCTCTATGATTACAGATGGGTTTTACCTCCGTGGCTGGCATCGCTCGCGATGTGGCTAATGTGCTGGGACAGAAGAGATGTGCTGCTGTGGGGCTGGTGGCCATGTGGTGCCCTGGGGGCGGGGGGGTTGATAGCCAGGAGGTAGGAGCTGGGCTGCGCGTCGGATGGATGGAGCCTGGGGCAGGGGGGGGTGTTCAGCCGCACTTCCAGCCCAATGCTCACCTTTCAGGGAGTCTTGTGAGTACAGTCCATCCTCAAACGGATCCTCTCCTGCCAAAGCCTGGCCTTTCTGGCTTCCAAAATCAGGAGGGGTGTTTATAGCCTTGTTGCGGCATTAACACAGGTGTCATAAACATGATCTCAAGCTCTTAATCATGAATCAAACAGGCTCAGTGGTGGTGCCTACTGCTGTTCCCCATCCAGAAATTCATGGTGCCAGGGGCACCATGTGCCCCTGAGGGGAAAGTGAGGGGAAAGATGGGTTTGTACAAAGTTTACAGCCTCAATAATCCCATTAATCTGCCCGTAATTCAGTGCCTAGCAGCTGTACTAACTAGATCTTGGCCTCTTTCTAGCATTCCCCCCCCCCCCCAAACTGTTTTGCAGGGAGGAGTCAAAAAAGGTCCAGAGGTTATTTTTGGCTGTGGCTGATTTACTCACACTCTGATCAGCCAGGAGGGGAAGTTATTCTGGTCCCAAAGTGTCCCACATAACGCACAAGTACCTTGTGCGAGTGTGACTTCTCCGGGCGAGGTTGCGAGATGAGGTTCTCCTTTGAGGGAGCGAGTTCTCATAATGCACCTTGATGGCTCGCTGTCCTGCGAGCTCAAATCAGGCCAGAGCCTGGAGAAACGGGCTCTCTGCCCTCCTGTCCTTCATCCTTGGGGGGATAGACCTGAGCCCTGCGTCCCTGGGGTGCTGCCTTGAAATTCCTGCTTCATCCAAGGATGCTCCCAGGCTGGGTTGTGGGTGTCCCTGGGTGAGACCTGGGGTCGGAGGGCTCAGGGCAGCGTTTCAGGGCTCGTTTGGGCAAGGCAGCATTTCAAGGCTCAGGAAGCACCACTTGTGTCTTGGCCAGTTTCTCTGCAGGATGAGGTAGCTGTGCTGCTGCTGAATATCTTTCTCCCTCATGCCTGCTTTCCCAGGCGTGCTGCGAAGCTGAGCTCCCTGCTCTCGGGAAGGGGGGGTGGGAATGAGGTGTGAGGGTGGCAGGGCTGGATCGTGCTTTTCTCCTCCTTCTGCACAAGAGATTGTTCCCGGGGGGCTTCCCTGTATCACCACAGCCGGTTTCTGGCCAGGGTTGGTAGGGGTCAGGGATGGTGGGCGTCGCTCTGGTGCCTTTGCCATCCTGTTGTGCCAGTAATGTGTTTTCCACCCCAGCTGAGGATGTGTCCTGTCCCCATGCCACCCTCATAGCATCAGTGAGGGTGGTGTCTGATGGATGCGCTCTTGGCATGGCCCTGGGGAGACCTGTTCCCCACATCTCCTGCAGCGAGGAGGAAAGCAGGGCCCAGTCTGCGTGCTGAAAGGGAGCCTGGCATTTGGGCTGAGACAGGATCACAGGAGGCTTCGGGGGACAGAGGAGCGGCGAACCCAAGCCCCTGAAGGACCCATGGAGGTGCTGAGTGAACTACATGCTGGCTGCTGCTCTGCTGCTTGGAAACCCTGGCTGTGCTAGAGAGCAGATGAGTGGAATTCCTGGAGATTCCCATCTGCCTGCTACGAGCTGCTGTCCTCGCTCCTTGCCAGCATCACACAGCACCTGGAGGCAGGTGCTCACCAGCTTCGTTGGGACACAGGGGATGGAGCGAGGTCTCCAAGGTCACTGTCAGCATCCCTCAGAGAGACATCTCCCCGAACCCTTCTGGGGCTTGGGCTCCCCAGTCACCATGGGTGGAATAACATGGCTTAACTCATTTTAACCTATTAAGTGTTTAATTGGAGCCAGAAGGCTAATCTCTCCTCATCTGAGCTGTTTTTCCTTTGAGCCTGGATCCAGAAAGGGTTTGCTTTGCTGCTGGTACCTGTCTGATATCCAGATGTGTCACCCAGAGAGCGGCTGGTGTTTGATGGAGAGAGAAGACTTCCCTTTGCTCCTCCCCAGCATCAAAGCCTGGATGATGATCACTCAATTATTGCCAACACTTTAGGGCTGCCATATAAAAAAAAGAGCATTTTTTCCCCCTTTTGATCGTCTGCTTCTAGTTAATTTAGTTATGAGACTTTTGCAGTGGCCGTTTTTGGAGATGGCAATCAGAGCATGTCTGCAATCAGAAATGGCTTGCTTTCTGCGTGTCCTTTGTGTTTACACCTATATAAAGAAATTTTGTCCCTTAAAATGAAGCTGAAATAAGCCCCAGCTTTGCTGATCGCTGCATGGCTCTTCGTAAGCACTGGTGTTGCTTTCAAATCACACATCGTCAATAAATCTAATTCTAACTGCCCTGCAGCAAATGGCATCAGCCTGCACTTGGAGATCTCTCCCACACGTACTCCTGCTGCCTAAAAATACCAGTGCTTTAATTCTCAAATGACTTGGCTATTGTACAGCCACCATTTTTTAAAATTGAAATATTGCTGTATGGCTCAGTGCAGGACATCTGTTACACTACAAAGGGTGAAATTCTACTCTGGAGATGTGGTCTTTAAGTAACGCAGTGACTCTGTCGATCTTTGGGGTAAATGACCATTTATCACCTTTACTCCCTGAGGTGTGTTAATCAGGGGGGCAGCGGCGTTCAGGGAAGCAGGCTCCAGGAGGGGAAACTCATCCCTGATGTGGCACCGAGGGAAATACCCCCCAAAACTCATCCTTTCACCAAGGAGATGGAACCTCAGTGGCTGCCAAAGAAAATGCCATCTTTGCTGGTGACCTTCCTGGGGAAGGGCTGGCCAAGTGTGCTGGCAGAGGCCAGCGAGGGCTGTTCCCATCTCAGGACAGGACATGGTAAAGGCACTTCCAAAATCCCTTCCAGCCTGTCACCGGTGCCTTCCAAGCCCCTCGTCTGTCCCCGCAGCAAGGAGAGTGGAGGTGAATGGGCCCATCTGGCCACCATTACCCACGAGGATGCTCTTGTGTCCAAATAGCTGTATGCTTTAGAGCTGCTGGAAATGCAGTGTGCTGTGCTTCATCCCTTTAACCCTCCCCGTGTGTGTCCCAGGTGTCTAGTCCATCCTCTTTGCAGTAAATGTATAATTTACATTTACACGTCTGGCTTTGAGATATGGAATACGGGGAAGGGGACCGACTGCTTTGGTTTGAGCAGCTGGGTCTCTCTTTAATGGGCGAATGCAGAAGGCATGCTGGTGTTTTGAGTTCATACAGGGCAGCGGGAAGAGTGGTGTGTAACCAAGCAAGCAGGCTTTTTTTCTCCAGCAGATTTTAGCCTCTTGACCTTCCTGGCTTGCTGGCAGGACAGGGAAAATTCATCAGTTGGTCTACAAATGAAGCCAAGGGCGAGTGTCACGTGCTGTGATCTTGGGGTGAAGCAGCAACCGGGCTTTGTGGCACTGACTGGGGGATTCTGGAGCACAGCTGGATGCGGTGGATGTGAAGACTGAAGTTCAGTGTGGCTGGGAGGTGCTGATGCTGTAAAACATGAGCAATGCTCTGAATGGATGTGTTTCTGTAGGAGAGTTTGGATTGAAGGTGCTTGGATTTTGCTGTCTCTGTCTCCATACGATAAACCCTCTCGGTGCTGGGGGAGTTTGTTTCTGGGCTGTAAGTGCAGCCTGGAGCAGAGGGTGAGCACAGGCTCGAGGCACACACAGCTCCTGGGCTTGGCCAGTGGGTAGGAGTCCTACACCCTGCTGCAAAATCGTCCAGCCATGGACACAACCACTGCTAATTCCCCCAGTCTTGAAAAAAAAAACAAAAAACAACCAAACCAAAACAGTAAAAACTGTATATTTTGGAGGCTGAAAAGGTGAGGAAACGAACCACCAGCCCTGCGGAGCAAAAAGATACTGACTGCTTGGTTTCCTCCTCTCTCCACTGCAAGGGGGAGGAAATCCAACCATTGGAGATGGCAAGGAGGTGCCGCCACTGCCCAAGGGTGGGGACAAGGGTAGTGACCCACCAGGAAGAGCCACCCTGGTCTATCACACCAAGATGTGGCAGGTTCTCCATCACTTGGTGCCCGGACTTTCTCCTTCCAAGGACTCTGGGCTCCACATGGACTGAACTGGTGTCCCTCAAAATGCCAAAAAACCTGTTGCAGAGAAGGAAGCAACCTTCCCGTGCTGCTGCCTTCACCCTGAGCTCTTTTCTCCCTCTTTCCTTGAGTGCAGGTGTGAGAGCAGCCATGGGTCAGCTCCCGTGTGGTCGCTGGTGAGCTGGAGGTTTGCCTGAGCCCGTTCTCCTAAAAGCATAAGATTTTGCAGGACTTATCCTCAAATGAGGAGCACCCAAGTTAACCAGTATCTGGGGCAGTTGGGACTTCCATGGTCTCCTTTAGTCCCTCTTCATCCCCATTGGCTTGGATTGAGGCTGATGGGCTCTGAGGCAGCTGCCAAGTGCACTTGGTGGTACCCAAAGCTTTTGTAAATCCCTGAGGACGCGGGGGCAGACACCAGTAAGCAGAGCAGACTGGGGAGAGCTGGTCCAGACTGGTAGTGGTAGGAGGACGCTGCTAAGGAGAAATGCTTCTGAGGCGCCGGAGATCAGCGGGGACGGGCAGCTCGTGGGGAAGGGGCTTTGTGGGGGCTCTGGAAGAGCAAGAGCAGGGTGAATTCAGCTCAGCCTCCCGGGCTGGGCTGGAGCTGCCTTTCCTGGGGAGCGGGAGGCAGCGAGCCCGCGATGCTGCGTGACACTGACACAGCCCGGGCGCTCCTCTCCCCGGCGTGACCGCAGCAGCCTGAAAAAGCCACACTGCCCAGCGTGGGCACCGGCTACTACTGGCAGCTGTGGATGCCCCAGATCAGCTCTTCTGAAGGTGGGGTGGTCCCTGGAGGGGTCGGAGGAATGCGTGTCCACTTGCAGGGTGATGCTCGCGGGGATGCTGGAGGCACTGCATCCCCGTTTGCTTTTCCACTCAAGATTCCGGCAGCACATTCCCAGCTGTGTTCATGGCACTGGAAGTACCCTGAGAAAGCAAGAATCCACACTCCCGTCCTCAAGCAGTGAGAGCAGGGACCCTGCGACATGGCGCAGTGACAATGTGGCCCAGGGGTGGCAGGAGAGCAGGATGAGGCCTTGGGAAAGGATGTCAAAATAGGGAGGCATTTAACCAGGCTCCTTGGGGACGTGCTGGTCTGTGGTGGGGTGAGGGTAGCCTGGGGCTGCTCTCACCCTCTTCACTAGCACGGCCTCTCAGCACCCCAAATTTCTCCCAGGTCGCCCCAGCTTCACCCTCAGAAATCAGCCCACCCCTGTAGTCACCAGGGTGGCTTTCAGGGGTGAGCAGAGCCATTCTCAGGTGCTTGCTCCCCATCCCACTTCTCTCCAGCTGCTCAGCTTCCCCCGTCGTATCGCTGTTTTCATCAGTCATTATTTCTCTTTAGGTGAAGGCTTTTTAATAACATCTGACATTTCAGCCATTTTTTGAGTCATTTCCTTTCTTCTACTCCAATTTCCATCCTCTTCATAACGAGGAAGCCTTTCTTTGTCCTCAGCCAGAGGGCAGGTGGCTGTTATTGCCTCTGTTATCATATTCCGGGAGGTTTGATCAGGTTAATGAAAATCCTTCTCTCTTTCTCTTGCGCGTCGCTCCCACTCCCATCTTCTTTAGCCTGGTTTCTTAAGGAAATGGAACTAAAGGGCTTGTGTGGTCACGGCCTTTTCTCTCCCTCCGTGTTGATCCCTCTTAACAAATCTGACAGGGGTGGAGCGCTCCAAACGCTCGGGGGCTTGTGGTTGCTGGTGGGGAGGACAGAACCCAGAGGTGCATGGTGCAAGGGGCCAGTGGTGGTCCAGCAGGCTGGTGGTCCCTCTGGGAACACGAGGAGCACCAGGGCTGTATCCCCAAGCCCGTTAGCTGGGATAACAGGCTGAATCTGGGATAACAGGCTGCATCACCTGTTGGGTTTTTTTTGCTGCACAGTTGCTTTTCTTGTGTCGAGGAAGGGAACCGGAGGAGCAGAGCTGCTCTGGCCTCGCGGACGGGGGGTGAGTCTGGGTTTGGAGGGACCTGGGCTGTGTTCTCAGCCGCAGACTGAGCGTGGCTGCGCTCGAGGGCTCTTCCTGGAGCAGCAGGAGCTGCAGCTGGTTCGAGCGAATCTGTTGGAGTGTGAGCTGCGGTGACGGAGGAGCCGGCGGAGATTTTTCTGCTGCTGTCCGTGCTACAGCAGGGAGGGCGGTAGAGCTCTTCCAGTGGCTGCTGCAAAATCTAATTCCCTGGTAGTAACGTGGAGATTCCTGGTGAGGGAAATCTTGGGGGTACCTGGAAGAAGCACAACGTGCAGTTGGTAGTTCAGGTCCATCAGTGGAAAAGGACCAAAGTGCTTCTTGGTGTCTCCTTTGAGCTCATTGCCCTTTCCAGCAAGGGATGGGGTACCTCAGGAGCGTGTCCCCTCCTTTCCCAGCCTACCCTGGGGAGGGGGATCGTGCCAGGCTGGGGAGGAGGATTTGCTGAAGCCCTGCAGCATAGGGATGCTCTGCCCAGGTCTCTCAGTGGGGAAGCAACCCATCTGCTTGGCAGTTTATCTGGAGACTTGGCTTTTCTGCGGGTAAGTTACTGCTTGTTGGCACCAAGCCATGTTGGAGAGCTGCTCTGGGAAGGTTTCACCCTTGCTCTGCTGTGTCCTTCTCTTTGCATGTGGCATTTCTTTTGGGCAATACATCTGGTATTTCTTTTGGGTAACCTGGTCTGCTGTTCTTTCTTCATTCCTCAGGCCTGGAGCCTTGCTCGACCTCAGCATGGTCCCCACCTCGTCCCACTGCTGGAGGGCTTGCTGTCAGGAGCTGTGTCTCATCCTCTGCCTGGTCCCACCAGGAAACCTGCCTCTTCCTCTCTCTTGAGGTCCTTCCCAATGTGGGGGGCTTGCTGGGTGGCATCAACCCTGCAGAGAGCACATGGGCACTTTAAGCCTAGCAATGCATCCACATCAGGTCTGTGTTCTCCTAGGAGATCCTCAAACATGCAGACCCACTAGGGGGGATGCACGACAATGACTCTGTGTCCTAGAATGTGGTGCATCCCTTTCACCTTGCTTGGCCTCTCCACCTACTTTGATCTGCTGGGTGAAAAGGTTTGACGGTGGGTAGATAAGACCAGCCCTGATGCCACCATGATCAGGCATGATGCAGATGTTTGAGGTGTTTCAGAGCCAGGTTTCTTAACCAACTGTGAGACATGGTTAACAGGAGAAGCTCCATGGCCCCTGCCCAGGAGCTGGGTGTTTGGATGGTTTCTCTTTCCAGGGAGGGTTTTGGTTTTCCTTTGCTCTCTCCAGCCTCTCTTTTGATGGCGATGAGATGGGCTCTGTAATTGAGGAGATCCCAGATGAATAATCCACTGAGGAAGCTGCTAATTTGAAGACATGTCTGTAATAATTAAATCATTATCTGGAGGGAAGTAGAGAACAGATACCAAAATGGGGCTAATTAAAATCCAAACCCTGGATGACTTGGGCCCTGGGCCAGAGCACAGCATAGTCTGTTGGGGATGTCTTCATGTGTAATTGCTTTTCAGAACATCAGTCCCACCAGAAAACCCATCTGTTCCCCCTCATGAGACCAAGATTGACCCAGAAACCCTCTTGCCTTGTCCTGTCCTGTGTTCCCCAGACCAGACACAGATAGAGGATGGCCATATGCTTCACAAAGGGCAGGAGGAGTGGTGAGACCCAATTTGGGAGGGTATTTGGTTCTTGGGCCTCAGGAACTAGATTCTTCCATATCTCTGGAAGATTTTGTCCTTATCTTTCAGCTCTCAGGCTTGGCTGATGCTCCTTGGAAGTACCTTGAGATCTATAAGCAGGATGGTCTTGTTTCTATACCTGTTCCATGCATGGAAGGATTTGGACCTGCTAAGGTGCCACAAGGAGCTGGTGCCTGGGAGTAAGGTGGCTTTGGCTGTAGGGAGAGGTGAGGTTTATTCAGGTTGACTCCGTGTCAGGTGTGGGAGCACCTTAGGAGAGGTTTTTGTGTGCTGCATCACCTGTAAGGATGCAATGCATTGCTGGATATGGGCCTGGCCCTTGAGTTATCCTCAGGTGTCAGCTCTGAACAGGTCCAGGTAGGTGGAGGTGGCTCTGTCACCTGTAGTGGCTGGCAGGTATGGTCGTGATGTTGGAGGTGAGAAAGGGTCCTTGGACAGCACTTTGTGTTGTGCCACGATGATGGCAGGTCTACAGGGTGGGTGTTAATGTGCATAGCCAGAAGTGCCATGAATACTTTGCCTGAGACTAGTCAAGGTTGAAGCCCACCATGTCCTTCAGCAGGGCCAGGCACTTCGCAAAGACAGTGCTTAAAAATCCCACCTCCCATGGTCAGGATTCTGGGTCCGGGGTAAATTCAATCCTCTTGAGCTCTTGCGCTGGGTGTATTTCAGTGTCAGGGAGGCATTGCTGCTCTGTCTGCGTAGACTGAAGGTCTTCAGGTGGTCATGGCAAGGTGAACCCCAGCAGGAAGCATCACTTCAGACGAGCTGGCCTTGAATCACTGTATTTCATCAGGGAAGGGCTTCCAGTTGTCTAAACCAGTCCCCTTCCAAAACTGGTTGAGATAAATCGGTTCTTTTACCCAGTGGAGACAAGGAAAGGGAGCTCTGTTTATCAGGTCCCCATGTCCCAAGCATCGCTCAGCAGATGTCACTGTATCGTCACGGCAGGTAAAGGTCATCTCAGGTGGGCTGGTGGCTGCAGGCAGCATCTGGGCTCGGGAAGGTGAGAGGAGGGCATGGCACGGGAGGCCGGGCAGGGAGCCACTTCTGCTCGGGTGAGCATCCCACCAACCCCTGACACATGGTATTTTTTCTCTCCTACGTTGCCCTGGAGGGACTGCAGCACTGCAGTAGCACAGCGCTGGCACTGCGACGGTGACGTGGTGGGTCTCGGGGACAGGCTGCTTTGGGCTGAGCCATCCCTAAGCCAGCTGTGCTGGAACTGGGTTCTTCTTGGTATAACATCTGCAGGAACAGGGTCCAAAATCTTGTTGTAAAGAAGCCAGAAATTTAAAGCTGCCTGCACAAATCACGGAATCACAGAATTGTCAGAGTTGGAAGGGACCTCTAGAGATCATCCAGTCCAACTCCCCTGCCAAAGCAGGGCTGCC
>JAOQGH010000013.1:1233467-1246398 GCA_025769975.1 Gallinago jamesoni
GTAGATAAGGTCTCCCCTGAGACTTCTCTTCTCCAGGCTAAAGAGTCCCAGCTCTCTCAGCCTTTCCTCATCAGGGAGGTACTCCAATCCTTTAAAGGTCACTAAACCTTCTAGAAAATGGAGGCTCAGCTTCTGTGCTTGAGTTGTGCCTGGAGAAGAACTCCCGACCCTGTGTGCATCCTCTCGGCTTGAGAGCTGTAATACGCCGCTTGCTTTTAGTAGAGAGAGCACACGACATTGTCACCTCAGGCAGCAGATGTGGTGCCAACGCGTTGGGTTCATCTCCTTCCCTTCATCCCCCTTCCAGGGATTTTACGCTTTCCTGGCCACCACGTCTTTGAGTGTCCCCAGGAGCACTGGGGGACCAGGATGGAAACCACCGCGCCTGCGTCTCTTCCAGCCAGCAGTGCGCCGATGTAATTACCTACATTTAATTTCTTTAAAAGCCTGCTGGGCTGCAAACACAGTTCCCTCCTTCCCCTGGTGATGTCTCACAGAGGTTGGCCAAATCCTGCTCTCACCTCCTCCTGGGGCAGTTCGGGAGGCCATCCCTGCCACCAGTGCTTGGCCATGGGGCCACTTGCTGTGACTCCGTGTGTGTGGGAGCCCTTCTGAGTTTTGGGGGGGGACTGCAAAGTGCTGTGTCGAGGGGCTTTGTGCCGATGGGGAGTGGATGCTTCTCAGACACCCTTTGGGGCCAATTTTGGGCACAGAAACATGGGCCAGGCTTGACAATGGCATGGTCGGGGCTATCACCTTTGCAATCTTCTTGGGTGAGCTGGACGTGGCTGAGGGACCTCGCAGGAAGCTCGGTGGGGACAAGGGCACAAGGTCGCGGGTGCTCTGGGTGCCACCAGCAAGGACGCGGAGCTCACTGCGTTGGCTTAGCTCCACGGGGCGGACATTTTAAGAGGGAACGAGTTGGAAATTGAGCTGAACTAATGCCCGGCGCTGCTTTTTGTGACAATAAATGCTGGGATGAGAGCTGTCACGCTGCTGCAAACCACGACACTCCCCACGCTTTCTGCAGCAATTCCTTGTTAGTTCCCTCACTTTGAAGCTTGCGCTGCTTTATCCCCTGAACCAAGAGAGCAGCACTGGGTCACCACAGATCTTCTGGAGAGTCTCTGCTCATCCTGCCCGGCGCTGAGCATCCCTAGAGCGGGTGCAATGGAACAAGGACAAAGGGAGGGCTGGGTGTGCACTGCTGGGACCGTGGCAAGCAGGATGGGAGCCAGGATCACTAAACTAGGACTGTGGCAAGCAGGATGGGTGCCAGGATCACTGAACTGGGACTGTGGCAAGCAGGATGAGTACCAGGATCACTGAATTGGGACCGTGGCAAGCAGGATGGGTGCCAGGATCACTGAACTGGGACCGTGGCAAGAAGAATGGGTACCAGGATCACTAAACTAGGACTGTGGCAAGCAGGATAGGTGCCAGGATCACTGATATGGGACCATGGCAAGCAGGATGGATATCAGGATCACTGAACTGGGACCATGGCAAGAAGAATGGGTACCAGGATCACTGAACTGGGACTGTGGCAAGCAGGATGGGTGCCAGGATCACTGAACAGACATGGTGATAGCACGGGCAGAGCATGCTCACTTATGTCCAGATGGCTAGGTAGAGCCAGCACCTTTGCTGACCTCTTTGGGGACATCTCAAGGGACCATTTACCCCGTGGCACCCCCGTCCCTCCCCACTGATGTACCCAGACCCCAGCTGGAATGCAAACCCTGTCCCCACTGGGACCACACTGGGTGAGGAGCTGGCTGGTGTCCATGGAAGCTCTGCCTTCCAGGCCACCCGATTCTGCTCCACTTCCCTGAGCTGCAGGAGGTGGCCTTTCTGCCCCATAAGCCATGGGGGCCATGAGCTGGGGTAGGGGGATGCCAGTTAATGAAGAGACAGGGGGAGGGGTCTGGTGGAACTGTGTGAAGCCCTCGGGGTTTCTGCTCAAAGCTCCCTGATGGGTCTAATGCCACTCGTGATATTCACAAAAAGCTTGATTTATTCTTCCAGATCTTCTCCGGTACTTGGGATCTCTGGAGGGAACTGGACTTATATATCCCATATATCTTCCTTGTGGACTATATCTAGGAGGAGGGAGCTCCAGGCGGAGCTTTTTCCATGACAGGGTACTCTTGAGATGCCCTCTGGGGTTTCTCTGATGGCTAATAAGGATTGAGCTGGAAACATGGTCCTCTGCTTCACAGTGTCTGGGGACATGCAGGGGCAGAGTCGCCACCAAAAACTCCTTCTTGCAAGAAACAGGGCTTAAAATGCAGGTCAAAAGCAGGAGAAGCCATCCTGCAGCACTGGGGCCAGCACTTGGTGCTTTCCTGCTGCTGTGGCCGTGGGCTCTGTGCCGGGGGAGCTGCAGCTGTGGGATAATTCCGTGTAATGAAGAGTGTGGGTTGAGGATGTGGAGATGCTCGAGGAGGGTTCGACAGAAGCAGGCGGAGATCTGGTGTCTGCGCCTTGCCCTCGGTCGCCTTTTAAATGTCAGTGTCCTCGGATGTCCCCGCGCGGCTGCTTCTGCCGTGCCATGCCACGTCCTGTCGCTTGCCATGAACGGCAGGGATGAGACACCGGGAGCTGACACCCGGAATGCCTGCGGCGCGGGCACCGCGGGAGCAGCAGAGGGTTATTCCAGCCTGGGCTGGGGGCAGGCGGGGGCCGTGCTGCGGTTTGTCTCCATCTCTGCCTGCTCCTGCCTTCTGCCCCCCTCCTCTGGCTTCATCCACCCCTTCCAAACCACACAGAGAGACAGCCAAGATGCCAAAGGACCGTGGCTTGGCCAGGGAAGGTTGTGGTTATCCCCGGCATGAGGATGCTCGGGAGGAAGAGCAGGTTTTGACCAGGTGGGGATTTAACGCCGTGATCTTGCTTTGCCCTGAGCAGCCACAGCTCTGCCATCCCACCCGCCCCCGTGTCCCAGGAGGGGTGGAGGTGCGTGGGGTATGCGTGGGGTTTGGGTGTTGCAGAGATGTCCCTGTTCTGCATCTAGTCCGAGCATCCTGAGAGCTTGACTGCAGAGAGCCCGGAGTCACGCTGGTGTCCCACTCCCCACCAAGCTATGGCTTTTGCCATTAGCCAAAAGCTGTTTAGTAATTAGCTGTGCCATCAGCAAACGGATTAAATTACTTGCTTAAAGTTGCTTAGCACAAGGGAGGGGAAGCAGAAGGGATGAATACAAAGGGGAACCCCACACGTATCTCTTAACTTACCAAAACCATCTGAATTCCCTCTGTTTCAGATCATCCAATGCCCAACCAAGATGTCACTGCTCTTCTTGAATAGGAAGGACTAAAACCTCCCATATTTTGGGAGGAAGGAGGAAAGTGATGTCCTGATGCTGTGGGGAGCCCTGGAATTGTCTGCAAGTGGGAGGGGGAGCATGGGGCACAGATCTCACCACCGTTAGCCCTGCATGAGCACTAAAGTGGTCAGTGGTGAATTGCTGAGCTCTGGAGGCCTCCCCATGGTGTGGGTCGTGCTCCGGGACCATTGCTTTTCCCTCTCAGATTGTGTTGGCCACAAAACCTCCCCGACTGTGATGCAGGGATGCGTTCCTGAGCCTGTTCTGGTCCAAACCAGAGCCAGCAGTGCTAGGCATTTCCCCACCCTCTCATACTTCCTGAATCTCACATTGCAAGCTCAGCTTGTCTCTTCTCTGCCTCTCCAAATCCCCTCCCTGGGCTCTTCCTCTCAAAATCTTTGGCCCAGAGGAGGACGGTGGCAAAATGCTCCAGACCTGCCCCAGCAGGGCAGGGAGCTGGGTGCTGCTCGCTGAGCCGTTCTCGGAGCCGGCAGGCAGGTTTTATGATGGAAAATGGGCAAACGTGCAGCGGATGGGTGGGAACCATTCTTAGTGCTGGGGCTCGTTGCGTGGAGGGTTGTGCTTAGGGTGCGGGTGATGCTCCTGGCCGTGGAGCTGACGCCAGCGACCTAGGTGACATGGTGGAAACCCTGGCTCTCGGGCAGCCGAGGTGTGCAAGCTGCTCGGGGCAAGCGGCCGCTGTCTCGGGGTGGCCACGGTGTTTGCCGTGGGGTTTCTTTACAAGCGGCAGCCTCCTGTGTCCCCCACAGAAGCCCCAGTGCCCGCTGCGACGTGGGGCCCGGGCGGGTGAAGAGGCACCTCTGCATCTTTTCACGGGGCTGGGGTGCACCCGCGGCACAGATTTCAACACCCCCCCACCCCCCCCCCCCCACTTCGTGCTGGTGACTCTTCCCCCGTCGCTGAATAAATTAGCACCCGGGAGTGCTCATGGTGTGTGACTAAAGCAGGGCAGGGGCTGGTTTGGCAGCGAGGAGGAGAGGGCCCCCCCCGGCTCCGGGGCGTCAGGCTCCCAGATGAAATAACTCCTCATCAGAAGTGTCACGGGGGTGGGAGGGATGTACCCATGGCCAAACCTCGAGTGTGAAATCATGGAAAATCACCAGCCATCCCCCTGAGTCTCAGCGACGGCTGAAGTTGTGCCCTGCGAGGGGGAAACTGAGGCACAGAGCCTCGCTTTCCCGAAGGAGGGGGGACCTTTGCAGTAATGACGAGCACGTGATTTTCTCCCCGTGTCCTGTTCCTTCTCAAATGAGCCTGCATCCGCCTCAGGCTGGAAACCAGCCCGATTGCTGGGGTCCCAGTGCTCGCCTTCGCCTGCAGATTCATCCAGGGGCTGGTTCACCCCAACGTGCTGCTTCTAGAAGAGCCGTGGCGATTCCCATTTCCCTCTCCCACTTGCTTAAACTCACCTTGGATGAAGCCAAAGTCAAAGGCTTTGTTGTGACAGAGGAAGAGGATGAAGGGTTTGGATGCAGAGTTACAGAAAGAAGGATGGAGCTGCGACGTGCTGTTTCACCCAACGCCCAGCAGCCGCGGGGACGGGGAGCGGAGCAGCGATTGAAAAAGGAAGTGGTTGTAACCAGCAACGTGGCTTTTTGCGTCGGGTCGGTTGCTGTTAACGTCTCTGGGGATGGGTATAAGTGAAGCCCACATCCTGGAAGAGGGATGAGCTCGGTGTCGTGCCTCAGGCACATCCTTCTCCTCCCTCCCCAGGAGCCTGGCTCACAGAATCATAAAATCATCTAGGTTAGAAGGGACCAGCTAGTCCAACCATCAACCTAACTCTGACAAGAAAACATCACTAAACCATCTCCCCCAGCACCATGTCAACCCATCTTCTGAACACCTCCAGGGATGGTGCCACAACCACTTCCTTGGGCAGCCCATTCCAAGGCTTGATAACCCTTTCAGTGTAAAAAATTTTCCTAATATCCAACCTGAACCTCCCCTGGCACAACTTGAGGCCGTTTCCTCTTGTCCCATCGCCTGTTCCTTGGGAGAAGAGACCGACCCCCTCTGGCTACACCCTCCTTTCAGGGAGTTGGAGAGAGCGAGAAGGTCTCCCCTCAGCCTCCTTCTCTCCAGGCTGAAGAACCCCATGGCACAAAGTGGTTTCCCAACCGCTTGCCCATGGAAGGAATCGGTATTTCTCCAGCAGTCCTGTCTCTGGGAAAATCCACTACAAAAGGTTATCAGTGCAGCGGGATCGTGGGGACAGGACTCTGGGGTTTGATTTCTGTTTCTAATGGTTTGGGGTAACCCCTTCTGTCTGCTGGGGCAGGTCTGTAGCTGGGGGAAATTCGGCCCATGGGCTTGTTTGGGTGCCCACGTGCCATTGCTCCACCATCACACTTTCTGGGCTTCCACATGAGCTCCTCACCTCACTGGGATCCTTGCGGCTTTGGCAGCAACTTCAGACCTGTTGTCCTCTCCCCCCTCGGTCGTGGTTTTGGCTCTTGCATGATTTTGGCTCTTGGCTCTTTGATGATGAAGGCTGAAGGTGAGCCTGGGCTCGCTGTGTCTCTTGGCCAGGCATTGGGTTCCCACTTGTCAGAGGGATCAGCCCCTTTGAAGCCCCTCCAAGGCTCATCTCACGTCTGTCATCTCACCCCAAAGTGCAAAGGCAGGAGGTCTGCGTGTTGATGTCTTTACCCCAATGGTAGCTTCCCGTGCCACGTTACTCCTCACAATAAGCTGAGCTTGCACCTTTCTCTGGGGTCAGTTGAGGACACGTAGCCCATTTTGGAAACAGGGAAACTGAGTCAGGAACCATAACACGACTGATACAACACTCTCCAAGGGGTGACACGGCCTGGAAACCGGCGTATGTGACCGAGTGTAGGTGCCAGCCCCTGGTGGGGGTGTTCACCACCCTCTGTGCCGTGCGCCCCGTGTCTCTGCCCAAGGACCAGGCAGAGATTTCGGCTCATCGTCTGACGAGCTTTTTGTTGCAGAACAATTGTGTTTTCTGCACAATGGTGAGGAGCAGGTGGCTTTCTGAAAATACCCACTGGAAGTTGTGTGTAATGCCTCGCCTCCCACTGGGAACTATAAATATCAGTCGAATACTGACACTTACTTCTCCCTGCAAAGAAGCAGCCCGATCTGGACATTTTTTCTCCTGGTTTCTCCTCTGGCTTAGCGGCTATGGCAAGCGAGGATTGAGGATGGGACCCGCTTTTTGGTTCTGGAGCAAACCTCTTGGGCAGAAGCGTGGCCATTAAGGTAAGACATTGGGAGTAGCTGTCTTCTATTGCTTGCAGTGTCCTCTGTCCCCATGCTTTAGGGGCATCCGCTGCTTCCCTGCCACCTCTGAGATAGGTCCAAAATCTGAAGATGCCACCCAAATGTCCTGTCTTGCCAGGGCTGCATCTCCAGCAGGGACCTGTTGGGCACTATCCCCTGGCGAGCGAGGGACATGTTGCTGCAGGTGTGAGGACTCCAGGTGACTTCCCAGGCCTGGATATGAGAGGAGGCACCTCTATGTCTTTTCTCAGGTCACAGTCACATCCATAGTGCACATCTCCACAGCAGTGACTCACAGAGCCACAGAAGGCACATGGGACTGGAAGACCATCTGGAGACCATCCAGTCCAACCCCCCTGCCAAAGCAGGTCCACCCAGAGCAGGTCCCAGAGGAACGTGTCCAGGCAGGTTTTGGATGTCTCCAGAGAAGGAGACTCCACCACCTCTCTGAGCAGCCTCTTCCAGGGCTCTGCCACCTTCAAAGTAAAGAAGTTCCTCCTCATGTTTAGATGAAACTTCTTGTATTCAAGTTTGTGCCCATTTCCTCTTGTCCTGACACTGGACACCATGGAAAAAAGCCTGGCCCCATCCTCCTGACACCCACCCTTTCAGTATTTATTAAGCATTGATCAGATCCGCCCTCAGCCTTCTCTTCTCCAGACTAAAGAGCCCCAAGTCCCTCAGCCTCTCCTCATAAGAGAGATGCTCCAGGCCCTTCATCATCTTTGTAGCCCTTTGCTTTCCCCTCTCCAGCAGTTCCCTGTTTGCAGACTCTCCCTCTGCGAATCCATCTCATGCTGGAGGATGTGGATCTAATCCATTGCCACTAAAAATTGGCACCTTTTTTCTAGCCAGAATGCCTCATTTCCCTTGTTATCCCTGGGTGTCCTGGCCACGGGCTGTCCCTGGCACCAGCCGGGTACCATCTGCGCGGTACCCTGCCGTCGGTGGGGCTGCGCTAGGGAATGTGGAGGCACCATCACCATATGGGCCTCATGGTAAATTGGATCTTCCTTGTCCTTCTCAGGGGACTGGAAGTCGCCAGAGGCCACAGTGCATCCCAGGAGTCAATGTAAGGACTCGGGAGAGATGCTGGGATGAGGCTGGATCTGCCAATTTGTTTTCTTATTGAAATGCAGCTTTTTCCCCGTGGATCCCCCCGGGCGGAGAAGCCAGGATGCTTGCTCTTGCAGAGAGGTCCAGGCTTATAAAACTAAGAAACCTGTGTAGTATATAAATAGGGATCTGTGCCCAAGCATGGGGATCAAGAGAGGGAAGGAAGGGTGAGGAGGGACCCACGAGGTCTGTGGGGCTGTAGAGAGGGATATGAGGAGCTCCTGGCACCCGTGGAGCTCAGCTGGCCGTCTCTGATGCAGACAAGCCCCATCCAGACACCGGGGCACGAGCAGCAGCTCTGCTGCGGTCTCAGGGCAGAAACACTTGAGGAGAGGAAATCTCAGCCCATGTCCCTCAAGAGCACGTGGCAAAGGCATCTCCGAGACTGGCCACGGGTGAAGATTTCCATTTCTAGGCTCTGCAATTTCCGCTGTTGAGCCAGGGCGCTTCAGCATCCTCTTTGTCCTGTGTGCAGGAATAATCTCCATTTTCTCAGCCTCTAATTATCGCGTCTCCCACTCAGGGTGAAATGGAAAGCGGGCTCTGTGTGTTGGTGGAGAGGAGGCTGTTCCTGCCCTGCCGTCTGCAAGCCGTCCCACGGCTCAGAGGGTCAGGAGTGACCTCCCCCGGGGCAGATCGGTGGCTCAAGGTGTCCTGGCTGCTCCAAAGTGGTGTCTGACTTCAGCGACGGGGGGCAGGACCTGCACCGGGACGTGGCTCCGTCTCGGGGACAGTGAGGGGGATGAGCTTGCTGGAGATGTCAGGATTCGGCCCCTTTGCAGCCTGGCCGTGGAATCCCACTTGGGGCAGCATCCCAAGGTGAAAAAAAGAAGACCTGCAAGGTAAAACCAACAGCAAAAAGGCCTCACCCTCCTTTTTTTCTCACAGATCTGGCTGGGAAGGGGTCAGGGCAGGGTGCTGGGACCCTGTCCTCAGCCGGGTCAGCGGAGGGGACGCCGTCCTGGCGCTGGTGAGACGCAAGGAACAGCCACCAGCGTGGGTGGCCGAGGAGGATTTTCTAGGAGTGGAAAAGATCAAACTGACGTTTTTATGGGATGATCAATCTCTGCGAGCTTGTTGCCTCCGAGGTGCGTGTTAAACCCTCTTTGCCAGCTGCCTGCTGGGGTGATGATCTCGCTGACAGAGCCACGGAGGTTTCTTCCTTTCTCTTGTCAGGGCTGAGATGAGAGTGAAGCTTTTTCGGAGAAAAAAATCACAAGCCTGTCTCTGCCTGGGTGCACAGGCTGGTGTGTGTGTGTGGATAGATGCCGGGTGTGCTCCTCACCCCGGTGGCAGAGGGAAAGCCAGGGTGCTCCCTGGCACCGAGCATCCCTCAGGCAGCTTGGCGTGCTACAGAGTTGTGCCAAGGGAATAAATCAGCTCAAGGGCAAAAAAAAACCCCCACCCCTCTGCTCCACAACTGGGCACCGCCGTTGCAAAGCCAGGCGGTGTGTGACTCTGCCCTTTTCCATCCCAAAGAGTGGGGAAACCATCATTCCGGGGAAGGGCCTGGGGGGCAGGGATGGTAAAACGAGCACGTTTTCACTGGCAACAAACCTGCTTCCAGCCAGCCTGGTCCTGGCAGCCCCGCGGGACTAAAAATACCCAGCAAAGGGCTAGAGCTGCGCAGTGTCTGTTTTCTCAGCTCACCAGCTGTCTCCTCGCATCCTCACTCCTCTACCCAATGATTATCCCATCACTTAAGGGCCTCTAAACCCAGGCAGTAGCATTTATGTAGTTTTACTGGATGGAGCTGGAAGGTTGCGATGCACGGGCAGCGTTTTGCTGCTAATTGTGATCCAGCTCAGACCCCCCCGACATCCAGTTGCAAAGGGTTGCCCTCCATGCTGCTAAAGTCACCAGCAAAGCGCGGGATGCGTTTGGGCCATCATCCACGCTGAGGTCCCCAGGGTCCTTAAAAGTGACGGGTTGGATGCGGCTCTGCCTGAAAAACGCCGAGCTTCGTTATGTGGGGACGGCATCTTGTGTTTGCAGCCACCAGTGGGGCTCCCGGGGGAAGAGGTGCGTGGGAATGGGGGATTTTCTGTGGCTTTTGGGGAACGGGGAGAATCCCCAGGTTTGAGGTGGTCCAGAAATGAGGGGATGTTTGTGTCGAGGGGAGCCGACCCCAGGCAGGAGCTCCCTGCACACGTGTCCCTGCAGCCGTGCACATCCCTGCACATCCCTATTCGTGTGCCCATCCTTTCAGGAATGGGGGGGGGGTGTGTACGTCCCTGTGTGTGCGCACACCCCTGCACGCACACCCCTGCCTGTTGCTCCCCAAACATGCTTCCCGCTCCAAAAGGCTTGAAGGCAGCAGGTTCCAAACCCAGCCTGGTCCTGGCTTCCATCACCAATAAAAGCTTTGCAGCCACCTTGACCGTGGGTGATGGTCCTTCCCGTTAACTGGGTGGCTCCTGAGCTTGTGGTTTTGCTGTTGCTCTGGTTTTGCAGTGAAAGCAGCAGTGGTTGAGTCCATAAGTCACTCCCAAGTCTGTGGGATAGGAGAGTTGCCCAGTGGTTGGTGGTGGGATGGCTCTGGGACGGGAACACTAGAGGCAGCTCAGTGTCTGTCTGTGGCGGTTATGGATGGTTCCTCCACTGTGCAGAAAATGTTTCCCACCCATAGGGTCTGCTGTGGATTCAGCCAGGAGATGGGGACATGTGGCTGAATTGTCTCCAGAGTGATGCTTTGAGGTGGCAGAGCATCAGCCTGGATTTACCTGTTGGGGACCAGTGGGCAAGAGGGATGCTCTGTGTTGTGGAGAGTACAGAGAGCCCCGAAAGCCCTGGGCTGGCTGCCCACCACCTGCCTGGGGACTTCAGGCCAGGGCAAGGGGTACTTTGGCTGCTCTTTCTGAAAGTCTCATCCCTGCTTGTAGTGCTTCTCCAGCTGCAGAGGATTGTAGCAACTCTCCTTGCGTGTATCCTCCATGCTGCCTGCACCTGGTGGCCTGGGGTGCGAGGGGAGAATGTGACCACGCTCCGGTGAAGACAATCCCCCAAGCCCTGGTCATGGAGGAGCTCTGGGTCACTAGGAGACAAGCGCTGCCTGCCACAGGGTGCTGCATCACCCCTTTGCTGGGCATGCTCAGGAGGGCAGAGCACAGATGCTTTTGGGGACCAGCAAGATGGGATGAGTCTGTCCTGGACCAGCCATGGGTGCTGTGCGAGGTGCCCATAATCCTGTTATCACCCTGCCTGGGCTGAGATGTCCAGGCTGTGCTCATCCTCCCCAGCCTCCCTTCCTGAGCATGGTGGCTGTAACAGGATATAACTGTGTACAGAAGCAAAGCAGCTCATGGGCTTACCCAAATTCTCCCAACCACCCATGCGTGGGGGCAGCAAAAAGAAAATCAGCCTTTGGGTGATGCATGGAGTAAGCCTGTGCTGTCTCCTGCATCGTGTGGGGCCGGCTCCACCTCCACAGGGTGTGTGGAGACACCATGGCCCCACTGGGAGCAGTGTCTGCACCATCTCCTCGTGTAAGTAATTCTCCTTTGCAGCTGGGATAAATTTCCATCCCATCATCGCTCCCGTCAGATTTATGTCTTGGCTATTCCCTGCAGCATTTCCCCTCCCTGAGTGCCTGCAGAGCTCTTCTCTCCGTGCCTTGATTGATATCTCTTAAATCACCTGCTAATCCATTCAATTCCTCAGCAGCAGTGAGATGGGAATTTGGCCACGTGGCTGATTTTGCCATTCACGTTGTGCTCGGGTTGGGGGGTGTGTATGTGTGTGTGTGTGTCTGGGTTTGCACAGCCTGGAGATGCTTTCTCCACGCTCACCCCCACAAGCAGAGGCACGGCAGCAAGGTGGGGCACGAAAGCTGCTTCGTTTGGGTTTTGCACCCAAATTAATAGGACTTTGCCATGGGGGAAGGCTTATTTCTGCTCTTCTTGGTCCCAAGTCTCCCTAGAGCCTGGGTCATCCACCCTCTGGGTACCTCTGGGGCTGCTAATTAGGGGAAGAAGGATTGGAAAGCACTTCACGCACTTAATTACAGAGATGGGATTCATGTCTGAGAGCCCGAGGAGAGCAGGGGGCTGGAGTGGTCCGTTGCTTGATGACTTTTCCTCCACCAGCCTCCTTTCTGCGGGGATGCTGCGGGGACAGGGTGTCAGTCACAGTTATCCCGTCATCCGTGTCCCAACAGCCAGGGAGGAGAGTGAACAAGCCCCAAAGGTTCAGGACAGCGTTACGTGCTCGTAACAGGTTATATCCCGCTTGAAGAACGCCACTTAAATCTGTAAAGGGGGAGGAGGTGGGACAAACACCTTGTCCCCTGTCCCCAGCGTGCAGGAGCCGGCTGGATGTAGCGTGCTGGATGCACATTGAGGGGCTGGTGGTTTTGCCAGAGCTCCTCTATTTTTAGAGGGTTTTTTGTGTCAAACTTCCCATCAGCTGATGAGCCAATGTCATCCCAAGAACGGAGCAGCGTGTGCCTGCGCATCTGGGGGGACACAAAAGCATCTCCTTACGCGGGCGCCTTTGAACGGGGGGAGCAGTGCCCCACTGTGCCCCCCAGCCCGGCGAGCCACGGGCTTTTATTCCACTCTAAAGGGCCAGTATGGGCTGACCTGGCCCATGGCTGCCTCCAGGTCCTTTTTTTTTGTACGCCTGCCTCCGTTGGTTTGAAAGGCAGGTGAAATAAGGCTATTCAGACCAAGCTTCAAGCATTATCTCTGTTTTCAAGATTTAAAAAGTCAAGGGGGACTACCCCATCACTGGCGTTGGACCAGCAGCCCTTGCCCCAAGCTTGCCACATCCTGTTTAGGTGCTTGGCTCAAGAGCTGCCCATGGTTTATCCCGTTGCAGGCAAAGCCTGGCAAAGACTTTTGGGAGTAGGCAAGTCCCCGGGGTGGCTGGGGGTGACAGCAGCACACCGCCCCTCGCTGCTGGGGACCTTCATCCAGCTGTAGGGGGCTGAAGCTCAACCAAAGGGCTGCATCAGTAGAAATCCCCGTTTGGCACCTTGCTCATGGCAGGGAAGGGTGATATCCCAGTCTCTCATCCTGGTGGTTTTGGGCTGTGGAACTGGAGGCGACACTGCAGGTACCAGCATCACCCCTGGGGTCAAGTCCCTGGGTCCACCCATGCTTTAATCCAGTTTAAATCCGGGCTACTGCCCAGACTGGCAGCTCTGCCTCTGCTCTCCTGCCTCTTATCCCTGGCACCAGCAGACAAGAGTTCTTGTGCTTGGGCAGTAATTTGGGAATG